>OZ026628.1:61924382-61931882 GCA_964020975.1 Hermodice carunculata
TTTGGACGACTTTAAACTTGCACTAATTTTTACCTATAATATTCACACGTAATGGTCTCATGCTACTTTCTCTGCTTAGTTTCTATAAAAAAAACTACCTGCGCGGTGCACACACATCAGAGATGACCCAATGATTTCATGCACGCAATAAGAACAATCGAGTGAGGAATGAATGAAATAAGATTTAACGTTAATATCAATGTAACCCTCTCAATGGCCAAAAAAGGGTAAAACGGTCCACAATTAAGATATGAACCCTCTATTTGTCAAATGGCTGCCATTGTGAGCACACCGTGGGGCCGCAGTGGAGTGCATTGTGTAGGTGTGCAAAAAACCATTTCACTGATGGTGTCTGCACTCGCCAATTTTGTTCACCTCCACGGAGACTGCAGAGACCTGAGTACATAGACAAGCAATATATATATATATATATATATATATATATATATATATATATATATGTATGTATGTGTGTGTGTGTGTGTGTGTGTGTGTATCTGGGTCTGGGTATGGGTCTGGGTCTGGGTCTGGGTCTGTGTGTGTAATTACAGAAAATATAAACTACTTCACTGGGTTTAACGAAGGACCCCAGCACACACACGCACGCGCGCGGCTCCAGAGAGCGCGACGGGTAAATATCTAGAGTAAATTCTGGTGAATCTGTGCATTTGATATTTGATACGTGGTTTTAATTGGTAAGCACTCCTCTGCTATGTACCGTTGCAAAAATACGTTTGCTATGTGATTGCTGAAAAAAAACTATGTACCGGTATGAAAGGTGAATAACAAACCTAACTTCTTCTTGTACAAACATAAACTGAGCCACATCGGTGACATTCCAAATAATGGAATCCCAAATTTGTTAACTTTAAAGAGAAGAATTGGGGGGGGGGGGGGGTCGTTGCGGAGTTTGTGAAATTTTCCAATGAGGTGCAATATAATCTTAAAAGAGGAAAAATATTCTCGCTTAAATTTGCAACTGTTAATATACACATACGGTAGTGCTAAGTGAAAGGAAAGATGAAAGTTGAGGCATAACTTTAGATGTTTTTCGGTGTCCAGATAAGTGAGGATAATACATATTTTCTCCCTAGGGAGTTCGCCGAATATGGACTATACGGTAAGGTAGGCCACTTGACCCTGAACTAGGGAAATGTAAACTAGTTTAATTACAGGCAAGAAAAAAATATTTCCATTACTTAAGTCTCGAGCAGAAAGGGAGAGCAAATGTGCATCCGTTTAATATCTATGTTCAAAACAAGAGGGCTTTATTATACCGGGGTGGGAAGAGAACTGTAGAATTAGGACTACGTCAGGGATAGTGTGCTGTATTATTGTCAACGATATTGAATGCTATTTTAATTTCTGACGCTGCAATTGAATACCGAATACACTAATACAAGCGCGTTGACATTTAAATGAGTGTGATAATGAAAAGCAAGTCACATGATACAGATGGCAGGAAACACAAAATGATTCAATGTTAAAAATTTGGCAATGGTAACCATTGAAACTACCGATAAACATATCATTTCACAATCTTGGTACCCAAACTTAACTTTTGTTATCGAATATGTCAACACTACCAATTACTTCTCAGTTTACACAATAAGTATTTTGAACATAATTAGAATAAATGTTAATATAGCTTTAGCTTCATTTGGACGACTGAAATGTTAACAGTTTTCCATCAACGCCATACTCAACTGTATATCCATTTGTTGACGTATAAAGTTAAAATGTAGAAAGATCTGGGCAATGCTCTTGATCCCTTTGCTTGCACGTATAATGATTGATTCGTTAGTTTATTGAACATGAATGTGTAATTGCATATATATATGTACAAATACTTAGTAGGTATATCCTTAGTACAAAGTAATAAACGAGTCGAAAATATTATTTCATGGAACCAAATTTATTCAACAATATTTGTCCACGAATATGCATATTTTTACAAAAAATAATACAAAAGTACATATCACATATTTTTCTGTACAATAAGAATTATTTCCTTCAATAAGGTAAACTGCACATGTTGTACAAGAATATGGACTAGTAGAACGCGGCGGCGGGTCTTTCGGGAGTTTCTTTTTTATTTACTTACCTGATACCCAGGCTGTTCGTTGCATTTGTGCACAGGTAATAGCCTGATAATCACCATGCTATATTTCTTCAAGATCATCTGCTACTGTGACTTGTGTATAAAGTTTAATTGCATTTAGTTGAAGTTGGGCTTCCGTTGTATTTTATATTAATGTTTAGGTTCGAAACTGCAATATGAGATCACTGATTTAGGGTTTCATTGGTAGTTGTTCAAGACTTCGCACCCATGACAATATTAAGTATCTAAACAATAATAATGGTACTTCATCAGCCAATACGTGTGTCTGGGTTGGTTTGTTTGTTTTGTTTTGTTTTTAAACACTCTGTGGGCCAACAGTGGCCCTGGGTCCCAGTTGCCAAGGCTACCCGACATATAAATATGTTATTTCTTACTTCCAATTCTTTTCACGAAATTAAACACAAAATATTGACGCCCCAATTGAAGACATGCGCCCGTCAAACTAAAAATGTCATTAAAAAAATCTGACTCTCACCTTCCTTATTGATACTTTTTTACTACTACTAGCAGTGGTTACCAGTACAGATTTTCAATTGCTCGAAAATGTTAAACCATTCCTTGACATGAATCAATATCAACAGAAAGCACAAATTGTAGGCTGCACATGACAACGTACCCGATGCCGAGAGATTAGGTGCCGGGGCTTACCCGTGAGCTCCAAATCAGTGAAATCGAGCTTTGTTACTTTTGGGATGATAAAGTGCTCATCTTTATCCATGCCAAATAATTTCACTGTAACATGTTTACTTCTATGCAAACCTTTAAGATGGAGAAGTGTCCCTCTGTCAGTACAAGCTGTCTGGAGTCAGTCAGTTAATTGGCTGTTAGATGCCTTCATTTGTGGTGACGTTTAGATAACCATTCACAGTCAAATCCTCACTAGATATGTTTTTAAGTGGTCAGCGGATTACTTCATAGAATAGAAAGAAACACTATATTGTTTGTAAGAGTGTAGGTCCAAGTTTGAACAGAATGTAAGGGATAAGTATTCAGTCATGCTTCTTAGTGGCCTGAGCAGATGTCATTTGTGAGCAATTAAGGTAACCAAATCTCCTTTGTTATCTTTGGTAGTCAATATCTCAGAAACAAATTTTAACAAAGCTTGGTAATTTTGAGAAAACGTCGCTCAAAACTGGATGGATGAATCTTTGTAAAATTAACGAGTATTTAAAACCAAGAGTATAACTTAGGTCATCATTTGGGGCGGGGGTGGCCATATTCCAATTTTAAATGCAACTTTTTGAGCTCGAAAATATAAAACAATATCAATGTTAATTGCAGACACTTAAAAATTCAATAGCATAAAACTATTCCTTTTGACGGAAAAACACACCCGGTTACCTAAGCTATATTACTGTGCCAAAGTTTTGTTGTGATCCTTTCCCAAAGTGTAAATCAGGCCCCTTACATTTTACATATCAATCTTAGTTTACTTATTGTTATATGCAAATAAACTACACATATTGACAAAATTAAAAATGTACACATCAATGGAATTGTATACAAAAATAGAGACACAGTGGCAATTTTTGTAAAAGTATGTTATATGTACCCGTTAGATGTACCCTAAGCAATAATGGGCACCTTAAGTACAATGTACTTACAATTG
Source organism: Hermodice carunculata (assembly GCA_964020975.1). Lineage (NCBI taxonomy): Eukaryota > Metazoa > Annelida > Polychaeta > Eunicida > Amphinomidae > Hermodice > Hermodice carunculata. Next base: position 61,928,114 of record OZ026628.1, read on the forward strand.
CATATCATCCTACCACAAGACCTATTTTCCATTCATCTCTAATTTCTCAGTCCCATATTAACTACCATCTAGCTTATATCAAGAGCATGATTTCAGCAAAGGATCAGATGTTGAATGACATGACAAAGGCATTGATTGAAGAATCAAATCATCCATGGCCAACGTGGATCCGTTCCATTTGCGTTTTGGAAAATATGCCTAATTAAGTCTGCAAAGATTATATATATTGGTCTAAACGATGACATTTCTGTATTCCAACATTGAACCTGTACAAATTTTAGCAATGAAAAGGCTGTCTTTTTCATTAATTACTGAGTCTTCACATTATTGGTGGTCGTGCTCAGATATCTCTTTCTTCATCTTGTAGCATTCTGCTTATTTCTTGTATTGAATCCGAAGTATTTCTACATCACGACGAAGCTACACATTTGTTCACGTTGCCTTTGCCGTTGTGACCCCCCATAGACACAAAACGGCTAATTGTAAAAGGTGATAGATGCGACAGTCAAGATAAGCTTATTTTATAGTTCCAGAAACAATGTACACTCTCCGTGCACTACACACTTTCACTGTTTGACAAATAACATGAAATTACATTAGTAAAACTGGAACAACGCCGATAAAACCAGAAACGGTAAAATTCCCAAAGAAAATGTTACGGCATTGGCGCCACCTTGCGGACCAGTTTTGTCGGGCTGGGGATCTTTCGTTTCTGAAGAGAAAACCGAACACAAATACAAATATACAAACATCTTACTATGGAAAACATTCACAACAAAGCATAACATGCCTTCATACAGTACAAAGATAAGATATAATATACTACCACATGACGTTGAAAATTCAATTCATGTGACGTATATACATATATATATATATATATATATATATATATATATATATATATATATATATATATATACATACGTCACATGAATTGAATTTTCAACAAGGGGTGCATATTGGTTGCATATTATATCTTATCTCTGTACTACATGAGGGCATTACAGTGTTACATGTGGTAATGGTTTGAGCACAAAGTTCTCGGAGTACAATCCGCACGCACACACACACACACACACACACACATACATATATATATTATAGATTACAGCATGTTTTGTTGACGATATGAAGTATATCAACGAGCACTGGATGGCATATAGCAGAACTCGTTCGCTTCGCTCACTCGTTCTGCTATGTGGTATCCAGTGCAAGTTGATTACTTCATATCGTCTACAAAGCATGCTATAAAATTTTTATCTCACGTTTGGGTCGATTTGTACATTTGAATACACAAAGCAAAAATAAGAGCGACATTTGTAGAAAGTTTTACTCCTCATCAACACAATAACCGATGAAACCGGAAGAGTACCGATACATCATATCGCAGCAATGTAGCTTTTAGTACTAAAATTGACCCAAACATGAGATGAATATATATGTGTACATATATTCTGTAACTTTACACATGATTCTTTTTCGTGTTTACAAGACTTTGATCAATACTTATTTCAAGACTAACGTATATTTTGTGAAAAATGTATACTTGTCAATGTCCCGATGTTTTGTCAGTAAAGCTTATTAGTGTGCCGCTCCATGGTGCTACTTACTGTACAAATCAACATGTTGCTCGCTGACACCACGTGACGTTCTGGCTTTACAGACGTATCTGCCGTAGTCGTCTTCCTGCACGCTTTTAATGGTTAATTCTAGGGTAAGGCGTCCATAAGCCCCCATTATAGCCTTCCGTATTATCCTGTATGGAGGAAAACGTAAAGTAAAAAACCAATTTTACAACCATCCCAAGGGATGACCACGTTGAGGTCTTCCCAGATAGGTGGTCTTCCGTGGGAGGAGTAAACGAGATAAAAAGTACAAAGTAAAGTATGTGGAAAGATGGTCTTTCAAGGCAGGTGGTCTCACACTGGAATTACCGTGCAGCGAACGTTGGATGATTTTTTTCATCACTTACTATTACATTGCGACACACTGAACATGGGCATGACCGCAAAGCCAGCGAAATTCCTCACATGTAGCTAAACAGGGAATTTATCTATGTGATATGGAGGATCATGACAAGAAAAATCACATATAGCTTCTGCTGCTGTCATGCTTTGGGTTTACATTTTACAAGAAATCTATACTGACGAGCAGCAGGACAAGGGCTCACAAAACAAGCATTACGCATCTGTGAATTAACTTTCGTAATGTTGCCATTTTGTGTGGAGTCTCTGACAGGCCCAGTGACAGTTCTTTGAGGCTCAATCTTAAATTTCGTAGAATACCATGAAATTTATTGTTGACATTTCATGAACTGATACTTATTTTAGAGTAACAGTGTAATCCCGAAGCACGGCATACCTTTCGTCTGGAATAATCTCCCTTGAGCCTTTAGACCAAGAAAGTTGGTTGTCTTCTAAGACTAAAGACGGAGGGGGGTCCGCCTCTATGATACACTTCAGAGTACGTGTATAACCCAGAGCCTGTCCCACTCTTTCTGGGTCCGCCCTTACTTTTGGTGCGACTGAAAGACATATTTTCTGGTATTATGAGCTAACTGGTCGAAAACATTATGCAGCTAATCTACCTTGTCTTTTCTCATTATAAATCGCATTATCTGTACATTTCAGCATTGCTGACATTTTAATCCACGTTGACATAATCTCCATTATTTTCCAGCACTGATGACCACCATTTATCATTTACTCGTTGACAAACCCGGATATTTTATCCTTTACCCCTTACACTGGTTGCTGGTAAACTGTCATCTGCTGAGCTGTTTGTGGCTCATTTCGACAGTAATGAAAAGCAATTTCAATGAGAATTATAGATGAGATCTATCAAGATATCATGACTCACGTCAACAGCTTTCCTTGGATTTGCTTGGCTGCTTAGCCCGCCAAACACCAAGAAAGCTGTTGACTCAGTCTTAATTCAAAAGGAGATCGTTATAAAGGACCAAAAATGTTTGCGCTTCTCGTGTTTCTGAAACATATTGCTGTACTCTGAACATACTTTAGTCCTACCTCCAAAATTCCAAAGAAAGGAAAATGACTTCATAAATTCACACATTACGTACATAAGAGCTTGGTAGATTACCTGAGTGGCTAGAATTCTATTTTACGTAGGAAATTCTTACGCTAACAAATGGAACGCATATATATAATACACACACACACACACACACACACATATATATATATATATATATATATATATATGACTATCTTAAGTAAGCGAAAACAATAAACAACGTACATTTGATTGTGAAAAGAATATTTCGTATGTCTTTTCCTACAGGGTTAATCGCCTCACACATATAGTTTCCTCTTGCAGTGTATTGAGCCTTCGTGATTTCAAAAAACTCTCCCTGAAACAAAATAGAATACACACAAAAACAATGAAATTTAGATGTTAAATGTTCCACATGAGACTGAGTTAAGGGCGTAGCTTGCTGGGAAATGTGTCAGTCGCTTGTGTCCATAGTGCAGCGAGTAAAGCTGTTCACCAATAGCCTATTATTCTTGTCAAACGGAATATAAACGTCCGCAACATCGTGAGCTTCTTTTCATTTTTCGTGGATAGAGCTGTGTGTGAGGCATAGAGTAAAAGCAGTTTAAGTGCTGTCTCCCTCACATCTCCAAAAAAGAAAAAAATATAAATCCAAAAGCTAATATATCATGAACTTTTGGCCTGTTTCAGCGCGAGTTAGAGATTCAATTTGTAGCAGATCATTGAGCAAAGGTGCATTCTCAAACGTTTTCAG
>OZ026628.1:61936882-62319382 GCA_964020975.1 Hermodice carunculata
GGCCTTCCGCCTTTAAAGTGATATAATACATTTCACAAAAGAGTTCCATCCTACACACCCACCCCTTAAAATAACTAAATAAAGACAAGACATTCCACCCTTAAAACCTTGACATTTTTCCACCCGAAACAGGATGTAATTTTTGCATATATTTCTGTTTTTTTCACAAAATACACACACAGTAATATAGATGTAAACAGCTCCCCTAAAATGTATTTCGCTAAAGAGTTCTACCTTCAGATATTATTTAAGGTTAAAAATAGAGAAAAAGAGGGAAAAGTAGTCTTGGGAATTGACTGCATGTAAGATTCGAGAATGTAACATTGCATTATATGGAACTACGTATGTATAAAAGGTACTATCAAATGTGGCGTAATTAAAGTGAATTACATGGCTGTGCAAGCAACCAATGAAAGAGTGAATGAGTATTTCAATTTGTAATGCGACAATATATAAATATTATTTTACAGAATTAATATGATTCAAAACATGCAATCATTTAGACAGCATACAAAAGTTATGATTATTCATAGGAAAAGACACATCATAAAGTGTATTGCAAAAGCAGTAAAGAATGAAACATACATAAACCCAAATAAAATAGTAAAGGATTCATGAAAATGTACCATCTCAATTGTCGTTAAAAATATTGTTCTACCTTTGGATGGGCGGTACACCCCCTCCCTACCCCCAACCCCCACACACTCAGTTGCTTCGTGCTCCCTTGCAGTTCCACCTACATGTTTTCTGACACCCCACCCCACCCCACGCACCCCCTTCAATAAAATATTAAATTATGACCTTGTTACGGTCCCGCTTGTTGAATGAGACCGGCCAAATCGACACTGCAGCTTATATGACTGCCCCGTCATTGAACTCTCCTTGCATTGTATATCAGGCTTTGCTACAATATGACACGTCAGGGAAAGCCATAACATTAAAGTACATGCATGGCCCGACTTATACATACAGACACACACACATACACACACACACACACACACACACACACACACACATACATACATACATACATACATACATACATACATACATACATACATACATGAGACAATAAATTGCTTCTACATCATAGAAATAAACGTATGTGCACACTGCTTACCTGGAGGTCTTCCCGCATGTTCTCAACTTGGCAGTTCATTGTGACATCCTTGGCTATGTGGGCTTCAATTTTCTTGTCTGGAGTAGACTCTGGGTCTGAGGCTTTTATTTCTACTATGGGATCATTACTCTGGCCGATAACTGTAAATTAATAATACAATTAAGCCTCAATATTATCAAATTGTACGGCAAAAATACACATTTACTAACGTATCAAGAGAGGTAAAGGGATTTCCCAAATTGGCGCACTGGGTATTTGCATTAACAGTACTTGTGTGTTGAAAGCATTGTTATTTTCCATGCGTCATTGCTGCCATTATTTCTAGATTTTATTTTCTGCACTTTGTGTTAGGGAAAATTATTACCTGTACCAGCATAATGGGATCCAATCACCCTTTTCTATCAGGGACAAGATGACGAGGGTAAGTGAAGTAAGGAGGCAAAATCAGGTTAAATGCCCAGGTAGCAGAGAAAAGTATGGTGTGATAGTTTAAGTAAGGAAAAGGGCAGAACAGAATGACTAGAAGCACAGTGGGAGATGGAAGTAAGTCAAGTCAAAAGATGGCAATAATGTAGGCAGTTCCAAGCAACTATATTAATAATCTTTATTTCATGTCGACTGGCAAAAATAACAAATATTAGCGCAACAGCACTATTGTTCAACAATGAAGAATGGAAAGAAAAGAAAAGAAATGGCATGTGCAATGAACTCACAAACGAAATTACATATAGCCAGTCAAACCAGTTACCAAGAGCTTAAGAAGATTATGGGATCCGCTTAAGCCCAGGTTTGACAGAGAATGCACGTAGAAATAAAGCAGGAAGGACCTAACCATGCTTTGGTTAACTTCTTAAAGTGGCTGACATCAGCGGATTCTTTAATGTGAGGAGGCAAGCTGTTCCATGGCTTGGCCCCTTGGTATCGAAGAGAGCTATAACTGTATGCAAAGGTTTCGCGAGCAGGCTGCTGCAGTTTATTGTCTCGTAGAATAAAAGATATCTCCTTTCCTACAAACATCTCGCTTAAGAAGGGTGGCCAAATGTTATTGAGAATTTTTTTAGATTTCTGTAGAATGTGTTCTAATTCTACTGAGATACAAAGAATGTTTTTCTAGCTCGTGCTAGTAAATTTGAGTAACTAGATACATGCTAATTGTACACAAAGAGTAAGGCTCCTTCTTGGGTCTTTTTCATTTTTAATGACACGGTAGGAGCCATATGAGTGGGCAATAATTGAAGTTAGAATAAATCCATTAAAGGTTTGGAGCTTTCCTTTTCATGCAAAGGGTGAGAGAACCTTCGTAAAACACTTATTTATTTAGCAGCCTGCTGTCGTCGATGTAGACACCTTGTAATTTTACACATCTTTCAGGATTTATGGGAGTAACTCCGTCCATTTCAAAATAAAAGTCATTTTTCATTTGGCAGTATGTACCTGTTCACAGAATCATAGCACGGAACATGTCCAGATTTGCCTTCATGTCACTTTCGACAAACCAAACACATCAAATTGACAAAACACGTCAAATTGACAAAACAATGCTTTTCCTTGTTGTCTTATGGTAGGTTTCATTTAGATCACTCAGTTCGGCTCTTTTGTTCAAGGGCACCAGTGATGTGATTCATAGCACCGTACAAATGGTCAGTATTGACAAAAAGGGGTTGGTAAACTATAGCAACTGTTCATTTCTCTCTCTCTCTCTCTCTCTCTCTCTCTCTCTCAATCTTTGCACGCACTTAAAAAATCATTTATTCAATACCACAATTTGAGTACTCCAAGTCAGTTCTATGCCCGTGTGCAATGTCAGATCATAGGATAAACAACCATCGCCTTTACCATCTCGATCTTTCCTGTACAATGTTAAGTTTTCAATGTGAAATTGTGAGTTGGTAAATATTTGGCAAGTTTTGTCTCAGAAAGACCACTTATGTCAAGAAAACCATTTTTAAGTAAGTTTTCAATTTCAGCAAATTTGTATTTAAAGGAATGCTAAGTCAATTAGCATAATTTATGGTCACACAAGATACCTGGATAGGAGCCCTAGGTGGCAGTGCCCAGCTGGAGGGGGATGGCGTTTCCCCAACCTCTCTGCTGGCAGTACCCTCACAGTCTTCCTACACGTGGGAAGCATGCATTTCTTGATGTCCTAGCTCTGCTGAGCTGTGATTGGCTTGTAGGGCCTAGTCATGCGACTAAGTCCACTTGGCAAACAACATCTTCTTGAGTCCATTCTTTGACCATCGTCTTTGTGCTCTATGATTTGGAGTTCACATCAACCACATAAGTAAGTTATCGGCACATACTTGGGCTTACAGATAACTGGAACTGAAGCAAGGATCCTCAAGCTGCCTGCAAGCCTCAGATCTCGTCCTGGGAGGCTTGTTCATAACCCATCTTGATGCTGCCTTCTGGACAGGATTTCCACGGCTGAAGATTGGAGCACTGCAACTTACATATGCACGGAAGCATTGGAGCACCCACTCTTGATACTCTTTGGCTGGACGTCCTTCAAAAGAAGGCGATCACCCAGATGTGGTGACCATAACTTGTGATCCTTTAGGTCAGGGGTTATGACCTATGTTCCCCCGTGCCCCGCTCCCATACTTTGGCAGCATATAATGAGGCTGACTTTCCATGTTGCTACAATCTAGATGTGTTCATGATTTGGCGGTTCTCAACATCTTTTCTCACCTTGGCCATCGCACATCACCCCACAGGAATTTGAAGCTTGTTGAGAGGAGTTAAACTCACTCATTGAAGCACAGATGACGAGGCCAGCAGATGTTTGTGTGCAAACCTGCACCTGGAACCACGGGAGACTCAAGAGGGCACCTGTACACAAGTTTCCCTGATTATGTAAACTGAAATGCAAGAGGGGGATTTCAAGGTACTGGTAGGTCGGGGGGAGGGGGGACTGGCTTCACCGGTCACATCATCTTCCATTTTCCCATGAGTCTAAACAGCAATGTCCACCTGAAGTACATCTGGTAACATCTTGCTCATAGTGAGTTTGCAATTCACAGTTTGGGTTTTGGGTGCAGATACTGGTCGTTTGCCCATGACTGTTTACTTTACCAAGATGAGTATATGCTTTGCCTTGTCCAAGATAAACAACTGCAGTAGTGCTTCACGGCAAATGGTCTGAAACCATAGACCTGTCATTTTGCTTATTTTGTGTCCCTCTCTAAAGGGGAAGGTCATGTTGTGGATTAAGCAAAGCAGGAAACACCTTGATCAGAGACTGCTCCATTCTTTGACTTCAACTTTAACATCTTCGTTTCGGAAGTGCCTGCTCTGTCAATAATTGTTTTCTACACTGCCTGCCAGAGGTTTGGTGTTTCCCTTTTCATTTATAGTGACCGAATTGCTCCCACCGCATTTGCATATGTTGTGCCATGCAAGATGGCATGAAATAAAGTGACCCTTGTCACCCATTTTTATGACCATGGCATGTTATGTGCCACTCATGCTGTGCAAGTTATTATAGTGACCGAATTGCTCCCACCGCATTTGCATATGTTGTGCCATGCAAGATGGCATGAAATAAAGTGACCCTTGTCACCCACTTTTATGACCATGGCATGTTATGTGCCACTCATGCTGTGCAAGTTATTTTATAAGTTTATAGGACCATTTGTGATTTTAAATTTTTGTTGCTCTTTGACCACGTTCTTTGCTGAATGACTTGTACTCTCTTGTGCTAATAAATAGCTTCAATGATTACACTCAACCCAGGCCATTAAGTTGCTATTAGTTGGAAAACATGTCAAATGAAGCAGTCTTTTCCTGACAGGTTTTTTTATGTGGTCTCAGTTGTTAGTAAAAAGTGCCTGTGGACCTTCGCCTCTTCAACATCCACAGCACTATGGTTAAACTTTTCTCTCTCTTCAGGCATTTGTGATTCAAGTCATCTATTGGACCAGTTTGATGGATCATTCCTAGTAGTATATGAATGCTGGTTCTGTAGTGGAAATTTACATTGCCATATGCTTATTCATATATTTTCTGCTCATTATGTCGCTTGCCACATGTGGGAGATGCAGGTCTACAGCAAGATACCTCACCTGCAGGAATGTTCAGACTCCGGCACACTGATCCAGGATATGCCTTCTCCTTCATTATCACCAGGGCATGAAGCAACCACACCACAATCTCTGGGTCACCACCTTCCACCACCACCCACCCACCCACCCACCCCCGCCAACTGGGCTGTGTGGCTAGCTGAGGGGATCAATCAGGATGTGCAGCTTGCTTAGAAGCTTCCCAACAGCCAAATGTTACAGGTAGTTCTGTGCATGCACCAAACCACGTCAATGATGCTAATATACCAGAAGTACAGTCTGTTGAACCAATCAATTAGACAATGCTAGAATTAATTCCAGCAAGTGGCACAAATGTTATTTCTCTGCTTGAGCCAAAGTCTGAGCAGTTCTCTGTGGCTCATCCAGTTCAAGCATGTTTATCTCTAAAACTTTGTCGAAAGATCTGGTCAGGAAATATATTGACTTTGCTACTCTGCTAGAGAAAGACAAGCATTGGGTCTAGCTCGGTTCTTTTGACAATGGCAGGATACCCCACAGTTGGTTGGCCGTCAACTGAAATAATGTCAACTCTCATTGAGTGAGTGACTGACGCTTTCTACATTTTCATGTGGTAATCCTCATGGAGCCAAAAAAGGCCAACAACTTCCTCCGGAATAGAAATCAAGTGCGTAAGATTGCCATTTGAGGAGGGAGATTGGCATTATTATAATGAATCCATCTGCTGTATGAAAGTCCCAGAGGGTCCAAGATGGGGTGAAGTAGATTATGTGGCAATGAATTTTGGGATGTCATGGGGCATGAGCAGGAAAGATGAAAACCAATCAGGGGATCAGCTGTTTAAGATAAATGAAAAAGAAGGACTTTATCCTATAGAGATACTGTTTCAATTTCCACAAGGGGAATCCGGGTTCAGGCCATATTGCATACAAACGTGTGTCTCAAAGGTTCAGCATCAGACCCAATTTTCAAATCCTCAGAGACAGAGAAACTAACCAAGAGTCTGCTTCTGCAGAACAATGCTAAGCTCTCTCTTGTGGTCACAGCTGTTCCAGGTAAGCTCTATATGCAAGTCAATGTAGGGAAACTGGGCAGCTACATTGTGGGCTACCCATTAAACAAACAGAATTTTTTGATTGAAGGTTTTTTTCATGGGGATTTTCTTGGGTTTGAATGTTAAATTGTCTGCCAAAATAGCAAAGATGTAGAAAGAGCTAGGCTTCACCATGTCATTGTCTTGCAAAAGATCTGAAAATGAATTTCCATTGGTCGAGTCACTGGCCTTTTCTCTGCAAGCCTTTCACAACCTGGTATATCAGTGCCTTAGGGCTAGTTCCTAAAAAGAATGAAGATATCTCTGATTCACGATCTGTTGTGCGCCAGTGGGAACAACTTTGATTCTGTAAATAAGGGTATCTCAAGTGAAAGTTAACATGTTAACTATGCTGGTGTTGATGATGCAGTCCAATGTCTTAAATCCTTGGGTTCCGATGCATATATGGGCAAAATTGACATTCTGTATGCCTTTTGGGCTCATCCCAAGCAGGACAAAAGACTACTGCTTTCTTGGTTTTCAATGGGGAGCCACTATTACTATGACAAATGCCTCCCAATGGGGGTTTCCAGCTCTTGCCTTACATTTGAAGCCCTCAGCACCACTCTCAAGTGGATCCTTATCAACAATTGCAAACTCAAAGTGTCATATTGCATACATTCTCCAGATGATTTCTGGATAGCTTACACCACCAAGAAGGGCTGTAAGACAGCAATATGTATCAATATTTTTGCATTGTGCAATGAGCTGGAGGTCCCCATCGCACATGATAAGACAGTTGGACCCAGTAAGACACTTGTATTTTAGGGTATGGAGATGGATGCTGTGCATATGGAATTGCGCCTCCTATAAGACAAAATTTCAAAATGTGTAGACTTGCAGCAGACAAACAAAAAAGTGCAACATGAAACTCCATAAACTACAATCTCTGATTGGCTCTCCGTCTTTGGCGTGCATTTTTGTTTCCCCAGGTCATGCTTTTTTAAAGTGATTGAAACACCATACCAAGAGAAATATTCAACTATATGTTCACATATCTCTCAACAAAGAGGCTTGTGCTGACATGGCCTATTGGCTTGAATTTTTGTCACAATTCAATCATAAGTATGTTTTTTAACGAACAAAGGGTGTCAAGCTCCAAAATTTCTCTCTTTACTGATGCTGCAGCTTATGGCTATGGGCCTATTTTGGTTCTCAATGGTTGCATGGGATATTCCACCATTTTGACAATCAGTCGACATCACATTTTGAGAATTGGTCCCCATAGTCATAGTAATGTATGTCTGGGAATCACTCATGTGGAACCACTGCATTTTGCTAAGGGCTGATAATGAATTGCTGGCTGCTATTATTAATAAACAGTCTTCGCCACACAAACTCATTATGCAAGGCATCAGGAAACTGTTGGTGGCTTGCTTGATTGTCAACATTCAAAGAAAAAGAAACTCTGCACATTTCAGGCTCTATCAACCGAAGGGCCAATGCACTCTGTCATGGTCTAATTTCTAATTTTAGATTAGTTTCTCCACAGGACCGACAAGTCCCAACCACCATTATGGATCATCTGCAGCCACCCCACTTCATTCCACTGTGACAAAACTGCTTGGTTCCTCGCTCATCCCTACATCCTACATCACAGAGTGCCAGACTTGAGCAAAAAATGTTGTGATGATTACGGCTTGGGCAACCATTGCTCCTAAAAAATCGCTTGCTGCGGCCTACCTCTTGTGCCGTTCATTCGATATGCTGAGTATTCATATCTTTTCACAGGATCAGGCTATCCATCTTTTAACATTTTTATCATTCAGTTACCTTCTTACAGGTTTATTACGCTTCCCTGCAAAGTCCTTCACCTTGAGTGGGGTAAGACCAGAAGGATGAACAGGAATATCCCTTCTCCCCTTGGTGGTACCAGTACCTCTCACCTTTGCTACACACACCCAATTCAAGAGAGCTTGACCTTACTTGTTGATAGTGCATGGATACTGTAATAGCCAAGAACCACCTCCCAGGAACTTCATATTTATACAGAGGGTGGGGTGTAGGTCTCCGGCCAACTTTTCTCAACCCAGAATGGTCTTCCTGTGTCTTTGCAAACAGAGAAGTCTAGCACTTTGCAGGCTTTGTAAATCATGCAGATCTCTCTCGGCTGGACATAAAACTATTCACATTTAATTGATTGATAATCACACTTTTGGGGTGTTTTTGGAAAAGTATTTTTCAAGTGAATTGGCATATTTTCAGTTTGTTTTAAGTTGTTGAGATTTGAAGATATATCGCTGTTTTCAGCTTACACCGTTTCACTTGAACCGAGACTAAAGAACTGCCTTCTCTTTCACTTTCATTTTGCCTTGTCAGTAAAGATTGCTCATTATCAGAGTAACTCAGTACAGTAAACCTGCCGCTAGTGCTGTTGGGTTGAAGGTGTTCGGCCCTACCATCATTGCTGGGAACCTATACCTTGTTAATAAAGCCAAATAATTTGCTTTTGTGTTCTAATTCATTGCATAAGGCTCCATGGGGATGGATTGGAGAGTGCATATAAAACATGAGTGCCAGGGGCTGTATTTTCAAAACTGTTTGCTACCAGAAAGGTACATTTTGGCTTGATTGTGGAAAACACTATATGCTTTGAGCTCAAATGAATATTATCAAGGTATGTAGACTGGCACCAGTATACACAGTGGTTCAGCTGGAGTCAACACTATGTCCACACAATGATATTGCAAGTGGCACTAGGCAGAGCTGGTTGCTATGGCGATTTGCTGAAAATATTCCCGTTTATGCCCATATTTCCTGGTGTTTATTTGATGTAAAAAAAATGTTACAAACATTTTGGTGTGTAATACATGTATGTTTGTAATCCATGTAATGAACTGCCAAGTGATAGCTCTGTTTGTTATGTTTTAACAGGTTGAATTACTGGAGTGAAGCCATCACTTGCAGCGAAGTCGTTGACGTGTCTGCAGCAGGCATTCATGTGACCTGTCTCGCGGCATTAACAGCATCTTGGTTGGGATGAGTGATTTGCCTGGGTTGCGTAGCGCCAAACTCCACTTTGCCTTTGCGCTTTCCCCTGCATCTTCTTCTGTTGTGTAGATTTGAAAGGAAATTTGCGGCACTGTATCATAGTTTGGGTACCAGCATATGATAAGTGAAGGCCATTGGGATGCAAAATTCCATTGTTCACTGTTGGGTCTATACATGGGAAGTTTTGGGTGAGATCAACAAATGTACATTTCATATTTTCACATGGACCTGCCAAATGAACGTTCTCATTTTCAGACAATGTTAATGCAGCAGGGTTGTTGGCTCTATGTGATGTATTTCATACTTTAATAGACAAGTCTGCTTTGATATCTGACTGCGCCTCTTTGGTAAGGTAACGATAGTCATTGATGACAGTTTCAGGTGTATCACTCTCATCGGCTGAGTCAATAGAACTTGCCACCAAAGCGATGATATCATCCTTTTCACACATATCACTAAACTTTTCCTTTATTTTAGATTCTCCAGCTCCTTTGTAGGTTTTCACTTCAGTATTTTCGAGCTCTTTATTGTTTTGACGTTCCGTGCGAGGGAACTGCCCCCGGGCGAGTGGGTACTTCTGAGGAAAATGATCGCCGCCAGAGGTCGCTCGCGAGAAGTTAAGCGTGAATGCATAAAGAGAAACCCAGAAAGGAAGAAAGTATTTGTTATTCGGGAAAGTCCCATCGTATTGATAATTTAAAGTTTGTAATATAATTTTTGTAAGCCTGTCTTCTTTCTTGTCCTAGATAAAGTGTGTATTAATTTTACAATCTCTTAAGTTATACGGTGAGATAATTGCGGTGAAAACACTTCATTGGCATGAAGCAGGTTCACAAGTGATGGTTGTTGTGCAGCATATGTAACATGCAGCAAATATCAGTCATGGTTGAGTCATTGCCTTACTGGCATGGACCATTTACGTTGAGGAGGAGAAAATTATATCAATATGCAATATTTTGAAAACTACTTTCTTGACAATACCGTTGTGCGGACTCCGTAATTTAACAACGATAGGTGCAACGCAGGTAAATCTGTCTGTGGGTGCTTTCAATGTATGTCGTTGTTTGCGTCACAAAGCACAGACATCGCTTTCACTTGGCCAATCACAGTTGTCTCCGTCTTGTCAGGTCCCTCTCACCAGAGGCCATCTCTCCTTTGAGACCACCACTCCTATGCACAAAGTGTGACATTTCTATAATGTTGTCACCCTCTTCATAGGGCACCCCTCTTATAAGCCACTTTGGGGCTGCATTTGGGGTGGCCTTATAAGAGGGGGTTACAGTATTAGTATGGTAGAATCTCCTTGGTAAATCCACCTGGGGCATCCAAAATATGTGGTCTTAATAAGGAATATAATTGATTTAGGGTACGAAAAAACGGAATGGTAAATCGGTGATTTTAATATAGCAATGGTCATTGAGGTTAATTGGGGATATAATTAAGGACGAACAGTAATGGACAACAAAACGGTGGAATGTGGTATCTTAACTGAACTTGGATGTTCTTAATTGGAGATTTTAATATACCTCTCACGAGCATAGCTTACACAGGTTTTACATGTCGAACATAATGGCTGCAAAAAAGCCCTAATTGTTTGAGAAACATAGAAGGTGCGGGATGGAGCGACTCTTATGAGTGACTATAATAGTAAATATGTGACGCTCTAAAGGCCCCTTCTTAAGCAGAATTTTACAGACAAAGGTCCAGTACTTAGCGAAAATTTCCGTTAATAAGGGTTATAGTTTCCTTCTAATGGTCTAAAATTTGGAAAAAAAGACCCCAAATAAGTTCAACATTTTCTTCAGGGAGGACTTTTTCGCGCCAATTTTGGCCATATTCTCTACTATTTTAGTTTAAATTTGCGAACAAAGTGGGCATTTTGGGTGAAAAGCGCCCTGAAGAAAGGTGGGTTTTCGGAGGGTCGAGCTGCTCTATCAAATATTTTGGGCAGGTAACTCCTTCTGCCCACTATGAACCGGTGGAAACGCTCGACAGGTAATTTACCTTTATGACATGCTCTTGCGTCACTTTTGTTTACAATCCGCTGTGCCATTTACATGCACTTGATCAGACCGGCAATCCTCATTTCCCTTTCACTTCACTCAGGGGAGGAGTGGGGTGTGGGCTGGGGTCATTTCCGTAGTGGCGCACAGGGGCTTTTTTTTTTTTTTTTTTCTACCAGAGTAATGGAAGTTCGCTTATTTTCCGAACTTCGCACCTGCCATTATTTGTAACATTGCTGGTCGTCTGTATGCTGTACTGGGGCAATATAATTTGATGTGACAATGTACCGGGATCCCCTGTTAACCTGACCAGCCCCCTTCACCGTACAAGTGGGACTTACAAAAGTATATTGTCATCCAATTTGCTGTTGAAGACTAAAAACAATGCGTCGTCTGGGGCGGGGGGGGGGGGGCGTCATAAAATGGGAATTGGTTATAAACCTGCATGTCATTATTGTCAAATCGATTGAGGAATAGGCGTGCCTTGTACCCACCCTTTCGTACATGAGTTGTCACAAGACAACCGAGTAGACTTACACGCTGTTGTTGATCTTCTTTTTGTGTGCGCAGTTCCTCATAATATACATGAAACACTAAACTTGAAAAATCTTTATGCAAAATATGGACCGCAAAGGAATATCATGACATTGTACTATGTTATGTTTCTTTAGTGTCGATGGCCGCATGACAGGATAGATTAAAAGAGATTGGCAAAATATCTTCACTTCATTTTTACTTATTTTGTCCAAGCCGTATAACTGTGTTTAAAATCTGACAAAAAATGAGCGACTCTGAGTTATATGTGCTCCTATACAGCGCCCATCGACCTCTCATACCTATAACATTTAAATTAAATTATCGCAATTCTTTGATGATGATAATAATGAAGTGTGTAACACCAAAATATACATCTCTATAAGTATTTTAATTGTTTATCTTTTATGTTGTCTACGGCAAATGAACTTAATGTCCTGCACATACTCCCTCTCCATTCAACTTCATTACTTGGTGCGCATTAAGCTCTTCATGCCTTTGACAAACAACATTTTGCAAGAAAAAAGTCAGGTCAGTGTTAACAGGGCAATAGATAATGCACCGTTAATCGGACAATGTGCCCGATAGTGAGAGAAATAATTGTAGAACATTATGTATACTAAATGACAACTTGAAAAACAGAATCGTGTACTATTAAAACGTTTACATATATTCCATGCACAATAACTGGTCTAATTAATGTGGTACAAGTATACATTGTGTGTGACTATTATAAAGACAGAGAACGTTTAGTTATCAAAGCTTAATATTTGACCAAGGTAGTGGCGCCTCTAACCACTTTTATAGCCGTGCTTTTATTCCAATATTGTGTACGTTTGCTACCGAATTTACGCTTCTTCTTTACAGATCTACCCTGTTATTACTTCAGACATCTGACCGACAACACAATATCCGTGTAAAAGAGTTGATATGGTACTGTTTGACGTAACTAAAAATACATTTGAAACATAACTTCTTTGTTTGTCTGATACATAAACGGTGTTATCTAGATAATATTCATCAAACGAAGTCGAAGTTTAGGTGACTTACCGCCAACAATGAGCGATCCCATGCACAGTAATATTAAAATCCCAACGCTGTACATATTCAGTGATCTTCTATGAAATCTCTGTAAACTGAGAAAACTAAGTATTTCCCGTTCAAATTTGTTATCTGCTGGCAGCCATATTGACCTGGAAACCCTGAATTGGACTTTGATGTTGTTTTATCGAGATATACACGTCAGGATTTGGCCTTCCACAGCCGTCGTCTCTTATCAGCCGCGTGAGCACCTGAGTCAACGAGTGGAGGACGCCAGAGGAGGGACTGTCCCTTCTCACACCCGTACACGCAATGAAGCATGGTGCAACGACGAGTTATGTGTTCACACAGACTGGATCATTCCATGTCTTTTCTCTTTCACAATTCAGCTCTGATTTTAGTATTGCATATTATTTTCTCTTTTCAGTGTATGATTATGGGAACATGTTATTTCTTAGTTCCCATTTCTCACCGAGTTTATGTATCAAAAATGAGTGTGTGTATTTTTATCGTCTTGTGTGATGATAATTTCGTAACATTTTGTTTCTGAATTGTTTTGTGATATTTTCATTAGGACAGTGAGTGCTGTGACTGGCAGTGTTTAGTATTCAAACACAACCACCTGTTTATCAACGCAATACAGAATCGGGGCGGGGGGACAGGGTTAGTGAACCAGCACACTGGCAACGGTAATTAATTTAGTTCCAATCCAAGGTACGGAAAAAAGGGGGAATTTAGTAATAATGAGAAGAATGAAGTTAAGAATATGCAGGAGCTTCCAGGACGCAAGTACCGCACATCAAAATGTCCAATTGCGGAGAACCTCTTCATCTCCTTTCACATACAGGCACTTGGAAATATTTTTGCGACCCCCAACCCCTCCTCCTCTTCGCCAAGCTCACTGGTAACATGGTCTTGTACTAAGTCTATATATTCTTCATTTTAGAGACATTTACATGTAGAAATCATTAGAAAATATGGGGTTAAACTGGCCGTATAGTAACATGGACGTATGTTCACGCACGCCGACTTGTTGCCTGCAAAGCAGACCAAGTTATGATGATACAACATAGCAGAGTCGCCAGATACGTTAACTCTGAAAAAAGGAGGGGGGTCATGCCGGCCAGGCCAATGACAGGCACAATCCCCTAAAACTCGGTAAACAAGGAAACAAACATGACACAGATACAACAGTCAATTCCGTCCAGCATTTTCTCTATGTATAGGCTATAGACTTTTATTAATCTGCACGCAATTAAGAGTGGGCGGAGTGGATGGCAGAGGTAAGCAGCCTACTTTGATACCTAATCGACCAGAGATCCTTCTAATGAATACTATTATAACTAGAAAAAGTGATTTGCTACATAGCAAATCAGTGTGTGTGTGTCTTCAACGCTTGTTGCTGCATACTAATCCATAGCATTGGAGTAGAAATTGGAATGGCATCTCAATCTATTATCGCTTTGAAGTTATTCAAGATCTAAAACTTCAAATGGTGCTACGTAGCATAATTTGAATTGCTACAACTTTTCTTTTTAATTCATTAGGTGCGCAATGGCCAGCAACCCCCTAGTGGAAGATGGAATACTATGTCTATCTATGATAGTTTTGAAGATATTCAAGATTGAAAATTTTGAATACTACTAATTAGCATAATTTGAATTGCTACAATTTTTGTTTTAGGTTCATCACATGTGCAGTTGTCAATAACTTCCCCAGTAGAAGTTGAAATGGCATCTTTATCTACAGTAGTTTTGAAGATATTCAAGATTTAAAATTTTAAAGTGCTGCTAATTAGCATAATTTAAATTGGTACAACTTTTGTTTGAAATTCATTAGGTGCGCAAAAGTCAAAATCCCTCAAGTAGAAGCTGGAATGACATCTCTATCTATTATACTTTTGAAGATATTCAAGACTGAAAATTTCAAATGCCCCTGATTTACATAATTTTAAACATTGTCATAATTCTGCATACAAAGAGCAGACTCCTTGTATGGAGGTACAATCATGCCAAGTTTCTATGTACGTTAGTGTCAGAAAAAGTGTCGGACAAATTCACTGGTAAAGAAAGAAAGAAAGAAAGAAAGAAAGAAAGAAAGAAAGAAAGAAAGAAAGAAAGAAAGAAAGAAAGAAAGAAAGAAAGAAAGAAAGAAAGAAAGAAAGAAAGAAAGAAAGAAAAGAGTGTGTTTGAACACAAACACTTTAATTTCACAGTATTTTCAGCTTTCTTTCAGTTATGCTGTCTCAATGATGGTTACTTCATGGAGGCAGAATCTCGTCTCACCTCCAGGGTTACTTTTACCTCCTTGTTGCAGGTTTCCAGTTTTTCAGACGGTGTCCTGTCAACCGCGAGTTCAGCTATGTGTGCGGTTCTTGGCAGTCATGCATGAAGTCATATTTCAGTCAATCACCGAGTTTACCAAGGCTTCTCCTGAATACTAGATATGAAGTATGCCCTACACGATTTTGAAAAAATGCAAGCAGCTCGCCGATTGGCCAAGTTGACCTGTAACTCTGACATTGTGCTGTAATACGAGACATGCATATTAATTTCCTGCCACAAATCACGGGGTTCACGCTGTCATAGTGTCAATCAGGGAGAACACACGGGCATATCGCTGTCACAGGCAGGGCTTGATACCCCTTTCTCACCAAATTAGGATCTTCGCTGTCACAGGCAGGGCTTGATACCCCTTTCTCACCAAATTAGGATCTTTGAAAGAAATTTAAGTGTATAAATCCCAAAGTCATATTCATTTAGTGCGTCCTAAATAAGATATAAGTATAAATTTCCATCTGCCTGTGCTAAGTATTCTACATTTTCAAAATAGTAGTAATATCCCCCTTTCCCGCACAAGCAGCTGTCCGTATCTCGCGACCCGAGACTATGGTAACTAGGACAGCCTAGTATGCAAGATGCGGCGGGAAATTAATATGCATGCCTCGTATTGTCTGCTTATTTTCAAGCAATTATCCATACACTTATGATGCAGCTGGTTGCTTCAGAGGAAGTGTGAAGGTATGTTTGAAGCAAACTTTTCTACATTTGTGTACAGTGTTACCCAAAGACTAGACCCTCTCCTCGTCGTCGTTGCTGTTAACTTAGAGAGAGACATATATATATATATATATATATATATATATATATATATATATATATATATATACATATATATACATATATATACATATATATACACACACACACATATATATATATATATATATATATATATATATATATATATATATATATATATATATATATATATATATATATATATATATAATGATAACTGATTATGACAGTTCAATATCATGCAAAATATGATCATGAAACCAGCTAGTATACTTTTACATTGTAGACCCATAACAAAAGCTTACGTCTCGTTATCGTCACTTGTACTTGCCCCATGACGATCCATCGGAAAAACTGAGAATAAGGACATAGTTTCTTACTTTCCCATACATAGATATATCTTCTTCATTTTCAAAGGAGCCAGTTAAAATTTTCTTGGTATTATCTGTCCATAATCAACACGAGACATGCATATTAATTTCTCCCCACAACTGCATACATGATTGCCTGGTCTCGTTTGGCGAAATACGGGTCGGCACATATGTTGACAAGCGAAATAGAACTAATATTTTGGATATAAAGAATACTTGTTGAAGACAGATGGTAATTTTTTGTTAAGTAAGGTTCGGGAAGTACTAAATGAATACCAGTTGGTATTTGCGAACCTAAATTCTCAAAAAAAAAGCTAATTTTGTAAGAAATGAGCATATGGCCCTGTCTGTGACAGTAATGTGACCCGCACGTCCCCTGTGATCGCCAGGCGTCAAACCCGTGCTTCGTGGCGGGAAATTAATATGCACGCGGCGAATTAGTGTGCAAGTCCGAAATGAACTCTCCGCAACGGGAAATACACACACACATGCACGCACGCACGCACATACATACATACATACATACACACACAAATACACACACATACATACATACATACATACATACATACATCCTATATCACAGAAGGTATCATATACAACAGTTTGAACAGTTAATGTCCAGTCTGTGACGTCACCCAGAAAACGAAACAATCTAATTCAATTTGTCAACAGGATTATGGATAACTTCAGGTTATATGAGGTTAAATATAGAAGACATACGCGATCAATGTTTGGTGTGTACAAACAAGTGGAAATGACTGATTGAATGCTTAACTTAGATTCTCTGAAATGGAAGGGGGTAAAGGGGTTGTCCGTATAGGCGTGATGTTCAGTTATATTTACCCTCAGTATGTACTGGAAGCCTTTATGTGACCCACACAAGCGCACTGGGACCATGCCCCTTTCCTTTTACTCCTTTCGCAATACTTACAAGAAATCAATCCAAAAAGTAGCCTATCCTGATATATTATGTTTTGTATTTTATTACAGTTCAACGCGAGGGTGAATAATTTGTTATATAAATGATAGATACTGGAACAATAAGCAAAACAGTCCACCTGGCAAACATGAACTGACTCGTGCAGTACGTTCAATTGAGTGTTGCACATGTGTCAATTAGCCTGCTGAACTAAACCAGAACCTCCAAGTCTCCCACTTGTTTTTACTTTTTACAGAGTCTACCACTCCCCCGCAGTCTACTCCCCGCTTTTTGTATTTTTTTGTTTTTGTTTTCAGAGTAGCATTATTCCATCGGTGGCTGCAAAGTGACACTGTTTTGCCATGTTGTTGTTCTATATACGCGTAAAAACTACACATCTTTCTTATGTATAGGTGCCAACCCAGACACATTGTTTTTCCTAGGATTCTTTATTTCTTGCTTTCTTTCAATTGCACCCGAATTTGTCCGCAGTTTTTTCTCGGACACTATTATACCGAAATTCACCAAACTTACCATGGTCACTGAGCTACCAGTGAAATTGTGCATATCGTGTGGAATAGTCATAATGTTTAAAATTATGCAAAATAAGTGCAACTAAAATTCTAAAAACTCCATATCTTCCAATCTATTGCACATAGACACAAAATTTCTACGTGGATTAAAAGAAAGGTTTGTGACACCTGCCAATATATTGAACAGTAATTGAAAGTTGTAGAATTTCAAATTATGTCAATTCAGGGCATTGAAAAATTTAAAAGTTGAATATCTCCAAAACTGTTATAGATAGAGATGCCATTCTAGCTTCAATTTATAGGTTTGTAGCAAAGCTGCATCCAATGAACCATGAACCAAAGTTGTAGGATTTTAATTTATGCAAATTAAGTGAATATGCAAAATTTCAATCTTAAATAGCTCTAAAACTATTATAAATAGAGGTGCCGTTCCGACTTCAATCTATGGGTTTCTGGCCTAGCCGCATCCAATGAACCATGATCCAAAGTTGTAGTTTTACTTTATGCAAATAAGATGAATACACAAAATTTAAATCTTCAATAACTTCAAAACTACTATACATAGAGGTGCCTTTAATTTTTAGGTATGTGACATAGCCCTATCCAGTGAACTATAAACCAAAGTTGTAGCATTTCAATTTATGCAAATCAGTCAAATGCACAATATTAAAATGTTGAATAGCTTCAAAACTATTATAGATTGTTGTGTCATTCAAACTTCACTTCATAAGCTTATGACATGGCCACATCCTATGAAGCAAGCACCTAATTTGTATCGTTCTAATTTATGCAAATTAGAGTAATACACAAAATGTAGATCATGTTGAACAGTGGCAAAGTGTAGCATGTCAAACTGTTCTCACTTTGTGTAGCATGTCAAACTGTTCTCACTTTGTGTAGCATGTCAAACTGTCCTCACTTTGAAGGCACCCGGACAGATTTTCTGGTTGTAATTTGTACCTTAGCAGACAATTTGCTCACATGATAAAGGTGATGGCCATAACTATACATCTGTATGGATACTTTAGGTATGTGACATAGCCCTATCCAGTGAACTATAAACCAAAGTTGTAGCATTTCAATTTATGCAAATCAGTCAAATGCACAATATTAAAATGTTGAATAGCTTCAAAACTATTATAGATTGTTGTGTCATTCAAACTTCACTTCATAAGTTTATGACATGGCCACATCCTATGAAGCAAGCACCTAATTTGTATCGTTCTAATTTATGCAAATTAGGGTAATACACAAAATGTAGATCATGTTGAACAGTGGCAAAGTGTAGCATGTCAAACTGTTCTCACTTTGTGTAGCATGTCAAACTGTTCTCACTTTGTGTAGCATGTCAAACTGTCCTCACTTTGAAGGCACCCAGACAGATTTTCTGGTTGTAATTTGTACCTTAGCAGACAATTTGCTCACATGATAAAGGTGATGGCCATAACTATACATCTGTATGGATACTTTAGTAAGCTGTCAGAGCAGTCGAGTGATTATTTTCATTGACTGAAAATGTCTCTGATGGTGCCTTAAGTGGTTCAAAATGCAGAAAATGAAGGCGCAAATTTAAAATTTGTCCTGGAGGAGTATGCCTCCGGATCCCCCTAGCTATATTTCGCGCCTTGGGGGCTCGACCTCCCACTTTTCAGTAACTGAAGAAGGGAGACCTCCAACTTTTAATATAGCCTAGCTTGGAGGCTCTACAAAACACTCTGTAATAACGTTGACTTGATGTGAACTGGTCTGGACATATACTGCAGTACACCTTTTAATAATACATCCGCTAAAGGTCACTCGTGCAGCAATGGTCGTCTGCTGTGTTTTTATTACACACTCATATATACAAGTGAATGTTCAAATAACAAGCAGAAAAAATGTAATGTAACAAAGAGAGAAGAGTTTGGGGGTGAAATATGAAGGTCCTTTATACCCATAACACATGAAAATGAACACATTTGTGCACTGATGATCGAGCGAACTTTCTTTACATTGAGGTAATGTTCAACCGGTTTTGGACAATTTTGTTCAGTTTGAGATTTGGAGACATTTTGCTAGACACATATATTGTCTGTCAGTTGTCCACATTTGGGAGTTCTAGCCCCAATACAACAGCTTCTGTCGACCCACTTTAAGCACAAGGACAATCATCGACTGGCAAACACAAACATACCGTATTTGAATCAGTTTATAAATTCATAATCGAGATTAAAATATTTAAATTGCACAATTGTGCCCTACCCCAAAGTGGTAAAATTGAAAAGGAACATGTAAATACATGGTTGTTTTATAAACTGTTTGGGAGTGTTGTGCTGAATTGTGGACAGGGTTTCACGTCAGTGCTCTTAGTTGTTCTCCAATTCCTTTCTTGGTCAGGGTATATTTATAATAAATATGGACTGCAGGCACATTACTCTACATAGCCAAAAAGAAGCAGACAACATTTACGTGTCTACGATCTAAATGACTTCCAAAGACTACTTCATTAAAAATGCAGGCATTTTACATTTCCATTCCTGATATGCTTGTAACCCAGTCTATATGATGTACAGTACTTCAGAACACATCATATTACCTGCACCAACGCAATAGACTTGTGCATAAAACACGATGTGTTATGAAGTACCAAGTCTACATTTTTCAATGGAATATTGTGTGAGGACAAATTACTTTTGATTGGATTTAAGACGTACTTCAGTCAAAGATGCCTCGGAAGAGCTGGACAGCAGTGTTTACATGAAATGAGAAGTTTTTGTTTTTCCAGTCTGTGAATAAGGACAAGTAAAAAGCTCCTACCAGAATCGTCAAAGAGCTGAATGTTTTTATATAAAATTTATACAGATAAAATTTTTGGTATATCTGCAATGATTAAGAAATAAAAGAGATATGGTGCAGCTGAAGTGCTGACGAGAGTTAAAATCTTGCTTATTGGTGGATGATCCTATTGAGAATATTACATGTTTCTTGACAAAGAACTTGATTTGACATGCACGTGTGAGAATATTCTTATTTCGGGGTCAAAAATCCTACAAATTTGAACTTTTTATGTACATTTTTCAGCAAAAAATTCCAACAAAATTGGGTCAATCCTACTGAGTGTAAACACGGTTCTAATCAACATTTTCATGGACCCAGGGCATGTTTATTCGACAAATCATGTGAATAGTATTTCACAGTTCAACAATATTATTAAACCATCTAGTAAGATATTTGAAAGAGCCCCCAACTGATCGTAAATGAATTGTTTGTACTCAAGAGCTCATAGAAGAAGAAAATCACATGCCTTCACATTGCCCCTCATAAGACTGCCTAAAGAAACAACTATTTAAATATCTCAACCAACGTATCCACGGATTTTCATATTCTGGCGACTGGAAAAAATTACACATCCTTATAATGCCAACAATTGACCATGTAACCAACACTGTTGCTTCATATCTACATCACTATCTTCAAGCTTAGGCAGAGAAAACCAATAACGG
Source organism: Hermodice carunculata (assembly GCA_964020975.1). Taxonomy (NCBI): domain Eukaryota; kingdom Metazoa; phylum Annelida; class Polychaeta; order Eunicida; family Amphinomidae; genus Hermodice; species Hermodice carunculata. The sequence continues at coordinate 61,958,096 of OZ026628.1, forward strand.
TGCGAAGTACATAGCCCCCAATGTTCACCATAATCATTCCAGGGATAAAAGTGACTTTGGTGGAAAGAAAAACTGAACCCATACCCCACCCCTTCATTTTTTAAACAGATTAAGGCTTTCCTGGCAAAAAAGGACATTATTTTTTTCTTTGACTCTCGAGAAAAAAAATGAATTCCTGAAAAAAATGAAGACTTTCATGCCTGTCATTCTTTCAAAAATCAGTTAATGAGTTATTTATACTTTGTGTGTGTGTGTGTGTGTGTTCCTTTAGATTAAATATCTGAGCCCAATCTTGGCAAAAAGTACGATAAAGATTATTTTTGTGTCATTGTGGTTATGGAAATTCTTAAGATAATTATTTTGTCGCTATCAGGAGCGCTACCTCCAGATGTATCACTGTTATAGTTTATGAGACATGAAAGTTTTGGAATTTGACAATTTGCATGTAGTTTCCTGTGTTGCGTGAGAATGCATGGTGATAGTGGGGAGGAACAGATTTCTTAAACTTAGTACTAACTTGATTGATGTATTCTTTACATTTCTAGTGGCGAAGCCATTGAAGCTATGGGTGTGAAGTTTTATTTGAGGAGCGCCATATTCATTGTATGAAACAACTTATACCCGTCTGTGTGTGTGCGAGCAAGCAAAACAGTGCCCATATACGAGTTGGTCTTGAATTGTATTCATATAATTCTCAACCGGAATGGCAATATTTGAAGATTAACTGGATTTAACAGATTCCATCAACTTTCAGTGGACAGGTATTTCTTGGGCTACAGCTTCTAGCTATACCATGAATCTATTAAATTTTTAATGACTTTCTAATTGGAGCACGTCCTGGGTATTAGCCCTTACATGTAGGTCCTGAAGCTTCAAAATAAGTCACGGCTCTATCTCTCTCGTGGAGCTTGTCCCTTACTGTATTTTACCCCAACAAAAATATCATAACTGTCAAAGTACCACTGTAATGTATATATGTGTGTGTGTGCGTGTGTGATGTTTGTTTTGATTTCAAGAGGTCACTGTGCTCATTGAGTGTGTGCGGAGTCCCAGAGTTGGCCTGCTTTGTTGGTGTGAATCTCATGATTTTACAAACAACCAGAATAAGCTAGGATGGTGACCTACATTCATGTGTGGTCCACACAGGTCTCACTCAATGCACTGGGATGTGTGACTTACTGGAAAACTCTGGAATACTGGCGAGATTCCTAAGCCTAGATATATAAAGTGGCTCTTTTTCCGACTGGAGAGAGGAGCATTCTGAGATCAGACAGAAGTTGTCGGACTTTAAGCCAGTGGGACTGTGAGCCATTGCCAAGGAGATACTAATTTATATATTGTACCTGTGGAGTGTGCAGTGTCTTTGCATGGACTGGTATATTTGGGGTTAGTTGTACATTGGAACCAAACTGCACTTCTGTGGGATTTGGATTAGCACCGCACCTTGGGAGTACCACATTGGAACCAAACCGTACCTCTGTGGAATTTGTACCGGACTATTTGGCACTGGTCATAGGACTTGGAACTGTGGGACAGTACTTGTGGATAATCTTTCGCCTCGGATTATGATTTACCAACAGCCTGTTTTACTACTTACAATACCAGCCTAGATAAGTTATAATTTCATTTACCTACTTTGTACTGATTTTGATTGTTAATATATTGTCATTATTAAAGTTATATAGTCGTTGTCATTCTTTGTGAAGTTCTGCTATGATCTAGAATATTCAGATGGGCACCCTAACAACACACACACACACATACATATATATATGCATACATACATACATGCATACATATAGATGTATATTTTTATAATCACTATGATGGTGCCATTTTTTATATGTGGCATTTGCGTCCGTTGATCTGAAAACTACAACACATTTCTACTTATAAAATATTTATTTCTCTGATAATTACATATGTGTAAATACATATTCAACTGTGTAATAATTTTTAACACAAAATGTGTACATCCTCAAAGCACAGATCTGTTCCATTTAAACACTCAAAGGCCACATACTGGGGCTTCTCTGCCAGTACCCAGGCTTTTGCCCCTTTATACAGAGACCTGCACTGTATATCAGTAATTCTTTGTAAAGGTTTAGACGATGAATTCCCTTCATGGAGAGTTTTGGAGGTATTGTGTAAATGTGTGTACACCAGGTCCATTAACACTGAGGTTGTAGTTTGATATAAATGTTCACAGGTAATGACTGGGTAACGGTTACGCTCACAGGAGTGACAACTGTAAATGTCTAGATGTCCCCTTACACTGACAGGTGACTGGTTTAATGTCAACATATTAAATTCCTTTACACTTTTAATTCAGTATGTCAGTGCAAATGTTTACACAATGAGCTCCCTGTATACTGACAATTCATATCAATGCAACTTCATACTATAACTGTACTGCACACTGGCATTTTAGTGTGGTTACACCATTTGCCCATACAAAATGCAGCCCAGTGTACACTGTAACTAAACCCAAACTGTGTCAACACAAATTTCAATGTAAATATCAATATGTTCCCATGTAGGTCTGTGTGTATACTAACAAATGTAAATGTACACCTCTGCCCCTGTGTAATGTGTATGTTTTTCCTCATTACGCTGCATCATGTCTGTGAACAACTTTTCAGCAACATTTACACCACTTGAATGCCATTATAGTACGTTTACAATAGTGTAAATGCAGACATGTTCATAACTGCAGTTGGACTTGAAAGGTTTACATGCAGCTGTTACAGCCAGGGTTGGTGAAAATACATTAAATATGACAAGGCCTGTGGCACTGGACATCATCATTAACATCAACATCCTGTCGGAAGTTCACTTCCCTCTCCTATGACCTCAAAAGACAACAAAACTAGGCAGTTGGAAACAAAGGATTGTAGGCAGACGACCACCATCTGCAAACGATATTCTGCATCATGCATTGTCTCAATAGATTTCAAGTTAAACGTATCGTGCCAATTTGTGCTGAAATGGGCCATTATCAGATACAAGATACCACATTTTATGTTGCATTTTGGAGCACCTGCATAACACAGGAAAATTCTGTCTGGGTCAGTATTAGCACTTTAAGACATTAGTCGCCACTTAAGCCTATAAATCCGGGAATCTCCCAGATAACCCAAGACGGTTGGCAACACTACCCACTCTGTTTACATGCCTTGTCTAGTCCCAACTGTACCCATGTTAACAAATTCTTTGATTGAAATAGTGCACTCTACAAATATACAATTTATGAAATTAAGATTAATCAAGTAACAATATCAGGGTGTCTTGTATAGCGTGTCATTTTAAAATGATTGTGTGGCGTGCAAAACTCATTTAGTCAGCAGTGGGTCATTTTAATGTGATTCACATGATGTGCTAAGCTTATTTTGTCAATAGCAAGCTATACGCAAGCTCATCTTGGCACTTTTCCTATACATTCACTCCACCAGAAATTCTGCTAGAAAACCCTCCAATATATGGCATGGTATCTCCGTCACAACTGACATGACATCAGTTTTACTGAACTTTTTCCTCCCAGTCCATTTGTCTCTGCCTTTTTGGGGGATCACAATAGCAATCTTGGCAAAGAACAGCACCACATTCCGTCCTGTGTATACTTCCCCCTAACCCTCCCCCCCCCCCCCTCCGAGTTAGCATCTCTCCCGGATGCACCCGAGTGTTTTACACTAATTTGTACCAGAAGAAAAATATAATGGTTGAAACTTTAAGACCCCCATGAACGGAGTCAAATATGAAGACACCTGGTGACCTTGAAAATATTATAATGTTGTTGCATATCAAACAAAGCCAAGCATCCAATTAGATGCTTCTTTAGTACAAGTTTCTTGATAATAACTCATTTGGTTCAAAACTTATTGCATCCGCAGAGGTAACAGATGTATGCACACAGGTGTAATGAGGGCAGTATCCCACTGATCCGAAGCCATGGGGTACAAAAGTTGCCAACTGAGGGCATTCATTTATGAAAGGTTTCATCCACAATCCCCCAAAATAAATTTCTCTAATGACAGTTTACAAAAAACAGTCCATCTGACAGACCTGTACAATGTGGGTCCTGTGACCTTGAAAATGAGATCAAGGTACCAAAATGTAACCAGGTCGAGAAATAAGTGAAGTACAATTGAGGTGAATTTAAAGGGTGGTGGGCCTAGAGATCAAGATATTCAACTTGAATGAATCTGCTGCACACAGACAGCGGGACGAACTGAAAACAATAACCCCTCTGCTGCACACAGACAGCGGGACGAACTGAAAACAATAACCCCGCCCCCCCCCCCCCCCCCCCCCGAAAACAAAACAAAACAAAACACCTTGGTGACAGAGTATAGTAAAGCTGGAAAATTTTGACTTTTGGCCATTTCGGATTGATTTAAGGAGATGGGGAGAAGTGCAAAAAGTGGGACATTTTAATCATGTAAATCAATTATCCCCTGCTACACATGCCTTGGACAAGACTCAAGGTCTCGCAGCAGGTGCTGCCCCCTGCTGAGTAATACACTTCCAGTGACCTGGAGACTTTTAAGCACAGGAAGACTGGTCATATCCCGATAGTTAATTACTTGTGAAATCCAGGACTGTGACGTGCAATGTTTTAGTCTCAAAGCTATAAGCATATGCACTCTTGGTACATGTACACATACTTTTTGAAAGGACCATGAAAAGGTAAATCTTCCATTCATGTTATTCCAGGGAATGGACCAACATTCTTGTAAATTGCTTTAATTTTGCAGGTATTAATTTTCAGGTTTTTAATATTGTTGACATTTGGCTGCAGTCTTAGTTTGACTATTTTCGATATAACTCCTGTTCAAACCATATTAAAATATTACTTCACTGTACTTTTATTTTCATGGTTTTGTGCCATCAGTGAAAAAAGCAAAACTAATACAGCAAAATTAAAGCAATTTACAGTATTAAATTCAAGCAGCAATATAGGCCTCTTTTCTTATCTGTTCACTGCATCTCATTTTGTTGCTTTCATGTTGCAAGCCAACCATATAGCAATGACCTACGCAAAATGAATGTACACACCCCACTGACCTGGTTAATAAAAATTATACTCACATGCACAAGACTTTTCATCACAGAATATGAGATCACTTTTGTATCGCTCAGGTTATCTCACAACAGATTCTGTATTTAGCTCCTACAAGTTCCAATGCATTTCACTGCCAACACATTACATCAACATAATGCGTATTTCTCTCAGACTATACAACAACTGAAGCCAAAAGAAAAGCACTCACCAAGCGTTACACCTTCCACTCATGAGTCTGATTAAAAATATACAGAGTAACTTTATATGTATTTGACAACTAAATTACAATAGCATCTGCAATATTTATTTCTTTCTTTTTTTTTTTCTTTTGGACATTCTACAAAGTGAAACACCTTGGTCAATTGATTTGAACTCTGACCTTTATAAGATCTTCTGTTTGACCCCTGACCTTTAGTTTATTACAAACCTACCACAAGCTCTTTTGTCATTTGTACAAAAGAATCTGAAGTGTTTGGATCTCAAATTGCCATCATCCTTTTCGACCAATCAACCCACATTATGTTCACAAAAATCGTCTTTTTTTTTTTTATTATTTTTGCTCCAATAGGTCCCCTGTAACATCAGTTAATCATGAATGGCCATCTATTATAGCAGCTGAATCACCCACGATTACATGTCTGGACAACGTTTATGTTTATGATAATATCAAATACACTGATATGAAACACTTCCTCTAATATTATTATTAAATCAACAGCCAATGTGAATAAAGGCAAGTGCAGCATTTTTACGAATGTTTAAGTACCCGATAGTTACTTGTCGACCATACACATAGCAAACATAGCAGACTTTGTTGTGAAAAAAAAATCAATCAGTTCATGAGAAACACTGAGAAGGTCAAAGGTTGGGTCCCATGGATCTGCCATTCACATGTACAATTGATGGTTTTCCTCTAGATTATATTTTCTGCCTTCAGTAAAATCATAAGCTGCCCCCACATTGTCTAGGGACCTGTACACTTGTAAAAAAAAAAAAAAAAGCAACTGAGCTCTGCTCACGACTACCTGTCCGTTTGGTTCAACCCTAAAACATCAGGGAAAAAGTCAGAGTAATACAGTGAAACCTCGTTATAATGACACCACATGTTCCTTGAAAATGTGTCACATAACTGAGTATGTCAGATAAATGAATCACATGACATCCAAAAGATGCTTTTTGTTCCCAATAAGGAGTGTTAAGTGAATTTGTCAGAAATCTGAGTGTCATTATAATGAGTTTTCACTGTAATCAGAAATTTTAATGCAGAATCTTCAATTGTACTTTTTCAATTCTGACCCAATTAGAAGAAAGCTGTTGGCGCAGTCAAAAACTACCACTGAAAGAGTTACATGCTGAAAAGTGAAACACCTACCACACTACGCGGTGGGTCTTTTTTGTTTTTTTATTTTGGGGTCTCCAAATTGCAGTGCCCCCTGATGGACACAACAAACATTAAGTTGAAATCATAAATCACCGTAGGCAAATGGTGAGACAGGAAATTGTTATATATATTCAGTGGGCCATCTTCACCCTTTGTTTCCATTTACTAGACAAAACCCTAATTTGACCCTTTCTCCCTGGGTGCTTGCCTTATGAAACAGATCCCCACAGCACCAGGACCAAAGGAAATGTAGACCTTGGGCTTTCTGCCCTAGTCACTTTCACACATTATTCTCACTTCATCACATATGACATGAAATTGAAATATTGCAGCTAGCTGTATGTGCTATTTAGGTGCTCTTCGTCTCTCAAGATTCCATGGGATCAATACACTTTCATACCCACACAATACACTTCAGGACAGCCCACTTAATCTGTACAAAACAATTTCCGGCTCCCATTGCTCCACTTCAGACACTTTAAAATAAATTTCCAGTTTCTCATCCTTTTTAAATTTTTTTTTGTTATCGTTTTTGTTTTGATTTGTCACAGAATAGCTGGCAGGCGGAAGGCCTCACACATTTCTTATCATCTAAAGCATGTAAATGTTTTTTGTTTTTTTTCAGTGTATCATAATACTGACCAGTAATCCCGTTTGACTCAACTAAATACCAATTGAAAATAAAATTGAAATTGTATGCAGAAAGTTTTGGGGCTGGTGGTGATGAGAAACCTAAAATTTATTTTATCAGGCCTTATCACAGTTTGTTGCTCATTTACACCACTCCCGACCCCCACAAAAAAGCGATGCATACACCAACAAAAATTACATCTACCCCATACATAGAAAAAAATAATTGTAGGCTATTTAAAGCCACGCAGCCAAGACACTCATCAAGGATGCCCTTCATATGTACACTTGTTTTTTTTTTTACACAGTTAGTAGTAATTATCATACTATATTCAATAATGCACGCACCCAAATTTAGGCACTCTCAGATATAATATAAACACTTAGGACTGTGCATTGGCAGCAATGCCTCATTGTGTGCTGGTATAAAGAAACAGAATAAAATCAGCCAATGAAATTGGTCACCTATAGGTGGCAATGCGTGTAACCGTCCGCCCCCCCCCCCCCACCCCCACCCCCCACGTCCACCTGAGGCATGTAGAGACACCTGGGGGATTAAAAAAAGTGCTTTATTCATTGGTTGAAAAGGTCATGTGATATGGGAAGCTGGTGCTGCCACCATGCAGATTAGTGTATTGGACATGTCCTATCAGGAAATCGCTGTGTGATTCCCATTTGCTGTTCACTGACATTCTCCTGGTCATTAAACCTGGCACAACAAAGCCTGCCACACCACCAGGTCAAACAACTTTTGTCAAGCTAAAAGCTGTCCTGCTGCTCCAGTAGCAGGCATGGCATAAACTGGAGCTCAGGTTCAGTTGCAAGACACTGGCAAGCTCACACAAATCACATTTTAACCCAAATTAATACACCTGCCCCACTGGACAAAGAAACACCATATTCTAACAATTAATTAGATCAAAGATCACAGGAAAACTTGACATTTACCGTGCTTCATTCCAGTCATTTTGATTCGATATGCAATTGGTTCCAAGATTGCACTTTTGCATAGCGACATGGTACAAAAGAAGACACCCAGGGGGCACCACTGCAGTTTACCCATGATCCACATGTAACTGCATGAAAAAAAAAATGGGAGGAACTGGTATTCTTAGGTCGATTACTCAAGAAATGCTGCTCTGGGCAAAAATTAGCTCTCCCTCTTGGTATTCAAAGTTTGGCCTATTTTGTGAAAGAAGTTTACAAATAGAAGCATAAGCCTTGGTATGTATGCAGGCGCTAGACACACAAGCACAAAGACCAAATTTATATCTCTGATTGTAAGTTCATGCTCCGTATAACTGTGATCATAGTACCTGATAGGACTTTCTAATCCACTGCCAACTGTTTCAAAATTTAAGCTGTCAACATCTACCACGATTTGCTATAATCTCCTGAGGAAGTCCATGGATTTCACTTTCACATTAGAGTACATGTGTATGTATATTGTTGGAAAGACAACTAATGAGTCCTATCGCCAACTCAATAATTCTTTGCTGTTTACTTAATTCTTTGCTGCTTTCTGCTGACTGTCAATATCAGTTACCCCTTTTCATCCCTGTAAAGCAAAAATTGACAAAAGTAAATCAAACTATTTTCAATTCATATCACTTAACTTCTAACTTCTCAAACCATAGGATGAGAATGTGAAGAAAATATTGGTTTGGGTTTCAATGTGATGCATTTGCAGTAACTGCAAATTGGAGTGTTTTTGCTCTCAGTGGGACAGTTTCCAGCTCAAACTATAAGATAGCTACTCTACTCTGAACCAGTTGTTGGTCAATCAACATAAGAGAAGTAAAACCCCAATATGCCATTTTGTTTTTCATCAATGCTTTTTACTTTCTTCACCTGAACTACTGCCCACCGGACAACATCTGTGTCTGTATTTTGGTTTGCCTGTGAATTTGTCCCAGCTGCGAGTCCTGACAAAACAGAACCATCTGGCTTGGCATGCAATGTTCACTGATACATAATAAACTGATGATACGTTACACTTTGAGCAAAATCTTTTCCAATGAACCTGTAACCGAACCAACTGCATACACACTGAAAATTTCAAGATTGGCAAAAATACAGTTTGAAAGAAAACTTCTGGAACACATGGGTACGTAGAGATTCAAACTTGCAGTACGAAATGAGGACTCCTGGTTTCCGCTCTTTTCAGATCTGATGATACTTTCACCCTTAAATTCTGCTTGGCTGCTCAGCAGCCTACCTTTGGTCAAAGGTCAACATCCTTTGTGCACAAGCTTGACAACATAAATACAATGTTACGACTATTGAGCTAAATGTGTGTGGAAAAGGCACAAAATTGCAGACATGAATGCGAGAATATGTTTGGATGCTACAGCAAGCAGGAATACGTAATAACAGAAAAGCTTATGGCCTGGCCTACGCGAGCAGAGATCATTCAAAAGATGAATGAAGGTGTCAGGGTGGACACAAACAGCGATATTTCAAAGCCAATCAGGTTTCAGCTTAACGGATGCCTATGCACTAGTATGAATTGTTATATGCTTGCACATCCAACCTTGCTGGACATTTCTCCCTGCAGATAGACTGAACAGACAACTCGTTTCCAAACAGGTATACATGTACACCTGACTGAGCACAACTGTAACCAGCCTACAAGCCACTAGCTGAACTGACCGGTTTAGCCTGTTGCTGCAATCAAAATTGGCACTCAAATATTTTGCGTAACTTATATGACATTATTTGTCTGTTTAAGTGCCCAACTGTATTCCTGTTACAAGCATGCGGACCATCCATGAAATGTGGATTTAAAGTCCCCTTCCAGAAAACGGTCAGTTCAATCAGAACACAGACAGAAAGAATTACATTGTAACTTCCACAGGACTTCAAGAAACCCAATTTTTTCCACAGTTTTGTCAAAAAAAGAGCACTTCAGTATATTCAGCTGTCCGTTAGTCAACACCTTGTCTGTACATAAAAAAAGTAATTTGTTTCCATCCAACAAAGAGTCTGGAATATATATGTGTACAAAAGAAAATTCCTAGGTCCAAGCACATCTACCTTCTACTTTTCCCAAGACCCCAGTTCTGCAAATCAAGCCTTCACTGTCCAATTGTTTTAGTGCTACATAAGTCATTTCGTCTGATTGGCTGACAGCTTCAACCTTGCATCCGGATTGGCTGCTCGGCATCCCATCCCAGGTCAAGGTTTTGTCCGCTCCACGACCTGCAGCTAGCCACTGCAGGTGCAGCTGTAGATGCAGGTTTCCATTTGAACATTTCTCCCATTGGCGGAGCCAGCTGGTAAATGTCTTCTCGTACTGGAGAAACAGCCCAATTTTAGTTGAGATTGGCAGCTTTGATGTGCTCCAACCATCAGGAAAAAATATACCTCCCAAATTTTTTTTTAAAAAGTGTACGAGTGATTCCTGGTGATCTCTTGAATAAAATACGCATAGCTGAATACAGATGTCTATTCACAAAATGGCACATTCATACGTACATCCTCGTCATCCAATGACGGAGGTCTCACAGGGGACTTTCCATGCAAGCGTTCCAGCACATGCATGTCTTTTTACGCAATCACTAATGGTTCATCGTCTGAAAATCCACGAATCATTGGCGTGTCCTCATCCTCATCTGGAAAGTAGAAAGCATACACGTTAGTATGTAATTACTGTACATCAGGGTTCCCCCCCTCCCCCCCCCAAAGAAACTTTACTCTCTTGAGCATGCCAGAAGGCTGAGATATCCGTTCTGTTTGTCGAGGTCACTTGCACCAACAGAGCACACCTTGTGTTATCTTTTTTTCACAATATCAATCTACGGAAATATTTCAAGCTGAATGTATGGATAGGGCAAAAGACTGAAATGGGTTTTTCTTTTTCTTTTTTTTTTTGCATCATAGAGCAGTTACGCAACAACATCATACATTTGAAGCAGCTTTATTTGAAAACTTCTCCAAGCGAGCACTGAACGGCCCTCCTCCCACCAGGTGGAGCTGATAGCTTTCTTTGCTGTGCTCAATGGCAATCGGCCCAGCTTATGCCCAGGAAGGCAGCTGACTGGTGATGTATCATTCTTGATGACACAAGGCAATATACAATATTTAAAGACATCAGACAATTATTTATACTGTTAATGGAAGCATGGACAAGACAACATCTCAGAGTTACATCCCTTACAATGGAAGCTGTCTTGGTTACCACATCACTGTGAACATATGCAAACTGTGCAAGCACACCTTACACCCACCTGACCAGTCAATCACAGGCTTCAACATGTTCAAGGAAACCCAAGCCACCAGCCAAATGCTGGTAAATATCAGAGTTGGTGATTGCATATTATATAAATGTTGACCTGGGTGGTAGGTGACAGACAGAATGTCACCCCGAGGAAACCATTGTACACTGAGACTGAAGGGCTCGGTTGACAATGGTTTCCTCAGAGTGACATTCGGTGTGTTGCCCACCATCCAGGTCAACATTTATTTTCTTGCTCTGAAACTCTTTATTTCTTTTGTGATCAAGGGTTGCACTAGATGCTTCTAAATTGACCTGCAAGTCCCTCAGGTGATTCCATAGTGCACTGAGTTTGTGGAAAGCAGGGCAAACCTGAACGCATCAAAGTACGCGTTTGCTAACAACAGCACATAACTAACTGTTCCTTCACATGTGTCTAATTATAGGGGCACAAATCTGATTGGTATAGATGCCTACCATGGACTACCCTGTGACTTACAATGACGTAATACCCAAACAGCTGCAATATCAAAATGGCGGACATGGGCTACACTTTGGTGATCAATTCTCACTTAACTCATTCCATACTAAGGTCATAGGCCTTGGTCAGTAGTTCTGGTACTGCCTGGCAAGTCATGCTGCAGCTGCCCTTGCAGCAGCTGCAGCATGACTTGCCAGGCAGTACCAGAAACACTGACTTAAGACTATGGTCATGTTGGTACTTGAAGGAAAGCTCTTTTCATGAAGAATTTAGATATGCAATTGCCGTCTCAAATCTAGGTAAATATACAGAAAAATCAGGGATTGGTATGGAATGAGTTAAATATCACACTATCTGATTTATTCAAGCATCATCATGGATAAGAGTATGAGGAAGCATATAATCTTCCAATGGAAAACATTAATTCAGGGCATAAAATGCTATTTCAAGTGTAAAAGGTAAGATCCACACCGATAATCGATGGCCGTTCATTCATTTCATTCATACTTGAAGTGCAAGAATTTTGTCTGGCTGCTGGTACTTTTTTGTATTTGTTTTCATTTGAAATGCTGTTAAAAACTGAATTTGTCTTGTGAATTATTTAAATTTGTCATGTCCAGGGCAAGTTTATCTGAAAACCAAAAACATTAATTCTGGGCCTGCAACATGCCAACAAGCACACAACTGGTCAACAAAGACTAGTAGTGCCCTCTAGTGATTCAAATATTCTCTTGGCCTACATCCCATCATTACACACATACCATACTTTGTGCAACAAAGTGAACTAGAGGCAGAGGTACCAAGTTGGAGGCATTCCAGGTCGGAAGATCTCCCTACTTGGAGTGATTGGAGTAGGGAGACGTTACGGAAGGGAGGTTGTGGGAGGGGTATCCCCCTCCCACAGGGGGCGTCAACATTTTTTTTTAAAAAGCAATGCAAAATGGTGCCATTTCCTGCATTTTGAGCATAAAATACCTAATTGAGGGTACCTGCTTGAACCACTAGTTTTAGTGAAATAAACCCAAAAAGACTTTTTGTTTCAGGCTACAGGGCCTATCCCTGAGCAGAAATCAGTTAATAATTGACGTACATATCATGTCTGGTATCCCGGTAAGCCTTGGTCACTGCCTTTCTATGTGTATGTGGCCAACACAAATGAGAACATTATCCATAAAACAGTATCTGGTAACAGGTGAAGGAGATACTTTTAAATTAGAATTAGTCCCCAGTTATTTCATTATCTTGTGGGTGGCTCTGCCCCCCCCCCCTCCCCCCTTCCTTTTTTTATTTTCTTTTATCTAGTTTTTCTAAATCTTGTGGGGGGGGGGGGGTCTGCCTCCCAAAAGCCCCCATTTCTTCTTTTTTTTATCTTCTAGAAGTCTCTGTCATTAATAAAACATCCCTGTAAACATGACGGTAAAATCACAGCGGCATACCAATGAGATATTTTGTACGACATTTGACAACATTCCATTCCAAAATAACAAGAAATATTTACTGCTATGAATATCATGTGAGTAATTAAGTAATTTGAGACAATTTTATATAGTAGTTTATAATATATTGTGAGAAAACAACCGGGACTAATTCTAAAGTTGTAATGACAGTTATTAAATGCCCACAAGTTTGGACTCACTTTTTTCCAAATTTCCATGTTTTAATTATGCTTTTCTTTTTTTTTTTTCTTAGTCAGTACTTGGTATTGTCGGAAGCTTTTTAAAATTTCATGTCAGGAGGTCAGGAGCACTGGTCAAATACCCTAAAAAAATCGTAAGATCTCCCGACATGTCGGGACGTTTGACAGCTCTGGTGACCTACCCAAGTCATCCCCAGTGCTAATGGTGGTGGTGCCTGACCGTGTGTCATAGTGGCTGTTGGCAAACGACAGGAAACTTCGCTGTAGTCGTCGATGACGAATCATGTACAGGCCTAGTACCACAACCAGCACTAATATGATGAGACCCATTGGTACTAAGATGGCCACCAAGTTTGTGGGCGTTAATGGAGCTGCAGTCTTGTACTTGGCTGAAAGGGAAAGTGTTCATCTTAACAGTACAGATGAGAATGCTGCTTTGTAATAATACTAAAATGCATTAATACTGTAAGCCCTAAAGCTCCAATCAGCTGTTATCTAGCAAAAAGACAAACTTGTGTGCAAAATATTACTATAAAAAATTCACGACAGTATTAGATTCTTCCCCAAAAAAGCCTGTTTTTGGGGCAAAAATGCCAAATTTTCTCACTTATTTTATGCATGTTTCATGTACTGGCACATACCAAAAAGAATATACATGTAGTAGTTTTATAGGCCAGAAACCAAACCTCAAGGTGGCAGCACTGCCTAAGGACAGTGTACCTAGAGAGCCTGACCCAAAGAGCCCCTAGAAAAGCTGTTGACCTGGACCATTGTATTCTATGTAACTACAGGCATGCTGGTACTTGAATGAAAGGTCCTTTTAAAAGCAACATGTATTTTGCAGCCCTGTCATAATTCAGAGAAATTTCTTCTGTGTATTTCAACTTTAGTAGCAGTGTTACTGAAAGGCGTTGAGAGAAAATGTGACTAAATTCTCCAGGATCAATCTGCCAATAGACAGTACAGTGAAGCTTTTTTTTCACAATGACATCATCTGTTTCCAGAAAAAACGTGCCCAGTATCTGAATATATCAAATATGCTGTATGAGAAAAAAGTAAGCCCCCCCCCCCCCCCGCCCCCCACTTTTGTATAGTGGTGAGTCAAAATGCAAAGGAACTCTTAATTCCCCCAAACTTTTGTCATTAAGTAAATATGGCACATACTTGACTGTCTTTATAATGAAATTTCATTGTAAATTGTAAGACTTACATGATAATGCCACTTCCACCATCATTATCTTTGAGAATTGTCCAATCTGATTCTTCGGTCCTACCACTCTCACTTTGAAGTAGTGCACTTTGCCACCTTTTAGATCAGCGACGGTCAGGGACATTCGCTTGGTTGTTTTATACTTCTTGAAATTTACTGGTACACCATTGTCAACTTCACTTGTATGGAAGATTTCATACTGCTGCAATATTCAAAAACAAACAAAAAACATACACATGTCCAGCTAAACATACCAAAGACTGTAGGATGACCAGTGATACCAACATTGTATATATGCTTAGCTCACTGCTAAGCCAGCCAGGTTAAAGATACAACTGTTGAACCCAGAGGTCAACCATGCTGTGTTTAATGTAGGTCTCTAATAAAGTCTTTAACCTTTTATTCCTGTACCAGCTCACACAACTCTGCTATCGTGTCAACTTTGCATGAGAACACGACAGGCAATTCCCCCCCCCCACCCCACACACACCTCTTTCCACTGTTATTGTGGTGGCACTCAGCATGCCAAGAAACTGTCAAAGTTGATCCCTGCGACCTTGAAAGAGCTCAAGGTCATTCACACACAATCTGTCTGCGAACTCTTGAACACAAGAGTGAGATCCACGACCCATATTTTTTGGGGGGATAGGTCTCTCCATTCATAAGTTATCATGTTGGTATCACTGGTGGATGAACAATATTGTAGAAGAATACCCTTTCTCTCCAAAAAACAATGATTCACTTTTTCTTTTTTGGGGGGGGGTCTAACTTACTCACGAAGTCAACACTTTTCCTCACTATGCATGGTGTACATTCCACCCAGAGACCTGGGCCAGTCTCTGTATCACTGTCACTCGTCAAGCTGCTACTGGACTGAAATGTCTTTCTTAACAGTGAATTTGAATCTGCAGTCCTCACAAAAATCCACATGATGATGCACTTATTAATTCATTTTAAAGTTGAAGCTTTGGGTATTCAACATTTTGTAATCAAACTTGATAATGTTGATTAATTAAGGTATAAGTTTAGACGAGGACAATAGCTGGATTGGTTATGGAGCATAGAGAGATTTGATTTGATTTGATTTTAATCTTTTTTTTTTTTCTTTGTTCAGAACTACACCCAAGATGTGGCACTCTTTCTCCTATTTGTATAATAACGAAAATTAAGATATCATGATGTAGTGACTTGCAGGCAAATGGTGGAGAATTGTTGGTTTTTTGGAAGCTAACGGCCAAATTTAGTACTCATATAGATGCAAAGAGTTCAAGAATTTTTGTAATGTTTTGGCTGCAAATGGTGAAAAATTTTGTAGTATTTTGCAAGCAAACAGTTAGAATTTTTTTTAGTTATTTTGAAGCAAAGTATCAAGAAATGTGATTTGGAAACAGTGGGTAAAAAAAAATAGTGATTTGAAGCAAAGGGTAAAGAAATTTGTTGTTACTTGGAGGCACAGGCTCAAAAAGCAAAACCTACCTTCTCGCCACTGATGATCTCGTTTGGTTGCTCCCAAACGAGATAAAACTGATTCCATCCCTGTGGTACAATCTTGAACTCCTCAGGTGGATCATACGCATCTGAGGTCAACACAGAAAAAATACAGTTAATACAAAACAATTGCGAGAACATTTTGTCAGTAATGAAGTCTTACCAAGATGGATGTCCCCATCTAGTTAGCTCTCAATTAATTAAGAAAGTATGGATCGAGGATGGGATAAGAAGCTTTTGTCCACCTGATATGGGATGTTAAGCCTTTCTCGCTCAAATTACCAAAAAGCGCCCAGATATAAATTGCAGTGTGTTTACTTAAATTTCTCTTTACCTAGGTCCACAACTTTCCTTGGAGGGGGCTACACATATTGTGCCCATCCCATAACTAGGAAAGCTACAGGCTGTCTGCCTCTGATTACGAATGGATTAATCAACTCTTTAAGTGCCAAATTTTGGACTGTCTACAGCTTTTCTCCGCAATTATAGGCATGCTGGTACTAAAATGAAGTCTTTTTACAAAGAATACGAATCTGGGATCCTAATGATAATTTAGACCAGCTTGACTTAAGTACATCAACTTTAGTCATGATTGGCGCTGAAAGAGTTAACTGAATTGCATTTTGATGAGGAAATAAAGTGACAATTCATTCAGTATGAGAAACAAACACCATTTACTGCATGAAACACTTTCTGTAAAATAGCGATCGGGGAAAAAAAGCAGGCATTCTGACATGCTCTTGTACAGCTGTGCTTTTCTAACGGTGCATCAACTACCCTAATTTCCTTAGAGCTTGAGAGTTATTTGTATTTGAATACATCTTTTCCCCTTCTCTTTTCATTTTTCTTTTTTTAGTGTGCAAAAAGGGCCCAAGGTCAGCTATCAGTTTTGGTGTGGTACACAACTTGAACGTGTTCATACTTACGCATTTTGATATAGAGAGGTTTGGACCACTGCGACCTCTTCTCAGTGGTGCGTATGTATATAGCATAGGTCCTGCCATGCAGAAGTCCAGACAATTCATACCACAGGCTATAATTCTTGGTCTCATGTAATTCAAAAAGCCCCACTTGCTTATCGATCGGCTTATCGATCGGCTTACCAGTCGTCTTACCAGTCGGCTTATCAGTCAGCTTACCACTCGGCTTACCAGTCAGTTTACCAGTCGCCTTTTCCACCACTTTAATTTGGTAGCCCTGTCACAACAAAGTGCAACATTTTAAACTTCTTGTCACATATATATATTTTACGTTTTAAGAAAATACTGTAATGCTGTTAGTCTCCCCCCCTCCCCCCCCCCCAATTAAATACCTGTTTATATGACAAAACCAACAGGTAATTTTCCTGGCACCAATTATTATCAAACATCCTTGGGGTTTAGCAAAATAAATCCCATGAAGTTATAGCAATGTCAATCCAAGCACACACACCACCAGCAAAGTATGGATATGGGCTTGCTTAATATGTAACAAAGTTCAGAACAGACTGAAACGTCATTATAACAACTCTGACATTCGACATATTCACTTAATATGTGAACACCTGCATCACTTGGGGACACCATAAGTTATCATCTGGCCCTTCCTAACCAATTTAGCAGAGCAGAAAATGCCCTCTGGTGGTGCCCTCTGGTGGCAAGTTAAGTGTCCCAGGCATGTTCCAGCAAACATGAATTTTGCCTTGTGAGGATGTGTCTGTTTGCAGGCTGCCTTGATTCTCTAACATTTCTTTGTCCCAAAGATTACACAGATAATTTGTTGCACTTTATTACATCCAATATTAACTTTTTGATCATAACTCACCACTGGATAGGGTATGTAGTCACATACTGCATTCCATGTCAAATTGACATAACCGTGCTTTTCAAGGAAGATGGACCCCAAATGTTTCGGTGGTGCCATATGATCTGAATAAAAGATTGCATTTACACATACAGTGAAACCTCATTATAACGACACTCAGATATCCATACATATTCAATATAATGACACAAATTTTCATGGGGAAAAAGTGTATTTTCTTTGTTATTTGATTCATCCATCTGACATATTCAGTTATCTGACACATTTCTTAGGGAACAGATGCTGTCTTTATAACGAATTTTCACTGTACTACCAACAGTTTTCTACAATATACCTGTTACAGGGACATAGAAATGGTTGTGATCTTCTGCTGTAATTAATTTGTGTTGCAATTTTGCTCATGAGCATATAGAAACAAAGCCATCTTGTGCTATAATTAATTTGTTACGGTTATTTCTTCTGAACATAAACTTAATGAACTCACAAGTCTTCCTGCATGCGTGTACATATACCTTGTTTCAATTTTCACTATTTTCCAATGAATAACAACATACAGTCTGGGAAAAAACGTGAAAAAAAAAAACACCCAAAAATGCACAAAAATCCTTAAACAAGAGGGCTTCGTAAACTGCCCATCCTCAGTTGAACTTGACACTCAACCCATATCAAGTCCAACTCTAGTCTAAGGGATGAGGGTTTTAGAGAGGAAGTCAAAAATGTGGCTTTCCATTGCAAACCCCATTGACTTACATAGTACAGTGATGTGATTTACCCTTCAGAAGTCTCAAATCCTTTCCAATAATCTTTCTGAGACCCTTGAAGTTCTTTTTTGTCCAAAATGCATTTTATTCCCTTGTTATAAAGACAATTTCCAGTCATTTTGC
This sequence comes from Hermodice carunculata, assembly GCA_964020975.1. Taxonomy (NCBI): domain Eukaryota; kingdom Metazoa; phylum Annelida; class Polychaeta; order Eunicida; family Amphinomidae; genus Hermodice; species Hermodice carunculata. Next base: position 61,976,887 of record OZ026628.1, read on the forward strand.
ACACAACCAGACCCTGTTCTGAAAGGGCAATCAAATTCCTGATAGTAATCAACATGAATTCAGGTGCTCACCAAAAAGTACCGGATATAAAAATATCTTTAAAATCAGGGTTGCACAGTATCAACACCCAGTACACACCTTTGACCTTTCTGCAAGTGGCATTTCCACGAAGTTTCAGAAGAATCTAAGCAACCATTTTGGAGAAGTTAAAAATATCAAAAACAAAAATTTGTTTAAAAAAATAACAGAAAGATCAGTGCCAACTGGTGAACAAATTAAGGTCTAGGGGGTCCCTTGAAGTGTCCCTATGTAGTTTCAAAGAAATTGGCAGAGCAGTTCTGGACATTTTTTTTAATTTGCCAAAAAAAGAAAAAAATCTAAAAATCACTGGACCGTGACCACTTGAACAAACTTGGTGGAGACCCACCCAAGGTACATTCCACTCTGCCAGTTTGTAAAGATTATGGACTGTGGTTTTGGAGAAGAACTCTAAAATGTGAAATGTGAACAAACAGATGGACAACGGATCAATGCCCACACTCAGCTGATTGACAAGTCTGCTGGGCTAAAAATTACTAGAGCATCACCATTTGAGCAAATTTGGCACAGACCCACCCAAGGTACATCCCCACTAAGTTTCAAGTGAATTTGGTTGGCAGTTTTCAAGAAGTAAACAAGAGGGCTCTGATGAATCCATGCTCAGCTGACCTATGATAAACTGAGTAAATCCCCACTGACTCGCAAGGTTATAAATACAAGTGCATGCTTTCGCTCCTAGCACTCTGGGCAGTTTTAGGATCAGACACAGCCAGTCACTGGGCATTTTTGTTTTGTTGTGTCACATGCGACAAGCTGGCGTAAAAGTGACATAACTTTTTCATTTTTGCAATTCATGCAAAACGATTGTGACTTTTGTTGAGACATACCTTCTCTACATTTCTATGTGGTTTCTTGGTCAAATTAAACAAAAACTTCTCCCCTACACCCTAACAAAGTGAATACATCAATCCCAATCACGAATTGATCAAAACGGTCAAGCCTGTGTGGATACAATTACGTGGGTACCGGTCCGCGCATTTTCCTTGGTCAACGATGGTTCCTCTTTAATTTTTTCTAAAGATCAGTTGTGTCTCATAATTGTCATTCAATTTTAGTGGTAGAGTTTGTTTGCTGCTGCAGTAAATAGTCGATAACACACCTTGTGGCAACCACTGATAAACTGTCAACATGATCAACACACGCGGTAGCAGTATTTTTACCCGAGCAATGTTTACCTGCGGCTGGCGTATTTTACTCTCTTTTCATGAAAAAAAATGGACTCTCTGCTATATTGTATGCAAAGACTTGAAGTATGTCATCATTCTGACCAATTTACAGTGTTAAATTTTGTCTCTTGCTTTAATAAATTGTCCGTAATCGTCACTTGTGTTCCTATAAATGTTGCCCATCTTTCAAGCCCAACTTCACAGCATGAGGTAGCGAGTACTCCCAAATGAATCATCAGTAGAAAAACGACGCATTTCATTGGATGGCAAACACCATGTGATCAATTCCGGCTCCCTGACTGACCTAGAATATTCCGGAGAATTGTCTTCGGTAGTTTCCAACTAAAATAACGATGTATCTGTTTGAAACAGAAACAGTTTTGGTGGGGTTTCCCCTAAAATACTTTTGTTTCGGGCAATGGGAGAGCTTCTTCCTAAAATAGACAAGGTTCCCAGCATTCTAATGATGTGAAGAACATTGTGCGTAGACGAAAAAAAAGATTGAGACCGCCACGATGAAATCACCCTGTTTTTGTGCAGTTTTGCAAAGTTACATCATTCACATTGTCACAAACAACGACGGCCCGATCATTGATATAAATCATCGTAGAAGGAAAATATTCATTTTTAACGCAAAATCGAAATAGCCATCAGCAAGAACTGACGTTTCTCTACAATACATGAGTGTGCTTGTATGTAAATAATCAACACCGGAATTTGAGATGGCTTTGATTCACCCACTTCATAAGTTAAAGCATACTCAACATTGGCAGCAAAACGCAACGACACGCTGTTCGAGTACACTCCACACTGGCATGCTAGGAGTTAAACAAAAAGGTACCAGAATAAAAAAATTCATGAAAAATTATCAATCCAGATTATTATCACATAGTGAACATATTTGTTTAATCCACTGACAAGCTACATTTCCATCAAGTGTTAGAACAATTTGAGTCACAGTTTTGCAGGGGTCAAAATAAGTGAAAACACACTAAATTTTGTTTAAAAAAAAAAAAAAAAAAAGAACCAAATCAAACTACCACCTGTTGAACAAATTCAGGTCTGACGGTCCCCACAAGTGTCCCTATGTAATGTTGAAGCAAATTTATTGTGGTTTTGGAGAAGATTTTAAAAAATTTCACGGATTTTTTTTCTTTTATTTAAATCATAAAAAAAAAAAAATAACTGGAGAATGACTGTTTGAGCAAGCCTGATAAAGAGCTACCTCTAGTAACTCTCTGCCAAGTTTGAAGTGAATCTGGTTGACATTTTGGGAAAAGTAAAAAATGTGAATGTCCATTGCAATACCCACTCTGACTACCAAGTATGATCAACAAGTGAAGCGCTTTGTTTACCCCTTCCACAAGCTACATTTCTGCCAAGTTTCAGCACAATCTGACAGACAGTTGTGGAGAAGTTGATTAAAGCTTTCAAAAATTCATTAAAAAAATCACAGTGCCACCTCTTGAACAAATTAAGGTCTGAGGGCCCTCAAATGTGTTCCTATGAAATTTCAAAGCAGCTGGCTTGGCGATTTCAGAGAAAATCTTTGAAGATTTGGTCAAAAAAGGAACAAGACGGCTCTGATGAGCCCATGCTCAGCTGATGTATAATGAATGGAGCAAAGTGAAGTAGGCACACCTTGACTGAAAATGGGACTGGAAAAATTCCCCTTTGACTTGCATGGTTATCAACAGGAATGCATTCAATAAGCAGAAAGGTACTACAATTGAAAAATTCATTAAAAACAGCAATCTAAAGTGTCACCCAAACATATTTGCTTAACCCTGCCACAAACTACATTTCCACCAAGTGTTAGAGCAATTTGAGTCACAGTTTTGAAGAAGCAGAATACACTGAAAACACACAAAATATAAAAGCTGAACAAATATTATGGTCTGGGGGAGTCCTCAGAAGTGTTCCTACACAATTTCAAAGCAATTGGCTGAGTTTTGGGGAAGAGAATTTTTCAAGATTTCACCAAAAATAAATCTGGGAGTATCACCAAGTAAATAAACTCACTGAAGTCTGTCCGAATGGTATGGGGAAGGCTCAGAGGGCCATTAAAAGCTTTCGTCCCATGCGTTTCTACTTCCCCAGTTATCCTGATGCGAAAAATGTATAACTCGCAGGACTTCAACTTTGCAATGTCAGCCTTATGGCCCTGTGCTTTCATGCTCTTAACCTTGGACTTCTGCAGAGGATCAATATCTCCAGGTTCATCTGTGTAATAAATGGTGTATTCGTAGTTCTGAAATGAGAAAAAAAAAATATAAAGTTCATTTAACATTGTCCTTTTTCCCCTCACACAAGGTGGGGGGTCAAAGATTGTTTGTTTTAACCTTTTTGATTAATTTCATCAGTAATGAAATAAATGATCAGGACCACCTTGAGACTATGATGACCTTGAAAACAGGACAAAGTCAGTGAATTTCAAACTTAGCCAAGCTTCAAATAAGATGCTTCTACAGTGCAGATTTCGTGATTACTACGTTCCGCCATTTATTGCATCTGCTAGCGGTTACCCATGGTGAACTTTAAAACATGTCAAGGTCGCTAAATGTTTAAATCAACCAAGTGCCCAATGACATAGTTCTACAGTACAAGTTTCATGACCGCAACTCAATAAGTCCAAAGGTCATTGTCTCTGCACAGGTGACGGACAGACAGACAGAATTATGTACAGACACAATGAAAAATCCTGTTGGCCAATAAGGCCAAAGGGGTAGAAACAATGTGGATGGGAATTATAGACGAGATGAACATAACATGCAAATGTCAACATCTTTCCTTGTAGTTGGTTGGCTGCTTCCGAAGACAAGGAAAGCTATTGACTCAGTCTTCATTAAAGGAGACAGGAAATTTAGCCGCATCAATGGCTGAGTCACAGACACTGTGATCTGGCAACAGATGGCGAATTAACTTTTGAGTCAACACTTTTAGTATGTTGCTGGTAATTGTTTACAGTGGAACCTGGTCTTGGGACCATCTGTACAATACAATTTCCAGTTTGTTGAGACAGGTTTTTTTTGGTTTGGTTTTGTAATTTGAGCCTTAGTATTGGAATATGCTCTCTGAATAGTAGTGGACGCAGCCAACCCACTCCTAGAAAAGATGTTGACATGGACATGTATGTTGCCAACAATATCGAAATGAACCAAGATTTTTATACACCCTACAAGTCCTGAAAGTTAGACTGGGTTAACTTGAAAACTTTTAAAGTTACCGCACTCACAAACCAAAAGTTGGACGGATGGACAGAATGACAGACGGACAGACGGACAGACATGAGTGTATTGGGGTATTGACTTTAACATTGATACATAATGTACGAAGTGATATACAGATATAGCAGAATGTAAATATGTCGGGCTGAAGCACATGTAATCAGATAACGAGATACTATAATATATAAATATAGGTATGGTCTTTAAGCCTTTCGGCGGTACTGTACGAGGTACATTAGACAGACCACGTAGCCACCCATGGTAGATGGCCACCTCTGGAGGAGGGAAACACACACACACACACACACACACACACACACACACACACACACACACACACACACACACACACACACACACACACACACACACACACACACACACACACACACACACACACACACACACACACACACACACACACACACACACACACACACACACACACACACACACACACACACACACACACACACACACACACACACACACTCTCTCTCTCTCTCTCTCTCTCTCTCTCTCTCTCCCGGAGGACAGGTGTATGGATGGGACACCTGAGGGCAGACACATTGGTTGAGACACTTCTGAAGGACACACATATTGGGAAGGATACCTATGCAGGCCAAAACCAGTGTTTCCTTTAGGAATTTTTTCAGGGGCTCACAAGAGGGAAAATTCAGGGCAGAAGCCTAGATTTTCACCAATTTTACAAGTCAATAAACAAGACTTGTGAACCTTTATAATTTTCTCAGAAGGGTATTTAATGTTTTCAAAGGGTAATACAACCCCCAATTGGGCGATTTGGTGGTTTAAACAGAAACACTGAAAACTATCAAGTGTGACATCTCTGGAAGCCAGACATAACAGGAACAACGTCAGGCACTTCTCTGGACAACACATAAACATATTGGGTGGGCACCTCTGCAGGACAGTTAATAGGAACAAGATATGTTTGTAAAACATAGATGCCCCCCTCCCTCATTACCCTTGCCCTCGCTACCCTACTGATAGTGGTAAAAGGGGCACTCGTGACCTTACAAAATTAGTGAAGGTTGATCATGCATCAATGTCACATATCTTTATACTTTAACCTAGCCCTTAAAAAACAACTAAAAACCTGGGCAATATAAAAGTTATAGCTGAAAAATTAGTAATCATTTAGAAACCATATTCACCAAAGTGGCTTTATGACCTTGGAAATTATGGCACGGTCACTCACTTTCACATGACCTTCTTCAGTTATTGTGCAAAAAACAAAAAAGGAAGTCTACTGTCTGTGTGTGACCCTCAAAACTGGGTCAAAGTCACCCATCTACAAACTCAAACTAGCCCTTATAGGCAACCATAAAGCTGTGCAATATAAAAGTGCTACCTCTAAAATGCAAGTTATCATGCAGAAACAGTATTCAACCAAATGGCTCTGTGACCTTTGAAATTAGGTCAAGGTCACCCATCTTCAAACTTGACCTAGACCTGAATACGGATAATTATCCAGTGGAATATAAAAGTACTAGTTTAAAAACCTCTTCAGTTATCATGTGGAAACCAAAGTTAACTCAGGTACCAATGTGACCTTGGAAATTAAATCAAAGTCACCAAACTTTAAGCTTCTTCTAGCCCTTAGCAAGAACTATAGACCTGTAAAGTATCCCAGTCCTAACTTAAAAACTTCTAGCATTATTGTGCAGAAACCACAGGAAGCATGAAACCATATTCAGTAAAGTGGCTCTGTGACCTTTAAAATGAGGTCAAGGTCATCCATCTTCAAACTTCGCCTAGCCCCAAATATGGACTATAATCCTGTGCAATATAAAAGTCCTACCTTAAAAACCTCTTCAGTTATTGTGCAGAAACCAAAGTTAACTCAGGTACCACTGTGACCTTGAAAATTAGGTCAAGGTCACCCATCTTCGAACTTCGACTAGCTTTTGATTAGAATAATACACCTGTACAGTATCAAAGTCCTAGCTCAAAAACTTCTTGAGTTATTGTGCGGAAACTACAGGAATTCTACAATCTCTCTGTGACCCTGAAAACTGGGTCAAGGTCACCCATCTTCAAACTCAACCTAGCCCTTACAGAGACCCATAAAGCTGTGCAATATAAAAGTTCTAGCTCCAAGGTATAAGTTATCATGCAGAAAGCATGAAACCATATTCAGTAAAGTGGCTCTGTGACCTTTAAAATGAGGTCAAGGTCATCCATCTTCGAACTTCACCTAGCCCCAAATGTGGACTATAATCCTGTGCAATATAAAAGTCCTACCTTAAAAACCTCTTCAGTTATTGTGCGGAAACCAAAGTTTGCTCAGGTACCACTGTGACCTTGGAAATTGGGTCAAAGTCACCCATCTTCGAACTTCGACTAGCTTTTGATTAGAATAATACACCTGTACAGTATCAAAGTCCTAGCTTAAAAACTTCTTGAGTTATTGTGCGGAAACCACAGGAATTCTTCAATCTCTCTGTGACCCTGAAAACTGGGTCAAGGTCACCCATCTTCAAAATCAATCTAGCCCTTAAAGAGACCCATAAAGCTGTGCAATATAAAAGTTCTAGCTCCAAGGTGTAAGTTATCATGCAGAAAGCATGAAACCATATTCAGTAAAGTGGCTCTGTGACCTTTAAAATGAAGTCAAGGTCATCCATCTTCAAACTTCGCCTAGCCCCAAATATGGACAATAATCCTGTGCAATATAAAAGTCCTAGTTTAAAAACCTGTTCAGTTATTGTGCGGAAACCAAAGTTAGCTCAGGTACCACTGTGACCTTGGAAATTAGGTCAAGGTCACCCATCTTCGAACTTCGCCTAGCTTTTGACTAGAATAATACACCTATACAGTACCAAAGTCCTAGCTCAAAAACTTCTTGAGTTATTGTGCGGAAACCACAGTCTACCGACCGACCGACCGACCGACCGACATGTGCAATGCTATATGCCCCACCTTCTTCGAAGGGGGGCATAATTATTCTTCTGGATGGCATACACTCTACATGGGACATCTTGGGAGGACAGTCCCGACATGTTGGCCAAGACACCTTAAGAGGACAGAAATATCGGGTGGGACATCCTCCCTGGAAGACAATCGGGCATTTTCAGTGTTTGTAACAATGATTGACAAAAAAATCCTACTTTTCTGGGTTAGGTGTCACAGCATTGTGAATGTGGTATCTTTGATGCCAACACCCACAAAGCTGGAGTATTTTAGCCAATTTTAAAGCTTTTATGACATCACATTTAACTGAAGCATTCCTTGTTAAGATAAATTGCCATTTGTGAGTTTTCTTTGTCCTGTTGTCAAAGCTACAGAAACTCGAGCAGCATTTAAAAATGCTCAAATTAACATATATTTTTGTTTGTTTTTATGAATTAGCGACAAAATTCCGACAAATTTGATTATTTTAACTCAAAATACTACTAAATCCTACAATTATTCCCAAATCCTACAAAAGTAGGAAAATCCTACTTGTTGCAGACACTGCATTTTGGACCAGACGCCTCAAGACGTCAGAAATATTGGGTGTGACATCTCTGAAGAATTGATATATTTGCTAGGGCACCTGTGCAGGAGAGATATTGTGGGTTGGGCACTGCAAGGGTAAACAACATCTGGCAATGTCTGTGCCTGTCACGGGCTTCACTTACCGCATCATTCTGCCACTTCCATGTCATCTGCACAGTTGTGCCTGAGTGCAGCGTTAGCTGAATGTTAGATGGTGCACTCAAGGGGACACCTTTGGTTTGGAGTTCAGTGCTAGGCTCACAGGAAGGCCCTGTTCCCAAACTGTTATATGCCTGCACCCTGAACCTGTACCGTGTTCCGGGAGACAGTTTAGTCACTGAAAACATTTTTCGAAGTCTTGAAACGTCAACTTACCAGTCCAGCAAAATAAGTAAATAAATAAGACCCCCAAAAAAGTGCTTAGTTTTTCAGGCAGCTCAGTTGTCTCTCACTTACTTCTTTTTAGGAGGAAAACATTCTGACTGAAAATATATCTTCCTTATTAATGCTGCTGTAAAACTTGCCCAGTAACACTGATTTTTTTTATAGTAGTGAGAAACCATCAACATTGTAAAAAAGCTATTCAAGTCTTCAAAATCAAAAATTGACTAAAACAGGCTGATTTTCCGACAGAAAATCAAATGTCTCCCCATGCGCCCTTACTATTGTCACCCTTATTTTCATAAACAGGCATACCGATTCTAATGATCTACAGATATGGTGAAGGTACACTCTTTATTGACATTTCAAAATCTTAGAAAAGATTACGCATGTAGAAACACAAGCACACTCTTATTGAGGTTCATTATCCCAGCGAATTTTCACTTTAATATATTTCTACCCAGTATTATTGGCAGGGCTATATCAGGGACTGAAAATTCAGAGTTGTTGCGTCCGTGTCAATTTTAGATGACATGCCCATGTGACCTTGAAAACTATGTCAAAGTCACCCTTCTGCAATCCCAAGCAAGGTTTTATATAGGAACACCGTCACAAAAAATTTCAACTTTCCAAGTCAAATCTTTCTTGAGTTATCGCGTCCCCAACGCACGCAACAATGTGTTGAAGAAGAAGAAGCGGAAGAAACGGACGCAAGAACAATATATCCCCCCATTGCACATGGAGAAATAATAAACAAAATGAAGTAAAATAAAATGAAAGCCTTCCTCTCTCATCAAAATTATTTCAAAAAATGCTCGAGAAGCTAAACATTTAATTTTTTCACCTAAGCATGCTATAATCTGTAACACTGCCACATATGGCAAAATTGTTAGCTTACAGCTTTCAATGATATTATGAAAATCAGCCACTTGATTAGATTGCTGGTTTCAACAACATAATGAAGTGTATGGATTGGCCATCATGTGTCACTGCGATCACACAGTGCTCTGTGAAAGGACCAGCACCAAACGTCAACTTACCAAAGTTTGAAACTTGTTTTGGCACAATCAAAGTCTGTAAAATCATGTCAGTTACTCTTTTTTTTTTTTTTTAAATGTACAGGTTTGACTCTTTCCCCTTGAATTGTGATTGAATCAACAGCTTTTCTTGGCATCGGTTGGTCCTCTCTAAGTGAGGATATGAAAAATTTCTGCTCATAAAAAGGGGATTCTTTCTTTTGGAAACAGAAAATCTTTGTATGCATCAATGTCAACATCCCTGACCCTGACAGAGGCTGTCTGGTTTTTTTTTTTTTATTGAACCGACACTGAATATGGGGTCTGCCTGCACTATCCATATGGAACTGTAACTAACTAGCTGGTTGCGAAAGTTCCGTTTCATGTGAACGTCCAGATTTGATTATTTGCTAAATCTGTCAATCCTCCATATTTCGTGGTATTGCTAATTTTGTACTATTGTGAGTTCTTTTGAATTCTTTTAATTTATTTTTTTTTTTTTTTCAATACAAACCAGTTTCGCATGCATCCCAGTAAAGAAAAAGAAAAGTTTAATCTATTACCTACCAAAGGATACCCTGCGTAACGTAATGAGTGAGAGCCAGCTTCGCTAATAAAGTCCCGCAAAATAAAAAAATTTATATGAGATATGGTAGATGTAGTTCACAAAATAAAAATACTTACCGTTGTATGACTTTGTTTTTTGTCCGCGTACTTGGACTTTATAGGACTCTGCTGTGTCCAAGTATTGTGAATAGTCTATTTGATATCCATCCACTTTAATGCCTGCCACAGACAGTGGTTTCCATGAAAGAACAACATAATGCATGTCCTTGGAGACCACTGTGACACCGCTGACGCAAGTCATGATAGTTCCGGGTGCTACGGTGATAGTGTCCGCCTTTGACCGCGATCCTTCCTTTCCTCTAGTTGTTGCTGTCATCTGAAACCAAACCATATGTGTTACACTTTTCCACCTACAAAAAGGTTCATTGGTGCAATGTTTGCAGCATTCCAACAGTCCCTGGTGAGACCAGTATCCGTTTAAACATGTCCTACACAGGCCCACTGCAGCTACAGTGCTCTCTCTATATAATACTTGTTCCACCAGCCTTATGCAGAGTCTGCATTGAGAATGCTGCAAGCTTCCCCCAGATATCTAGTTTGATAGCAATAGTGCCATGCATAATACATGTAGGTCATAAATAGATGGAATTTATGATCCACATATGGACAATATTTAAGTGAGGAAACTCATCTCTCCCAATGGTTACAGGGAAAAAGAGATTGGATTTATGATCCAGACATGACCAATATTTTTGTGAGGAGACTGGTCTCTCCCAATGGTTACAGGGAAAAACAGATTAGATTTATGATCCAGACATGGCCAATATTTATGTGAGGAAACTAGTCTCTCCCAATGGTTACCAGGGAAAACAGATTGGATTTATGATCCAGACATGGTGAATATTTATGTCAGGAGACTTGTCTCTCCCAATGGTTACTAAGAAAAATATGACTCATGGTTCATACAAGTTGGCAGCTTTCAAATTCAAGGACTTTTCCAGGACCTTTTCACTAAAATTCAAAGACTTTCCAACTCAATCTATTTTTATTTTTTGTGTCTTGCTGTCGCCTCTTTGGGGCTTCTATAGGGGAGAGGAGGAGGTGATCGAGGTAGTAACCTACCTGTTACAGGAAGGTGCAGTAGTGGACATATCAAATTTAAGGACTTTCGTGCCAAACTTTGATATTTAAGGTTTTTAAGGCTTTGAAAAAGCATGTAGCAAACTCAAGTACTTTCAAGGATTTCAAAGACCTGTATGAACCCTGATGACTGTTTTCTTTTTTTTTTTTTGCCTTATCCAGTATACATGGCATGTCAATCAAGTAAATATGACCCATACTTATGACAATTGGCATTATAATCTAATTCAGCTCTACCATAAAGTAGACTGGGAGCCAGTATGTGATTGACATTCTGTGTATTGGATTGTGCAATCAGCTGAATACACGTCAGATAATTGGTAATTGTGACCTCTCCTAATAAACTGAGTTGTAATGTCTCGGGAAAGAACGTTAAACTTTACAGCATGACTCATTGAATGCAGACAATAGGAGAGGTCACAATTACCAATTATCTGTGTATTCAGCTGAATACACAACCCAATACACAGAATTCTTCAGGGCTAGAGATGTGTATTCCCATTGAATGTTTATGAGTACCCATTGTTTTCTGTAGTCTTTATCATTCATGCAGCAACTCTGGACAAAAGTCTGACCACAACACTTAGTTGAAAAAGGCTTTTCCTATCGACTCATGTTATCAAATGTTAGGGTTAATTAGTCGAGAAGTCACATGACCATCTTATCAAATGTTAGGGTTCATTAGTCGAGAAGTCACATGACCATCTGACTTACACTGTGATTCAGCCAATAGAAAGAGGTGTCTAAACAATAACTAAATCCTTAAAACATGAGGTTTTTAGCATAAATTAACCCAAGTGCGGTAACCATAACACAGTAACACACAGCCAATAGGAAATCCTTTGACTGATAAAGCCAAATACCTAAGCTATCCACAGGTAACAAAAACTAGTGTTCATTGGGAAGAGACCCTAGTCTGGTGAAATGTCAAACAAATACATTTTGCCACAGTTTTGATGCTGTTTTCTCAATCTTCAGCCAGCAGAGTGGTTAAAGCACACCATGAAAGATACATTATAAGTCTCCATAATTAGATTTAATATCTTTCAGTGACACTATACTTGATATCCACCCCAAAAATGCAGCATTTTGTTAACCATTTATGTTCAAGTGACATCTAGTTCCCTCATACATTATACTTCAGGTGGAGCGCAAAACATTGTGAAAATCATGCAGACAGAAAACTAATTCCCCATTGAGCGAATGCAACACCGATACATAATGTAGCCTTTTGCAGGTGATAACACAAATATCCTATAAATTTTGCAAGTCTCATCATACTACTTTTCCAAATATGGAATTTTATATTTTCACACACCTTCTGGCTCATAATTTCCGTCAAATTACAGGTGGCCCCACAAATATCAATAGCAACTTACACTTTGACCTCCCCCACAATCCCACCAAATTTGGTGAAGATCTGACCCAAAATTAAAGATGCTAAAGTGTTTACAAAATTTTCACATTTTGACCCCTATATTACATAATATTGTAAGTGGCTCCACCAATATCGAAAGGAAGCTAGATTTTCATACACCCTGTAAGTCCTGAAAGTCATATTGGGCTAACCTGAAATTGGCAAACAGCATCACGCCAATGAGCAAAAGTTGACTGATGGACGGACAGACATGAGTGGTTACATGAGCTCTACGAACTTTGATCAGCAGAGCTAAAAAACAACACACACAGAATGTACTCAGTACAGACCATGATAGAGATTGAAAGCAAAGCATACCAGTGCAGGAGTTGCCCGTTTTAACATCGACCACACAGAGCTGCCACTCTGTATTTCTTTCAGCGGTACACAGGGGACATTCTGAATGTTTTCAAAACATCTACCGTGATATGTCACTATATTTCGGTACTTATATGACATGAGAACATAAAAGCACCATTCACCTGACTGATTGGCTCCACCATGCTTGTTTGCTGAGATTATCCACTGCATATGCTTGACCACTTGCAAACTTATTTGCATGATCTGTCAGCCAATCAGCACCCAAGCAGGGCGACAATCGCCCTAGATTTTTTTTTTTTTTTAGATTTTTACCTCGGTGATGGCAAATTTATACAAGATGACATTTGGGTGGGCCAAAATAAAAACTGAAGCAAACTGACGTCTATGTGGATGCCCTAAAGATCGTGTTTGTGGGGCGATCCCAAGATTAAATTCAGCATGATAGACTATAAACCCCCAAAAAATAAATAGCAGAGAAAAAGTTAACATGATGTCAAGGTGCCAATGAGGGCAATTTGAGTTTCATCTGGCCATGGCCAGTAAGTGTTGAGGTATTGTGTTCACAAACCAATGGTGGACTGACAGATCCAAAGATGTAACCACAGCTGGCAGGATGGATGGACAACTCGACAACATGGTCGGAAATGCGCATATTTACTTTGTATTAATCCTAAAAAAGTTTTGACCATCTTATGCTCATTCTCTCATGCACTAAAAGTATAAATAAAGACACCTGTCTTTATCACATAACTTTTTTTTTTCTTTAATCACATAACAGCTACAACATAACAAAACAGTACCGAGAAGACAGAATTACTCCCTAATGCCTTTCGCCTTCTGAGAACAAGGAAACTCCAATAGGTATCCCTCCCATATTGTCTTCAAATCCCCCCCATCACCCACAACAACCCGTTTTGCACTGACAGGAGATCCCCAGATACCAATAGGACTTCCCACTGACTACGAACTATGCCCCTCACATCACAGTGCATGGCATTACAGCATGTGTAAATTACATGCGGCTGACCATCACATCACAAGTGAGATGACTGCCTAGGCCAGTTAACTTAACTGACCTGTGTGTGTGCCTCACTGTAGTACCTTAACATTTTTTGTTGACACAGTATATAAGCAGACGGTCTAACTGTTATGTCCTGCCCTGTTGAGCCACTCAAGCAGCGAAACTGGTCCCATGATTTTTTTTTTTTTCTACATTGCTGCCGGGCATTTACTTTGTGTTCTCATTGACAACATAATGTCCCCAACTTTGAGTGGACCGATAACGAGATATATAACAGAGAATCCTATCATCTTACTGAAATTGTGTATTTCTGTCCAGGTATGGTGTCCATTATTGTGTACTGTCCACCACCATCTCTCCACTTGTTAGGCACTTTGATTGCTTGCTCGGGAAGTGACCCAGTGCTCCAATATATCTGAAACAGAAAGGGCACCATCAAATCTGACTGAATGTTTGTGATGAAGGTGACCAGGGGACCAGTCAAAGACAAACGCCAAATGCATAAACGCTTCCCAGACGATCCTCAAATAAAAACAAAAAAACTCAACCTTGAAGCAAACGCATTGCAAATGCGTTTCCAACTCTTTCTTACAAATGCATTTGAAATGCTCGGACAATAAAAATGTTTCAAATGCTTCGCTAAACGCTTTTCAAACACTTTCACAAATGCATTTCAAACGCATCAAAACACATCAATGACACTTCATTCCATAGCAGTTACAAAGCATTTCCCAAATGTGACACATTACACTTTTTGTTTATCTCAAAGACATGAGATGATTGTGGATAAGCAACCATGTAGCTAATGAATGCTGTCACTATCAGGAGTTTTTGCTGTGAGTGGCTTGTTTTTCTTTTTGTTTGTTTGTTTTTTTTTTTTTTATTTTTGGCCGTTGGGTCAAAATGAGCTCCCTGCATGCAGTCAGTGCAGATATACACACTGCAGCTAACTAGTCACTGCAAAACGTACTGTGTATAGAATGATGGTGCCTCTTGGTCGTGCAGGAAACAGCCATGAAACTTTGATCTCTTCTTTATCTTTACTCAGGCTTAGCTTGACATCCCTTGGTGGACTGGGAGCTGAAATGCAAAAATAAAATAAATTAAAATAGAATAATTTTGTCCTCTGTATGTGTGAAATTGGGTCTTGTTATTTTGTCTCTGACAATGATAAGAAGTGGATCCCCTGGCTGCACCCCCACCCAGCCCAAGTCTGATTGACTAATGCGGGAGGGAGGGAGGGAGGGAGAGAGGGAGATAGAGATAGAGAGAGAGAGAGAGAGAGAGAGAGAGAGAGAGAGAGAGAGAGAGAGAGAGAGAGAGAAAGAGAGAAAGAAAGAGAGAAAGAGAGAAAGAAAGAAAGAAAGAAAGAAAGAAAGAAAGAAAGAAAGAAAGAAAGACAGACAGACAGAAAGAAAGAAAGAAAGAAAGAAAGAAAGAAAGAAAGAAAGAAAGAAAGAAAGAAAGAAAGAAAGAAAGTACACACCAGGTTTGTTACAATCCTATGGTGAGTTGACCTCACTAGTTCAGAGTTCCTAGCTAAAGAATGGCTCTGGACACATGTGTCTCTGTGAAAGCAAGGACATATGATACTAGGCTTAGCCATTTTGTCCTTGGAGATCATTGCAATTAAAGCTAATATAAAAATTATGATTGTATGCCCCTCATTCACCAAAATTGTTTTTAGTTTTGTATCCAGTTTGTGAAAATAATACAATTTCTAAATTACTCGATACTACAACTAAAACAAGAGGCCCATGGACCTAATGCTCTGCAGACATAAAATCCGATGGCCATCACCAAACTTTTTCTTTGCCATTGATGTCCAAGTTGCCTCCTAAACAGACTTTCTTGGGGCGATACACTATGTTGGCCCCCAGCGAAAGTCTGCCCGGCCGTGTCGCAATACCATTTCAAGAGGCAATTAGCAGATCTGGGCCAATGAATTGTACTTCGCTTATCGTGAAAGTTGCCTACTGCATTATTAATGAGCTGTGCGTTGTCCAATCAGATGCGAGCAACACTTCACTTCCCACACAGCAGTCAAAATAACTCCACGAGGTCGAGGACCGAAGGGAGTAATCCAATTGACACCTTCTCAAACGTGGTTTACCTGCTTGTGTATCTGTGACTTACTGGAGTAAAAGATGTCAGAATGGAACAGGGTGCTGTGTGTTGCGATCGGGAAATGTTCCCGTCGTCACCTTCACCCAGAATACAAGACGACACCCCTAACTTGCTCAGTTCTTGCTGATGAGATTTCATTAGACTTACGAGCGGGCAAACTAAGATTACTACAGGTTTGGCTGGAATAGGCGTTTTCCGTTTCACCAGGTCAGGTATTAGTTGGAATATTCGGCTTTTTCCACTGCCTGTTGGTAAAATTACAAAAGTGTCTTTCTTCTCAACAATAACATTAAACAATGCTTGCTCCTGGTGTTTGGTCGCCTGATTATTTACTCCCATCTCTTGCCAACAATCCTCAAGAACTTCCCGGAATTTTTTGTCATCCATTTTTTTTCTTTTTTCCCGTGACACTGACGATGTTCGTGGGCAGCTAATTTAGTACTTACAACTGGGCTGAGTGCGTAACACAGCTGCCGTACATGGCAGAACAGTAGCTGGATCAGGGGTCACATTAAGCTTGCGTCCTGCGTCATAGACGCAAAAAATAAAGAAATGACGCCTGGAAATCAATAAAACATTGTCATTTTGCGTCTCTGTGGACACACGCACAAAAACGCGATGCATTTTTGAAAGATACAACTGCAAAAATTACCCCAAGCGGTCACGGTGTTTTTGTATCGACCATTATCAATCTCGTGATTATTTATTATACAGATGGAATCCTCTGATGTTCGTCTTTCTATGTAACAAGCTCTCTTATTTGCTAAGAAAAAATATTCGTGGGGTATCCCTCCAAAATTTTGCCAGAATGGGAATGGATGGACGTCACTTCACCTCATTATAAATGCTGAGAGCACTTCCAGGCTCCTCATTGGGTGGATTTGATCACGTGCCGCTCACTGTCCAATCAAATCCGTTGTTCCCCATGTGCTTTTCTCATGTCCGCAATGTTGGGAAGGTACAAGTCGTATCACGCAAAGATTATTGGACTAAGATGTTAAATTTTCAAATCAAATTTTCACCAAGAAGAGTTCCATCGAAAAAATCTGGACCCAGATAAAGGCACGTGTGAAAATTCATTACGGACGGCAAGGAAAATACGCAGATTAGTCATCGCAAGGTTACACGTGGACGAAGCGAAATTTTGCATTAGCCGGCCTAACAGCGTAACACGATGTTGTTCATCACTGTCTCCGTTGGTTCACGTGGTTATTGGTGTTTTTGAAACAAAATTTGGTTGTTTTGATTTCATTGAAATGTTTGAATGGAACAAATCTGTAGGAATTAAAAAAAATTATGATCGAAGGCCGGAAAAATGTGTAGCGGAAAACCATGCCTGGGTGCATGCCCGTGACAGGCTGTGTACACTCGCTTGTGTGTTGCATGGCCTGTGGGCCTGCCGTGTTGCTTGGTGAATTAAGTGACCGCAATTAAGATCAGACTCTTAACACCGCCTACGGTATCAAATTTTTCAGGTATATTGAAATAGAAAGTGCACAGAAATATAAATCATATAATTTCTGACAATTTCGTCACGTGGAATCAATCGCAAAAATAACAGAGCCCAGGCATGTTCGATCACGCATGCCGCTTGTTGTGCAAGCGAGTTAAAAAAACTGTCCGGTGGCACACGGTGTACACCACCAGATACTGGCAGGGTGGCAGCGTGCTAGGATTTAAGCCCCATTCACAACCAATTTTTTGGTAGACCAGGGATGTGCTATACAGACTAAGTCGTAATAGCAGGTTCCTGGGTAGATTGAATCCATCCTTGGTACCGTCAACAACTTTTAGACCCTTTTACATCAAGTTGGCATATTGGTAACTTTTTATTCAATCTTCAATTTTATAAAAATGAGTTACCTACGTGAGCATACAGACCCTATGTTATGTTCGTTTCTAGGCTGAAGTTACATGCATGTTTTATATATTTATCATTGTGATATATGTTAATTATACCAAATAAAATTAATTAATCAAATTACATCAAATGAAGTCCACTTTGCACAATTTCAGACTGGACCCATAGATTCAGTTCATGGACCCAGTATTTTTCCTGAAAATGGAGAAAGATGGGTCCAACGGACCCACACTGAAAAATCCTTAATGTGACCCCTGCTGGATATCGCACAGCAGAGGTGTTAATCCCGTTACCCCCATTATGTTGTTCGCACCTTCCCAGCAGGTGAACCCAAACAGTTAATTGAGCGGCGTGAAGTCAATACCCACTGGACCGAGTAATAGCCTAGAAACAAAATGACGCTCACAGAGTCACTATCCCACAATCCACTGCGCGCATCCCCACACCTGGCCACTCGCTGGCTGCGATGCCAGGACGGCGCTGCCTGCTTCGAGACTGTGACGCTGCCAAAGAAAGGCAGACGTTCGCCAGGGGGTAGTAGACCGCCAAGAACGGATGTTTAGCAGGCAAATGTCCAAGCTACACCCTGCTATTACAAAATCACCTCTTTCAAATTTGCATAACTGGTGACCCGAGAAATATAGGTCAAGGTCACAGATACTACACAACATATTAGTATGGACATTATCAATATATTCTATAAATTTGGCAAGTCTAATTCAAATATTTTTTTCAAGTTATAAAATTTTACATCTTTCAAGACATTTTAACACACAACTTCCATCAGGTGGCACCACTAATATCCTACGCACCCAAAATTTAACCTCCTCCACTCTCCCACTAAATTTCATGATGTTCCATCAAAAATTAAAATTCTTGACTGCTCACAAGATTTTCACATATTGGCCCATACATGTTACATAATAAGACAGGTGGCACCACCAACATTTAAGAATATGTAGATTTTCATACATTTTTATTAGTCATAAAAGTTAGGTGAGCCAAACTCCAATACTGTGGGATGCAGAGCGTTGACAAGATGACCACTATATTTCAACTGGCCATTTGAAGTGGTGGCGTCACTAGTATCATAAGCAACTGCGATTTTGACCTGCACAATCCCACTAAAAGTCATGAACATCAATCAAACATTAAGGATGCTAGTGTGCTCACCAGATTTTCACATTTTGACCCATATATACATGTGTTACATAATGTTGCCACCAATTTGGAACTACACCTTGATTTTTATACACTTTATAAGTCCTCAAAGTTACATGAGGCCATCTTGAAAACTATGGACTGTATTGCACCCACAAGCAAGAGTTTTAAGCACGAACAGATGGACAGACATGAGTGACAACATGAGCTCTGCAACCATTGGTCAGCAGAGCTAAAATGGTCAAAGGCAGTTAAGCTCTCAAAAGGTGATAAAATTACCTCCTTCAGGAGCCTCTATTCGTAGAAACGGCTTGTACTTCTGGTAGACCACATTGTTGACCACCGCTTGTACAGTAAATTCATACACGGTGCCCTCGTTTAAACTCTTGAACGTGTGCTGCCGCTGGGAAGTTGTGACATTCCGCAACCATTTGTCAACTTTAGCTTTGTTCACTTGCCTAAGAAACAAAAATCACGAAGCCAGTCAAAATATAGCAAAAATCCTACCTTTGACGAAATAAGCAAGTCAAAATATGGCATAAAATTCTGGAGCTGCCAACTTCAAATTCAGCATTTTCACTGGGCAACACAATATACATGTATTTTCAGACTCAGACTCAGAAATCTTTCATTTGCCCAGAATAATCATACAGCATGATGACTTAAGCAGTACTGGCCAGGATACCCTTATTAAGGGCACAGCGGCTGCTATGTAGAAGGCCACCTACAGATATATTACAGTATACTTGTAAATATGTTTAAAATAAAGAGTGGATAATGCTTTACCTATTCATCAGAAACAAGTTAAGTGCTGCAGTATTAACCTAGTGGGTCCTGGCTGGGAAGCTCACAGCCGATGAGCATTGCAAACATAACACTTATGGATGGAACAAATATCATTATATTTCTCTACAAAATATTTTTTACACACATCACAAAACCACATTTACTATCAGTATGAAGTTTGTTCAGAATAAGATCTAGGGTTGTGTTTAGTATGCATATGATTTCATGTCCTAGACAGTTTCCTGTCATCACAAAATTTTTTCTTTCTACAAGTGCCTCCGGCTGTGCCCAGGTAACAAGCTAAACTGATGTCGATGGAGGTTGTTTTGTTTTCATTAAGGGAATATTTAGTTAATTTCAACCATTTGCTAATTTTACATAAAAATAGTTCAAGGTTTATATACAAGATAATTATTGTGTAATGTCAGATTTAAGCAACACCTGAAAAGTGTCAACTACAGTTGTATCATCAACATACATTATAGATTTTAAAAGGTTGGAGACCATGGGTCATTCACATAAATTACATATAATGAAGGCCCCAAAATAAGGGCCCTATGGAGCTCCAGTATTAACATTTAAGAGAGTGGATTTGGCATCATTGACCTCCACTGAAACAGTTAAAGAAGATGTTGCAGTTATTGTGAATATATATAGTTTCAAGGGTATAAATTTTCATGCTTTTTGTACTCTGGAATTTTCACTCTGACTTTAATTTCACTGTATTGGTTAATATATTTCCAATCAATGCCACGTGAAAAATCTTCTCCACCATGCTCTCAATTTCATTATTTTGATGCGTCTGCTGAACAAGCACATGTAACAACAAATAATAATTGTTCAGCTAGAATTCAGAGTGATTATATTTTATGTTCGGAACGAGCGGGACTCAAACCTGCAATCTCTGGCACCAGTTGCCTAGCTGAAATGGGAAACGCACATATCCACTCGACCAAATCCCCATAATCAAAAAGAATGGTTCAATGGAGGTAGTCATGTGCGAGTGCCATATCAACAGGGTTATGCAGTATAAGTACTGAGTCGGCATTTATTTCCAGAATTGGGGACTTACATCCGCCAGCAGTAAGCAAATGCCGAAAGTATATATTTTATGTTCGGAACGAGCGGGACTCGAACCTGCAACCTTTGGCACCAGTCGCCTAGCTGAAATGGGAAATGCACATATCCACTTGACCAAATTCCCTTTCTCAAAAAAAAAAAAAAAAAAAAAAAAAAAAAAAATTGTTCAATGGAGGTTACGTGCGAGTGCCATATATCAACACAGTTATGCAGTATAAGTACTGAGTCGGCATTTATTTCCAGAATCAGGGACTTAAATCCACCAGCATTAAGAACATGCTGAAAATATTTATGTTATGTTTGGAACGAGCAGGACTATGCTATTGTACTAACATATGGAGCTGACCTACGGGGCTGTTACTAGAGACATGTCAAAGGGTGAATTACGCTCTCCTCCACTCTGCTGGTATATCAGCATCAGTGATTCAGAGGGTATCATTACACTATAGATACATGGGAGCAATAAATGCTTCCTTTATCTATTAGTAACACTTCCCTTTCAATACTCAGAGGCCCACTCATGCCCCCCCCCCCCCCCCCAGTTAACCTCCCCCAGGTAATTTCTAGAGGAAAGAAACTGGCGAGCATGCGCAAATACCGGACGCTGTGCCAGAGGCCCCTTCGAGGGTTTGTGCATGTAGCCACAGGTCAGCCATAAAAAATTTCAGGTTAAAAACCTCGCTGGGAACCTGACAATCAGGGATATTTATTGAGTGATTGACAGGCTGGTATTACGCCATATACTGGCACCCTCTAGGAGAACATGCCCCATAAGAGCATAACAGATGAAGAGCTATGGCCAAGTTTACACATTTAGTCCTTTCCCCTTTGAGTTAAAATGGATGCCATTGCTTGCCTTGGTTGGGTGGGGTACTAACCCAAGCTGTGGAAAGTTGTTGACCTGGGGCATGTTATTTTGGTCACATCTTATCTGTAATTTTTACCAAATTATTTTCATCACAGTCAAAATTAGTCCAAATCATTGGGGCAGATGGCATTTGGCCACCAGCCCAGACTGGCTGGCTTAAAGAGGGAAAGGATTAGAAATTTAACAATGCCTCATACCTTATGGCAACGTAATACTTGGTAATATTATTTTTCGGTGGCTTTGGAGTCGGTTCTGTCCACGCCACAGTGATGCTACTGGCGGTGTTATTCTCACTGGTTCCCGCTCTCCACATACTTCTGATCTTGTAGTGTATTTCTGTGACACCAAATATGCAAACAGTTGAATGTGTAATTTTAACTCAGATAAAAATAGTCACAGCTGTCAACACCCAAATATTTTGAATCCCATTAGGTCAAACCTGCATGGAAGGTCAACTGGTATGACAGTTATACAACGTAATATTATCTGCCTTAATTGTACAAAATATTGGAAAAATATTACAATTTTCTGTGAATTGATCAGACCACTTTGATGCACCCCATAATTTAATGAATTCAAAATGATGTATCATTAAGCCAAAGTGCTAGTAGCATATATAACTGTATTACTCCTGGTCAGTTTCCCCGCTTCTGATTGGTCTTGGCCTATATTATGCTACATAGAGGGCTTGCGACACTGGTCTGATCAAAGCCATACACAAGGGGATACACAAATGGTGTAAAAATTCCAGATGATCTTAAAACCCACAACCACCCCTTCCTGCAAAGTACGTCACCTTACACATTGCAGGGGAAATTTGTTCATGTTAAGTCTGACACCAGAGGTTAAACAGTCCTGACCTTTGACCCAGACATGAAGTCAACTGACAGTGATCAAAATGCAATGACCCCAGTTGGAGAACATTTGCAAAACGGTCTGAAATGATGTGCTTGTCCTTTTCTTTTTTGGCATGTACGTTTTTATAGTGTGGAAAATGCAACTGCTTTCCCAGGAAGTACCCACATGCCAAGTTTACATACTGTAAACGTACTTATTTTCATGTTCATAAATTTTCACCGTTTATGCATTTCAGGCATTTCACTGAATTTTAATCACACTATTGCTGAATTGTCCGGTACGCTCTTGTGTTGCAGGTGCATGCTCTTATTTTCTTTAACCTGTTTCTAAACTTGATATCTATAAATTTTTCAATGATCAGTCGTTTATCAAATCTATTGTAACAATACAAGTTAATTTTGATGTATATTGAAGCACATTTACATGTGCAAACTTATGGATCTTTGTTCCCGGAAGTGAATTTTTTTGTGGTTTTCCTACCTCTAGCACTAGAGAGTTACCAGACATTTTGGAACTGGGGGGCCAATGTGTGAATTTGACTTTTTTGAAGATAATTCCTCTCAAATCAATGTTAAAATGCTATTTCACTGTATCTTTATTCTCACGGTTTTGTGCCATCAGCAAAATCAATAAGTGAAAGCAGAAATACAGCAAAATAAAAGCAATTTACAGTATTTGTATGTCTTACAGTTATATACAATATAATACTTTATGCAACAAGCTTAGTGCCTGTAAATATTACAGTATAGGAAACGAATGCACTTCAATGCAAAGCATGGACTGAGAGGCTCATCATTGCACATACAAGGCTCCCATGACTTTGAAAATGACATCAAGGTTATCGAAATGAAATCACATCAAGAAATGATGCCAAGGCACAAGTGAGCTAAATCTGAGTTTGAGGTGTCCAGCGAGTCTGTAGATACAATTTTCACGCACAAATGGTGGAGTGACCAACAGCCAACCTAAAAATACAGTGGGTCCCCAGCTGTGGTGAACCTATAAAAATGGCTCTCACAAGTAATTTCTGTATTTTCAAGACACGTAGTCTCTCGTTAAGTGACCCCTGTCTTAGGAGACCACCTGCCTTGAAAGACCAGCTTTTCCAGACATTTTGCTCAATCCTTTCAGTGCCACATTTAGGACTGAGTCAGCAGCTTTCCTCTGTAAAGTGTGGGCTCCTTGCACCCAAAGCACGCTGAGGGAAGCTTTTGACCTAGACTATAACATTCTAAGTAACTTCAGGCATGCTTGTGCTTCAGCTACAGGTCTTTTTATAGGGATCATGAATCTGGCACCCTTGTTATAATCCACAACAGTGCCTGTTGAGTTGTTGGACTTCAGTCGCAGTTGACACTGAGGAAGTGAACTCTTCCAGTGACAAATTTTGAACCAAGTCTCAGCCTGTATTGGCCGCAATGCGTGCCAAGAAAAGCTCTTGACCTGGGTTACTCTCTCTGGAACTATAGGCATACTGGTACATGTACTTGAATAAAAAGTCTTTTTATGAGGAATACAGATCTGGGAGCCTAATTACAATTCAGACTAGTTTGACTTAAGTAGATCGACTTTAGATGTGATTGGCACAGAAAGAGTTAATACTTTCCATCTTACTTTTACCTCCTATGAAATACCACCCCTCGGGGTAGACCACAAAATGGTCACCCCAAAGGGTGGTCTGTCAAGACAGATTTTATTGTGGTTCACCCCCACCCCCACCTCCACCCCTACACAAGTTCAGTCCAGGAAAAGTAATGGTCACCTGATAGAACTAAAACTTAGGCTGATGTGGACCACACTCTCTGCCACTTACTTACCACGCTTTCCACAGCGGGGTAGTGTTTCATCAGTTCCATCCAAGCAATCACGAATACCATTACAGGTATGAGATAGACTGATACATTCCCCTGTATTTGTACACGTAAACTGGTATGGTCCACACGACAATGGAGGAACTGTTTCAGTGACCTGCGAACGGACTGCATGAGAACATAATATCAGCAGTTAACTTCAGCTCACAAACAAGTAAATATTATATAATTAAAAGGTTAAGCCCGTTTTAGAGAAACAACATGAAAATTCCTTAATTATGTTCTAAACCTTCACAACGACAATTTTCATTCCAGTGAACATCTGATAACTTCCCAGCAGAACTTTTGGATTAAAAATAATGAAGAACTGGCATGCTTGTATTAATTACTGATACAAAGAACACTTACTCTTACAAGGTGACCATTTTCCACATGTTATCACATTTCCCTTATTTGTGCAAATATCAGCAACATGTTGCAAGGTAAAATACTTATGACGCCTTTAGCCTGGAGAAAAATATGAACCCCAGTGACTTTCAAAATAGGTCAAGGTCACTGAATGTTGAATTCTGCCACGCCTTTAACAGTCAGGCACCAACCCACAATGCTGGTAATCTTAACTATTTGTGGTTATTCTATGATGATTTCATTATTTGAAATTGCCTTTTTATGGTAATTCCGTACAGCATGTTGGCCTTTACCACTAGATGGCAGCACATTTATTCTTTTTCTTTATCAATGAACCCTGGTTATAAAGAGCACCCTTTATGATCAAAAGAAGTCAAGTTGAACATTTCTGGTACCATGCTAATCAGACTTTAATCAGCAGGCCTGGCAGAAAGTTTGGGCTTGTTCATTGACAAGGCCACATGTCTATTGTGAAGGCACCACATCTGGCAATAATTTACAGACACCAGAATTTGTCATGTTTGATACTTTACCTGAACATGATCAAAACATGCAGTCTCTTTCACATATTATGGAACACAAATGGTGCTTTAATATGTTGGGTATTTGGGTTTTTTTTGTAGCTGTTGTGCAGTGTACTCAAAAATATGTTCTACTTGCAAGGATAGACAATGGAAAAGTACTTCAGACTGACATGGTAGATTCTGAATAATAAAAATGTTCACACAGACTACTTTTCTTCAAGAGCACAGTGATAATGAATGCATGATTACCAGGCAGTGGTAATATGGATTGGAATTGTATGCTGTGAACACCAAATATTGGCAAGATTACCAGCATAATGGGCTGGTGCCTGACTGTTAACGAGATATTTCTACAGGTCAAGTTTCATGATGGTAGCTCCAAATGCGACATGAATATCAATTTCCTGCCACTAAGCATGGGGTTCAATTTGTCAACAAGGGAGGGCAGATGGGCATATTGCTGTCACAGACAGGAATTGATAGCCTTTACTCACAAAATTTGTGTTTTTTAAGGGAAATTTAAGGTTACAAAATTAATGCCAAAGTCATATACTCATTTAGTACTTTCCAAACTGCATAAAAAACAAAATTTCCATTTGCCTATACAAAGTTTTCTTTATTTCCAAAATATCCCACTTGCCCACACAGTTAGCTGCCCATATCTTGCCAGCCGAGACCATGGTTACTAAGGCAACCAGGTAAGCAGTTGTGGTGGGAAAGTAATATGCATGTCTCATATTTGTTTAAAAGCTATTGTGTCCACAAGAGTGACAGACAGACAGATGGAGGGACATACAGTCATAACCATAGTACCCTATAAGCTGATAAGGCTTTGGCAGTAAAAAAAAAAAGTATGTTTGGTAGAATAAACCTCTAAAAACATAACCCGAGGTAGGGAATTTTTTTTGGACAGCAATTTTTTGGTGAGAATTTATTTTTCTTTATGTATCAGACAGGCCTTTTGCCTACAAAGCACCCTACTTGTAATGATATTATTTCTGAACTTCGCTGACAAGTAAAACACTGGTCGGTGAACAAAGTAAAGTTTAGCAGTTCACAAAAGTGCCCCTTTGCAATTTCAAAGCAACTGCCTTTGTGGTTTCAGAGATTTTTCAGAGATTTTGTTAGAAAAATGAACAAAAGAGTTCATAAAAAATATTAAAAAATCAAGTTACATCTCCTCCAAGTTTCATGTGAATCAAGGCGATGGTTTTTGAGAAGAAAAAAAAAATGCATATTATTGGTGGACAGACGTCAATGATGGATGAAGGACCATAAGATAAGCTCAGCTGAGCTAAAAACTCACTAGAAGTCTAAGTATTGTCTCAGCCTCTTTCAAAATAAAATGCAAGGAGCAATCTTTGCAGACAACACAAAAAGAACAGTGATCCATGTGACTGCATTGTTGTAATACCAACTGCCCGTGATATGTTAACTATGTAGTATTGTATTACAAGAAAATGAAATTGCAAAACAAACAGAAATGTCACAGAGAGAACTGCCTGCAAAACAATTTAATTTGCATGTTTTATCCACTCCCATTGTGTATTAGAAATAACACAGTGCTTGGTCTGCTTTGAAGGCAATAGGGTTGACTGTGCTGTACAAAATTGGGCACGTAAACTGTCGTCTACCTGTTGACGTGCTGCAGTCATACTCATCTGAGTGGTCTGGACAATCGTTATCCCCATCACACAGCCACCTGTCTGGTATACAGCCCTCGGTGTATTTACACTTGAAGTGGTCTGGCTTGCAAGTCATCGTGTCTGTAAAACACAACGCCATTGTATTTTCACTCTACATTTTTTACCTGGAACGACAGCACCAGGGCGCAAGACCAACCGGGACCTAGACCATTTGTCTGGGGTGATCAACTTGGCAACAGGAGAGATGAGCTCCCTGACAGACAGCACAGGCACGGCAGTGGGCCAAGACATGCACCCAGGCCACAGCCTCTGTGATGCCTGAGCCCAGAACTGTCCCCCAACGCATTATCTCAATACAACTAACAATAACTGGAGATGGTCAATCAGCCACCGTGATGGTTATCATGGTAATGCATGGTCTATTCCAAGAGCAAGATATACAGACTTGTACTGAGCCTCATATCTCATTAACATGTGAAACATTTAACTGTAACAGAGTCTTTCAATCTAGTCAGTATATCACTAAACATCTACCTGTGATATTATGTGTCTTTGAGAGACATAGTGAACACTTAGTCCGATTCCCCTGTTGGACAAAATGGTTAACTTATATGTTCCTACCTGATCTGGAGAAGCATATCATTAACTTTTATGTTTCTCTAAATTGGGTATGAACAACACTGATGGTGGACCCTACAGGGGGGAGTATCTATTGTCCTTAAGCCAAATGACATTTTGAGTTGTCATGAGATACATATTGACAGTGATCATATGGTAGCTATTGCTATAACCGATGAACGTGGTAATATTGTTCACAGCGTGATTAACGTTTATTTCCCACATTATGACAGATTAGATACTGGGATTTTCACCGAAACTTTGGACATGTTAAAAGTATTCCTGGATATGCATGGATAGACGGCTCCTATAAATATGCTGAGACTGGAATGTTCAACTACTGAAATGTCATACAATCTCTTGTACTTGGTATCACCAAAAACGTTTTAACAGTCATAGCCCTATTGGTTATGATATTTTGGTGTCCAATGATTTAGTTGTTACAGACTTTTCCATGTTGAAACAGTCAGTACAGTGTACATATTTTTGCCATGTAATTAATCTTTTTAAATGGATTGATCATCGTGTCTTAACATCTTATGAGGCTAACAACATTAATTCGTGTTATATACAGGAGCTGTACCATGATAATATTAGTGATCACCTCCCTACCAGAATGAACTTTGGCATCTCTTCATGTTCCGTTAAGATGCACAAGCCATGTCCACTTCCAAAATGGAATGACCGTAAGAAAGCTGTGTATAAATCTCACTTGGAATCTGCCTTGAAATGTATTCCTGTTATTAGTATTACCAATGATATTACCACAGAAGCTGCGGACTTCTATATTCATACATCGTGTTCAGCCATGCATTAACTACCCAGGCTGCATTTCTTCTAGAGTGTACAAACCCAAAAGTTATGGGTGTCCTAAACTTTCACTTTTAAGGGATCGTGAATGGTTTTGGTGGAAATTATGTGTCGAAAGTAACAAATCATGCCACGGTGTCATTTTTTACAATTTTGCAAATTTTAAAAAGTTTAGATGCCTTTCAAGGCAATGTATCTATAAGCTGAAAAAGATCATTTTTTGACTATTAATGATTTACACTCCAGCTGTAAAATGCCAAAATTCTGGAGTCATTTTAATGGTAAATACAAACCAAAACTTTGTCAACTCTTGATGTACAGGCTCTGCATCTCAATTACTCATTCCATACCAGTCCCTGATTTTTCTTTAAATTCACCTCGATTTAAGACAATTTTATTTGCGTTCCTGATAATGCCCATGATAGCCAATTTGGTTTCAGGCCTCGTAGAAGTACTGATTTTGCATGCATTCTTCCTAGCAATGTAATCTGGGTATCTGCGTTTTTTTTCAAAATAGGGGCGTGCCTATCTCTACAAGCAGCGTGGATGCAGAAAAAATGTTTCGATTAAACCTGGCATGAAGGATTACTCTTTTTAATTTATGGAACTCTGTTTCTACTGATGATTGGCTACTTCTATATTCATGGTGTAAACATTTAGACTGCTGTAAAATAGCAGCA
Source organism: Hermodice carunculata (assembly GCA_964020975.1). Lineage (NCBI taxonomy): Eukaryota > Metazoa > Annelida > Polychaeta > Eunicida > Amphinomidae > Hermodice > Hermodice carunculata. The sequence goes on from OZ026628.1 coordinate 62,005,981, forward strand.
CTCATTTAGCCATCCATTTAAATGGCAAGAGGAACTCTACAAGGAAGCTCCGTCGCCAAAATTATTTAAGTATTTATTAATGACTTACTTGTGTCCCTCCACCATGCGGATCCAGGAATCTGTATTGGTAATATGAAGTTTAAAACCTCTGCATATGTGCAGACGACATTACTCTACTGTCAGCTACTCCTAATGGTTTGCAAAAGCTAATTAATATTTGTTATCATGCTAATCGATGGAGCTTCACTTTCAGCCAGGCAGAGTCTGAATGTTTGACTGTACATGTATATACTAAGAGTTCTGGGCTGTCTTGCCCCTGTGATTGGGCTAATTTTAAGTGGTCTCTTGGGTGACACAGCCGCGTAACAATAAATGATTTAGATATTCTATGAGTTTGTTTTCAGTCTGATAGAAAGTTTAACTTAAATGTAGACAATAGAATTGCTGCTGGTATGTCATATCCAGGACTTAAGCCCAAAGTAAAATCTTACTTATGGAAACTTATTGGCATACCTAGCCTTACATATGGTATGAATAGTGTCTCCTTTTCAGGTCAGAATATTGCTTCTCTTGAGTGTGTTCAAGGACCTATAATATTAGTGTTAAGCAAATTTGCCCATCATTCTAGTCTTTTGAGGGCACTGCACATTCTACAGGTTAAAGATTTTATTAAGCAGGACACAAGGAAACTAGCTCCTGCATATGCTCTGTCAAATCTCCTCTTAAATCGTCACTTTTGCACTCTGCTGCGGTGAATCAAGCCCAGGATATTGTTGTTCCAGGTGCTTTAACTCACTTGTATGTTATTCTATGCATAGATGCAGTCTTTCACCCTAGTCAGGAAAGGTGCATGATCTTGAGAAGGAGGGTAGACGAAATGTATGCAAGCTCTGATGGGCTTGTGGACAGCCTGTTGACCCTCCTTTGGAATAACATTAATAATAGGCGATCCCTGATATTTCAACTTTTCAAAGACTGAACCTCTTCGCAGTAAATTTTTCCTATTAAAAGTGTTTAGTTAAATCATGCTCACGTCCTGAATCGTCAGCACAGCATGGGCTGCCACCACAATTGTTGTACCCCAGCATATATATGAGGATAGCTGTGCCGGGGAGGAAATGGTGTAACGGTCCACATTTGTATGTTGCTTTTGCTCTACAAGTTAAGTATGTATATATTGTTCTACCTATCTTGAACGACCCCTTCTTTAAGCGACCACCTGGTTTGAACAACCAAATGTGGTCGCCAAAGTTGCTTTTCTTTAATAATTTATTTCTTATGAATGACCACCTGTTAAAACTTAAACCAGCGACCATACAAAACAAACAGAATTTATGACTCCAAAACCACAATATAGGCTGTTTTGGATCATTTACACTTGGGAGCAAATCTCTCTCCAAACAGGGACCACTGTAGTTCTAGAGAATATACTGGTCTGGATCAACAGCTTTCCTTGGTGTGCTCTGGGCGCATTCAACTTAAGTGCACCAAGGAATCATTCGGTCCAAAACTTGATACTGAGCCTTAACCCTTAAGTGCTAATCACTGCTATAGTTGCTTTTTCATTACCATTAAACATACAATGGTTAAAAAAATTCAAATTCCTCATGAAGATACATTTCATTCCAATACCAGCAAGCCTAAAGCAAAAAGTAGTCTTAGTCAACAGCTTTCCTCCGGATACTGTGCACAATGCACGCAAAGTGTCCTGAGCAAAGCTGCTGACTCAATCTTAAATCAGCACTTTAAGGGTTAATACAGTCCTTGCTTAAACAAAGTACTTTTCACAGCAAAATACATTTTTTCCTTCTATACCAGTTTTGAGTAATTAATAAAACTAAACATCCTGATGCCAGTCATTACAGTTTTATGGTTTCTCACATACTGTATTTACCCACGTAATAGTCGCATTTTTAAGGCCTTATTTTTGTTTGGAAAATGTAGGGTGTGACTTTTAAGCCAGGTTTACATTTGAGACCAATGGAGAACCAAACTTTTCACGATGGTCAGCCATGAAAAAGATCGCATGGACCAGCGCCAAGCCTCGTCAAACTGCAGTTTTACCAGTTGTTGACGAAAATCCCCAATATCATATATTTCCCTGCATGTAGAATGTCATAATATTTGTAACTGTACATATTTAATATAAATGAATAAAAGCATGCTTGCGATGTGATGCTATAATAACAGTGTTGTGGTTGGGCAAAACCAATACAGATTGCCAGTGGACCCGACCATAATCGGTTGTGGGCTTTTAAGAGGGCAAATAAAATTTCCATCCCATGATTCGTTCCGTTGCTCTCAGAAGTCTCACAACTTACTGATCAGCAGCTGGGCCATATTGTTTGTGACAATTTGAATGATGTAACTGTGCAAAACTGCGCAAAAAAAAAAGGATGATTTCATCATCGCAGTCTTGATCTTTTTTCGTCTACCTGCCACGCTGTTTACATCGTTAGAACCCTTAGAACTTTGTCTATTTTAAGAACAAGCTTTCCAATTGGCTGAAACAAACGTATTTTAGGGGAACTGCTTCTTTTTCAATCAATATACGTCATTAATTTAGTAGGAAACTACCAAAGACGATTCTCCCGAATATTCTAGGTCAGTCAGGGGGCCGGAATCGATCACATGTTCTTCGCCTTCCAATCAAATACGTCGTTTTCTACTGATGTTTCGTTCGGGAGTTCTCGCTAACACGTGTTATGAAATCTGGCTTGAAAGATGGGCAACATTTGCAAGAACACAAATGACGATTATGGGACAATTTATTAAAGCAAGAAACAAAATTTAAAGCTGTAAATTGGTCAGAATGATGACATACAACCAGTCTTTGCGTACAATAGAGCATAGAGTACAATTTTTCACGGAAAAAGAGTGTAACATGCCGGGGACAGGTTAACATGGTGCGAGGGAAACTACCACTGCACACTGCCACATGTGTTGATCCTGTCGACAGTTTAAATTATTAGTGACTACGATAAAGTGCGTTAATATCGACTATTTACTGCAGGAACAAACTCAACCACAATAATTGTGACACACAATCGATATTTCGAAAAAATTAAAGAGGAACCATCATTCATGACGCTAACCAAGGAAAATGAGTGGACCGATACCAATGCAATTGCATTCACACAAGCTTGACCATTTTGATAAATTCGTGTTTGAGATCTACATAGACTACATATTCACATTGTCAGGGTGCAGGGCACGAGTTTTGTTTAAACTGACAAAGAAACCACAGATCATGCTGAATAAAAGTCCACATCATTTTGCATGAATTGCAAAAATAAAAAAGTTACGGCACTTTTTAAGTCGCATGTTACGCAACACAATAAAAAAATTGCCCGGTGGCTGACTGTGCCGATCACAAAACTGTCCAGCGTGCTAAGGGTTTTTAGGCATTTTGATTTTACTTTATTGATCAGGGGGTGCGACTTTTATGCCAGGTTTGGACTGGGGATCAGATTATTGGTCTCAAAATATACCCTGCGACATTTACGCCAGGGCGACTTTCACGTGGGTAAATACTGTACACCATTCAACTGAACCGTTTGTGCTTGAGTCAACATCTTCCTTACGGGTGGGAATCTGTCGACGCCGCTTCCAGAGTGCTTCAGATAAAATATTACCACAGTACAATGACTTTTTCATGCAAGAGCCCGTAACAAAAGAAAATGAAATTATTTTAATCTTGAAGTTCAAGGTCACTCACTGTTACAGCCCCGCTCATCCTCTCCCATATCACAATCCTTCTCTCCATCACAGATCCACGATTGATAGATGCACTTTACATGCCCTCCTTCACAAGGCCATTGATTGCTCCTGCAACTGGTGCCTGCAACATAGCAATGCAAATTTAGCTACAACAGCAGACAGGTAACAAGTAGACTGACCTCTGTACTTTCATTTTGCTCTGCAGGGGTCGACATTAAGGTTTTTGGCTGGTTGCCCACACTTTGAGTCGGCTACGTTCCTATTAGGCTTTAAATTTCTGGTTGCCCTGACTGAAATTCAGGCAGCAGGGTTTGCCTTAATGTCAAGCCCTGTTCTGTAACTATGGTCTTCTAATTCTTCCAGAACATTTTCAAACTTAACAGCCATCCAGGGTGCAGGGGACTAAGGGATGGGGCAGAATACCCTGATGTGCCTCCTGTCTTCCTATACCATCCAGATTAGGCAAAAAACTTTGCTCTTTAAATTTCCAAATTCAACTTAATTTGGCATTCAGTATGTGATATTACTAGGACAGTCCTCATAGACTAGATAACCCCCCCCCCCTCCCCCCCCCCCCCCACACACACTTTGCAAGCACAGGGTGATGTGGATAGACAGTTAAACAGTTGGACAAACCAAACACAGTGCAACCAGACCACAAAACTTCGTTGCTCCCCCCCCCCCTTAGGGGCAGTGGTGGTCTGATACAAGAAACCTCATTAGCTAGCCTGACTGTTCATAAGTCATAAAAGCATCTTCAGGCTAGGCTGTCATGAACCTTACAACTGAAGCTAATTTACATAAGGCAACAAGAAGTCACCTCCATAGCCCAATACTGATTTTGTTAGCCAAATCCACTAGCGAGTTTCTACACTTTGAATTTTGCTCAATATATCTGAATAATTAAGCAAAATACCATGAATATATGCATCAAAAGTAGAACTAATCATGAAATATTCCAATCCAATTTGAGCAAAGTTTACAAAATGTTGTCGGCCAAATCACATCTTTTTAGCCACTGGCTATTTGGCTAATGGATACCACTAGCCTTGCCCAGACAATTTGGTATTGCATAGTAAGTAAACGCTTCTTGTTCTGTGTTCAAAGGGATATCACCACCATGTTTAGCATGGTTTTGGTACCATAGTTTGAGTATCATACGTCCAACCACCAGTGGTGATTGCTGATGGCTAGGTATTATTCAACAGAGGGATGGCATGATTTACGAAAACTGGCAAAAAAAGCTAGAATTCTATGTTTTTGATTGATTTATTTATTTCTTCTTTAACCCATGTCATTAGCTCGGCGTGATAACACTGATCTTCCACCAGGCCCTAAATGGTACATGATAAAAGATGAAAAACAATGATATACATGAAAATAGTACTAAAAAATATTACGTACAAATAGAAATTATAGTGAAGTTAAACACATGAGAAAATAAACTATACAAGGAGACAATAATGTGATATCATCAATATACTAAAATAGCACCTGGAGGAATAATAGTAGGGACTGAACAGTATCAAACAGGTCCCGGCGGCAATGGACATTTATGAGGAGGTTAAGTTAGCATGGCATTGGCTTTTAAAAAGAGAAAGAGTGGGTAGTGTCCTAATAGTGTCAGGAATAGAGTTCCATACTGCTGCAGCCCAAAAGAGGTGCTATTCTAACCGTAGTTTGTGTGAGCATCTGGGATATGTAGGGACCTGGTTTATGATGATCTAGTGAGATGGCCATGCGCTCAATTTACAAAAGTAAATTTATCAGAGATGACACTGGGCAGGGAATTAGGAGTTGCCCGAAACATAAATATACCCATATGAAACATTTGCGTTAAGCGGTGGGCATATTGCGGTCCCTCCTAAAAATGGTGCAGTTCCCTATTCAGGAGGATTTCTAATTTACATTTGTATTTTGGGGAATGTGAATCCCAAACAATATCACCCTAGTCAAGGTGAGGAAGAACAAGAGCTTCATATAGCATCAAGAAAAGTTTAGTGTCCAAGTCTCTGGAAGCCCTGGTTAAAAGCGCAGCTAATTTGGAGTTTCTTTAAGAATAACATGGTCAAAATGACTAGCAAAGGATAAAATACTGTCAAGTTGGATGGCCACGAACTTGAAGACCATCAGCTGTTCAATAATCTCTGCATCTATTTTAATTTCCAACAGTTGGAATTTTTTTATTTAGAAGGTAACCAAAAAGCATGAATTTGGTCTTACTGGCATTAACTGTAAGCTTATTTGTTTGAAGCCACCGTGCTATATTTAGAAGCTCAAGATTCAAAATTTTTTCTATCTCAGCAACATCTCGATGCGAATAGTTAAGAGCTGTGTCGTATTCTACTTATCTTACAAAGCACTAATCATGCTTATTTAAGAGAAATGGGACAATGTCAGATTTTACATATTTCAAAGTCACCAAACATGAAATCTACTATATTGAGAAAATAGACACTGTAAATCAGAAAACAGTAATCACTGGTAATGTTAAACTTACAGTTCACTTCATCAGTTGCATCTGCACAATCAGGTTTCCTGTCACACTTTTTCGTTAGAGAGACACATTCCCCGCCTGTTACACACGCGAACTGTCCGGAATGGCAGGTTGTAGGGGTCTTTTTGGTACTGTGTCCTATGAGGAGAAAATTCACATTTTCAGCAAGAATTGTATAATGACAGCAGCAATGTGTGTGCAACAACGAAAAGCTATCCTCTGCCAATCTCGGGATAAAATGAGGGATATCCATGAGAAGCAAGCAAGAACTAGGATCATTACACCCTTCTACAATAATTGACTGCTTTTAGAGGGGGAACTCTATGGCATTTGGTGGCAATCTGTGGCAAAGTGTGGCAAGACAGTATTTGTACACAGATCACCACCAAGCCCAGACATTGAAGTGTGGAAGAACATGGTGAGACCCAAGGTTTTACCTGCATCTTTATTTCTGGGAATCCCCAGTTCCTTGTCTAAATTTTGCCAGGTCGCACATTAAAAAACAGGGAGTCCTAATCACGATATTCATTCAGCTGAGTAGCGTAATGGGTAAAATCTTGAGACGTTTGGGTAAGTTGTGTCAAGGCATGTTGGTGCCTATTTGACTCATTCCATACCAGTCCCTGATTTTTCCGTATATCTACCTGGATTTAAGATGACAATTGCATTATTATTTAAATTCTTCATGAAAAGAGCGCTCATACAAGTACCAACATGCCTATAGTCTTAAATCAGTGGTTCTGGCACTGCCTGGCAAGTCATGCTGCAGCTGCCGCAAGGGCAGCTGCAGCATGACTTGCCAGGCAGTGCCAGAACCACTGACCAAGGCCTGTGACCATAGTACGGAATGAGTTAAATGTTGAGAAGACTTGGCCATCAGTGTGAAATTATACATTTGATGACTTACCTGGACAGTCAAGTTCGTCTGAGTAGTCGCCACAATCATTTATCCCATCGCACCTCTCACGGAAGGAGACGCAGTTGAGGTTGCGACACTTAAACTGATACCAATGGCAAGTCTGGGAAGCTGCAGTTGTTACATGGTGTGGACTAACTGTAAAGGAACAAAACACACTTCTTTTGCTCTTCAATATAAGCTACCATGAACCCATATATAATGGTGTAAGAACAGTGTCCAGTCATTTTGATTTGCACATGCAATAGGAAAGGTCAGAATTAGCTTTGAGGTGTGTGTTTGCCCCAATACACAACTGAATACACAAACATTTGGAGCACTAGAGCTGTGTATGCCCATTAGTTTGTGTGTTAAAGCCACCTTAAATAAGCCAGTCACTTTTATAGCTGTGGTTATATGATTTTTGTGAGGAATTTAGTTATGCATCCAGATTTACTGTCTGAAATTGGGTGTTTCTATGTCCAGTGGTTTTCAAGTTATTAAGTAGCTGATTACAATGGAAAGTAATGGGAATACACAACCAAAGTCCTCCACTGACTGCAGTGCCCTCTTTTGGGCAGTTCTTGAACCTTTTGTTCTTGCCCTTGCCTATTTTCCTTCTCCCACTGCATGCCATTATGAAAATACTGTATCTGTCCCAACTGAGTCCCTTCTCCCAACCTCCTTGGAAACCAAATGATCAAAAATCCATCAAAACTTTTTGAAATTTGATCTTTTCCACAGTACTTTACCTATATAATGATCAAATGCGAGTTCTGGATTGCAGGCTTGTTACACCATACTTTTTTAAACATCCCAGGCACCTATAGATAGAAATACGCTACCCTTTGGGTTTTTTTCCCCTCTCCTGACACATGTCACCAGTACTATGATGAAGACCAGACAGTACAGATATTAGTACAAGGTCCTTTAAGAAAGGACATTCACTGGGTAAAGAATCACAAGCAAAATCACTCTACAAAATACAAATGAAACCGTAATGAGTCTTCTCTAAAAGTTATTATTGCTTTTCAGGCTTCAAAGCAGGAAACAAGAGGACTGTGAAAGTCCTGTGCTCAGCTAACCTTGCATGCACCGATCAATGATCCTGTGATCTTATCAAAAATACCATAAAGGTCACCTTTGTTTCAGACCATCACCATCATTTACATTATTAGTGTTCACTCCTACAGACCACAAGTCATTTCGTCCATGAAAAGTGACAGAAGATACATGCCAATGTGTCATTTTGATCTTTCAAGGTCAAAATTCACAGCACAAAATAAACTTTCATAAGCCTTGCTGACAAGAATGTCTAAAAAATCATGAAAAATACAAATATTAGTGCAGACTCCAACCCTCACGTTTTCAGCGGGAGATCTCCCATTTTTTGCCGTTTTTCCAAATTCTCCCGTTAAGAATATGTTTTCTCCCACCCAGATAAAAAATGGATGAGGTAAAAAAAAACTAGAGGGCTGTGTAAACAGCCCGTGCCTCAGCTGATCTTGACATTCATCACACTTGCAGCTCTATTGAACTTGGGAAAGGATCAAGGTCACCATGTTCTGAGTAAGTCTGACCTTTATAGAAGAACACCTACATGTGCAACATCAAAGATCCAGTAATTCTCAAGTTATAATGAAGAGTAAAATTCATGTATGTTGCACTGTGACCCCACAAACAAGGTCAAGGTCATTCATGTACTGTCTCAGCATGACCTTCATACAGAATAATTAACATGTGTAGCTAACTCAAAACAGATCTCAAGTTATCAAGTAAACAGTAAATTTCGTGTCAGTTGTCCTGTGAATTAGCATTAGAATGCCCATTGACTTACATAGTAATCAACAGGAAAGCTGCATTGAACGATAAGTACCCGAATTGAAAATCCTTAAAAATCAGGAATCCAAAGCAGTGCCACCTGGTAAACAACTGTTTGACCCTTCCACAACAATATATCCATCACATTTCAGCTTAATCTGAGGGATGGTTCTGAGAACAAGTGAAAAATAGCAAAACCATATAAAAAATTCATTAAAAAAATTGCAGTGCCACCTGGTGAACAAATTGGGAACTAGGTGTCCCGGGAGTGTCTATGTACGATATCAAAGGAATTGGGTGAGCGGTTTCAGAGGAGAATAATTTTGAAGGTTTGCCCCCCCAAAAAACAAAAAAATTCATAAAAAATCCAAAAATCAATAGAGTGTGACAATTTGAACACACTTGGTAGAGATCCATCTAAGGCACATCCCCACCAAGTTTGAAGTAAATCTGGTCAATATTATTTAAGTTATGACCATTACAAGAAATTCCCATGTTAAGTTTTCCTATTAAAACTTTTGTAGAGATTTTTGAAAAAAAAATCATAAAAAAATCCAAATTCATTGGAACATGACCATTGGAAGAAACCTGGTAGACACCCACCCAAGGTACATTGCCACCAAGTTTGAAGTTAATCTGGATGATGGATTTGAAGAAGAAGTCGAAAATGTAAATTAGCATTAGAATGCCCATTGACTTGCATGGTAATCAATAGGAAAGGTGCATTTACCCCAAAGGAGCCGACTTGAAAAAATCATTAAAAATCAGGAATCCACAGCATTCCCACACAGTGAACAACTTTGTTTGGCCCTTCCATTAGGAACATATCCACCAAGTGTAAGCTTAATCTGAGTGACGTTTCTGGAGAAGAAGTCGAAAATGTCTATAACACACAAAAATTCACAAAAAAAAAATTAGAAAAAAACTGCAGCGCCACCTGGTGAACAAATTAACAACAAGGAGTCCCTAGATGTCTTCCTGTGTGATATCAAAGCATTTGGGTAAGCAGTTTCGGGGAAGAAGATTTTTTAAGATTTGTCAAAAAAAAACAGCAAAAAAATTCATTAAAAATCCAAAAATCACTGGAGCATGACCACGTGAACAAAATTTAGAAACCCACCCAAGGTATATTGCCACCAAGTTTCAAGTTAGAAGTCGAAAATGTGAATTAGCATTAAAATGCCCATTGACTTCCATAGTAATCAATGGGAAAGCTGCATTGACCGACAAGTTTTATTGAAAAAATCGTTAAAAATCAGGAATCCACAGCATTCCCACATAGTGAACAACTTTGTTTGACCCTTCTACAAGGAACATATCCACCATGTTTCAGCTTAATCTGAGTGATGGTTCTGGAGAAGAAGTCGAAAATAGCTATAACACACAAAAATTCCTAAAAAATTAGGAAAAAATTGCAGCGCCACCTGGTGAACAAAGTAAGAACTAGGAGTCCCAGGGAGTGCTTCTGTGTGATATCAAAGCAATTGGGTGAGCGGTTTCGGTAAAGAAGATTTTTTAAGATTTACCCAAAAAAAAAGAACAAAAAAATTCATTCAAAATCCAGAAATCACTGGACCATGACCATTTGAACAAACTTGGTAGAGACCCACCCAAGGCACATCTCCACCAAGTTTGAAGTGAATCTGGCTGACGGTTTTTGCGAAGAAGTTGAAAATGTAAATTGTGGACGACGGACGGACGGACGACGGACCCTCAAAAAACCTCAGCTGACTGACAAGTCAGCTGAGGTAACAATCATCAAAATACACCATTTTAACTCCTTTTTTTCCCAAATTTCCTCACCCCAGGAGGGGGCGCTGCCCTCTCAGACCCATCCCCGAGCACAGTCGCTGCGCTCCGTCACATTTCCAGTTTCACTAGTACTCCAGGAGGGAGAATCTCCAGTTTGTATGAAGCTGTGGGTTGGAGTCTCTGTTAGTGGTGCATGACCATTTCCAAGGACTTGGCAGAGACCCACCAAGGTACTACTCCAACAAGTTTGAAGGAAACCTGGCTCATTCTTTTGGAGGATATAAAAATTTAAAGTATGACTGCAGTCTATATCTACTTGCACTGTAATAAACAGGAATGTGGTCATTAACTAAGGACTACCTGAATTGAAAAGTTCATTTACTATCAGATATTCATGACATTACCACCAAGTGCACAACTTTGACCTTTCTACAAGTTACATTTCCCCCATCTTTCAGCACAATCTGCTTTAAGCCAATGCAGAGTCTGGCTGGCATCATGTAAAGTTGTCGGTTGTTGGCTCTTGCTGACAATAAATGACTTTGGGCTGACACCTTTCATTAAGGTGTTAGCGCGAAAGACTGACATTTTGCTTGTTATCTGATATAATAATATATATTTTGGGCCAACAAGAAATGCCCTGTGGAAATTTCACAGTTGCAGGCCCAAATGGCCTGCAAACAACAAAAACTTTAGAGATATCTGGCGATACCATTTCAATCAATGTCACAGAGACCCAACCAATGTAGCCCACACACCCTCAGCGCCAGCAAGTTTGCAGTGGATTTGGTTCACCATTTCAGAGGAGTCAAAAATGTGAATTGTGGATGCACGGAAAGACACCGGGCAGAGACAAATGACCATCCAATCTGCACAGCTGCCTGACATCGATGTTTGACACAACCACATACAGTGTATAAGCACTTGCATGAACTCTGGTAACTTAGGCGAACGAAGTTAAAAATCAGCAATCTGCCTATTTTCACTGTTTAGACAACTTCAAGTATGGTGCTTATGGTAAAGGAGTAAACCTGGTTATCAGGATTGAACTTGCCATGATATAACTAAAACAGTCATCGCTGTTAAGCTGGATGATCACCCCACCCCCACCTTGAACACAATTGGATCCTGTAACCTTGAAAATGAGGTCAAGGTCACCAAAATGTGATCAGGTAAGGAAAATTGTCTCAAGTGAGTTCAGTTTGATGTGGCCCATGAATCATGAGATGTTTAGGTTGAAAGGATTCTGCTACAGATGGAGAGCTGGAAGCTGAAAACAGTATACTGTATTATCCATAATAAGTGCCCCGGGCGCGTAGGAAATTTACAGCAAATTTGTCTTAATAACAGAGCTTTTTTTGGCATGCAACAAGGTAAAATACAGAGAAATTTTGCTAAAAACATATAAGCTAGGACTCTTTTCTTAGCCAGTATAGTGAGGGGGTCCTTAACGGGGCAGGGGACCAAAAAGGGATAATATGGTACCTGTCCACCCACCCACCCACCCACCCACATCATTTGTTGGACACACAAATATAAAAACAAAAATTTTAAAATTAATCCCAACTGGATCATTTATACAACTTAGTTGTCACTGAAAAAAAGTGTAAATTGCCTCAGGAAAGACATCCATTTTATGTTTTTTGAGCCAAGGAAGGGCCACTTGCAAAATACACAATTCACATCACAAATTAAATAATATGCTCTGCAGACACACAGAACTATAAGAACTCTTCTTGTCCTGCTGCTGTATGGAATGAGTTTGTAATTTGTATCTTGTAGTTACACACCTGTTGTAATTACCGTCCTATTACAGTTTGCTTCGTCACTTCTATCACTGCAATCAGGATACCCATCACATTGCCACGATCTCTGGATACATGCTCCATTGCCACATTTAAATTCATAAAAATGGCAGCTGGTGGATTTTGTGCAATTTTGTTCATCTGAATGGTCTCCGCAGTCATTATCCCCATCACACCTCCAGGTTTTGGACACACAGCGGCCATTTCTACAGCTGAACTGCTTGGTGCTACATGTCCCTCGTGGACCTGTGGTGACAGCTGGAGGCAGAAAGGAAAGCACTTCTTTGCTACATGAATACTAATTCATTGTGATTCTCCTCCTTATAGGGAAATTTTTTTTCAAAGTTTGCTTCTTCCCATTGTTGTCCCTCTTCTACACTGATACCTGTCTTAACAGACTACACATGGGGATGACCAATAGGAGACATTCATATTTAACTGCGATCCTGCTCACTTCATGTGTTGCCGGGGCAACAGACTGATGCTTCCACCATGATCAGGGCAGATTTGTATAATATACTGCAAAAACATCCATAAATAACACCTTTTCAACCAAAAGAGAGCCCATTTCTAATTATTTTAGGCATCCTTTATGTTTCAAATATATGTTAATACATTTTCTTAAGATTATTGTCTGCTTGCGTTGTTCATTTTGTTGAGCAAGTACTTTTGACCATGCTAAATACATGAATCTGCCCTGATGTAGGTGGCTCCCTCTTTTGCTCAACAGGTGTTAGAGTAGGACTACAATCAGATATAAATACATCCTATTTGTAGTATACCACTTGACTCTTTTAAGTGCCAACTGCAACTGAAGTTGAACAACTTAAAACCAAGAGACTCCAAATTATGATAAGAATTCATGTTCCTCATGACAAGACCTTTCATTCAAAGTACCAACATGCCTGAGGTTACACACAATATAACAGCCAAGGTCAACAGCTTTCCTGAGGATAGCTGTTGGTTGACATTTCTTGAGGAAAGCTGTTGACTCCTCACAATGAAAGCACTGAAAGAGTTAACACAGGTAGCCCTTCATTGAAAATATTTATTTTATAACATTTATCAAGCAGAATGTCCTAAACATGTGGCCTACCAAGACAGGTGGATGCTCACTGCAGTGGTCTCTCAAGACAGGGAACACTGTACAGCTATTCACACCCTTCCCATCCTGGTCTCACTTGTAAAGCTATTCAAACTTTCCATCCCTGTCTCACTTGTACAGACACAAAAACCCTTCCTATTCCCATGTCACTTGTCACTGCATTCAAACCCTTCCCATTCCTGTCTCACCTGGTAAACCATTCATACCATTCTCATTCCTGTCTCACTTGTACAGAAAATTAAAGCCTTTTCATTCCTGTCTCACTTGTTAAGCCGTTGAAACCCTTGCCATTCCTGTCTCATTTGCTAAGCCATTCAAACCCTTCCCATACCTGCACTTGTACAATATTTCAAATCCTTAACGTTCCTGTCTCACTTATAAGGCCATTCAAACCCTACCCATTCATGCCTCATTTTTATAGGTGTTCAAACCCTGTGTGCAAAACTTTACAACCACATGTATTATTTTTCCAGATTAAAAAATTCTAATAATTATAAGTGTTTCCTCCTTGGGACCAGTCCTGAGGGTGGTTCAAAGGCCGCATGAAGCAGACGGTTTCTTAACCTGGCTGAATAATATGGATATGGGAAAAGAGCACAACAGATCCAAGACCTGCTTAAAGGGTGGGAGCTCTCCCATTGGAGCGGTTTCTAAAAGGAGGGTCTGCTTTATTATAAAAATGAAGTCTGTCTCTGTTGTTGTCATAGGCATGTAACAGCGCGGTTGTTGGTAGGCATTTTTCATGACGTCGCGATAGCGACGTCATGGGAAAAATGCCTACCAACAACTGTGCCGTTACGTGCCTATGACTACAACAGAGATAGACTGCATTTTTTATATTTATATTCATATTAGTATTAATAAATTAAATTTGTCATGAATATTTGTGCGTAAAAGTTTTGATAGCCACTGCGAAAGATATTTTGTTTATCAATGTGAGGAGCTATGGGTGTGGCCAGCCGCTTGTTAGGTAGCAAAGTAGGCACTGGCACGTGCCGTGCTGTACACGATGTTACCATCGACTGATGAAAACATAATTTGTCCCTATTCTTTAAATGCTAACAAAAACTCAGAATGTAAATATTTGACCGTAACACTTATAGTGCATCTTGTTACACAGAATGTACCAGTCCAGGTCCACAGCCTTCATGGGCAAGCTTTCGGTGCAATGAAGTGCACCCAGAAAGGCTGTTGATTCAGTCCAAAAATGTGGTACTGAAAGAAATAAGTTTCTTTTCTTTTCTTTTGGAAAATCGAGCTTTATAAGTTTAAATGTTGGTGAACCCAGATGCCACAAAATTGTGACACAAGGTATCTTTGTCATTATAGACCCATATCTTTTACATGGATTGCGAAGCAGGCTAAGCCTATATTAATCACTCTCCATGGCACAGATGGTGGCGTATACTTTCCTACCTACATTTTTGGTGGAGGAAACCAAAGGACTGGGAGAAAACCACCGTGCACAGTCAGAGTGGTAGGAACTCTTTCCACATGCTTTCCCGGCCGTGAATCGAACCCGGGCCGCAGAGGTGAAAGGCGAGCGTGTTGCAGCTCGGCCAACCGTGCACCCACATCTTTGTCATTGACATTGTTCTTGACCATAATGCAGCCAAAGATTTTCAGGCTGTGGTCATTTCACTTAAAATCTCTCAACACTGTGAGCAACATTATTTGTAAAATCCTGACAAATAGAAGGTGAACAGGGTTGAAGTGTGAACTCCATAGACACACCAAAAGGCCATCTACAAGCAGAAACAATACATAATACACAGTCACAGGTATGTATAATGAACTTACTTGTTCGAATGGTAAAGTTTTCATTGTTTTCATCACAGGTATGTATAATGAACTTACTAGTTCCAATGGTACAGTTATCACCGCTTTCGTCTGATCCATCAAAGCAATCAGTGTCCCCATCACAAACCCAGCTCTTTGGCACGCAGCGAGAGTTGTTGTGACAACGGAACTGGTTAGCATTACAAGCAGCATAAGCTGAAATATAGAAGTACTTCATAAATGCACTGTATTTCACTCAGTAAGGACTTCTGTTCTCATTCGAATAAGCATCACCACCACCACCCACACGGAGACAGAACAGTGAAAAATCTTACCAAAATCTTCTACATTTAATGACCTTTTGCATTGTATCTTACCTATAAATGTTCTGAGCAAGTTTCTACATTGAAGGCTTGATACATTGACATTTTGTCAATTGAAGGATTATCATATTGTAATTTTTTATTGAAAGTGACCTGGGTGCTGGCATGGAGGGATATGGTATATACACCAAAGTGAACAAAATTTCAAATTACAACAGCAAATAATCTATATATGCATGCAATGACATGCACAAGAAAGAAGTTTGGCCTTTGGCATCATTCAATGAATCCCTAGTAAAACCTGCCTTGAAAAACCACCCAATGGGGAAGACCAAATTGTGGTCTTTCATTGGAGGTCTTAAGATGAAGAGTACTAAGCAAAGTATCCTGAATAGGTGGTATCTGAAGAGTCGTGGTCTCCCAACAGGTTTCAATGTATACACTAGGCCTCCACTTATAGGATGTGAAAACTAGGCAAGACCAGTGACGGAAAACGCCCTGTCTGTGAGAGTCCAGACCGGTTTCATTTGTACTCCAAACTCATCCGGGGATAACTGACAACACTGCGCTGTTACGTTGCTTATATAGCAAATGGTAACGTTGCTACGGATCTGTAGACAACGTCATGTTAAGTGACGCCAAGGCGTCAAAAAGATCCACCGGTCTAACTGCCTGGACTGGCATGTTAGTTTGACGTGCAAAACATTGTCATGTCACAATGGATCTCACGTACCCTGCACGGGTGACATATGGTTGACACCCCTGTGTCAGCCCAAAAAAGGTCAACATCTGAAGCTCAAGCTGTCAGATTAGAGACTGATTATCCATAATCATTATATCCCTATGGTATTGTACAATAGCCTGGAACATTATTTAGAATTCCTTTACAGTGTTGACAGGAGTCATGTGGTAGATAGGTGTAGAACTAAAAATTTGGAATAAGACTAGGCGAGAGTGCCTATCTACCCATGACATTGAGGCCGAACGGTTCAGTGGTGCATAACTGATGGATCCAGTGACTCTCCCTCTCTAAACAAAGAGCTTCTGTTCTCGAAAGCTCTGGTGGGATACGAATGTGTTCCAGTATTTGGATCTTAATACTGATGCCACTGTGACCAGGTAGGCAGAAGTGTCTGCCTAGTGGTTGGGTTACATCCTTGTTATTGATGTAATAAAAGTGCTCTTGTAACCTGTCCGTCAGGGGACGTTTGGTTTGTCCCACATACTGTTTGTTGCAATGCAAGCATGTTAAAAGATAGATCAGGTTATTGTGTTTACAAGTGCCCCCTCTTAGTGTAGCGTATGTACGACCAGTGGTTGTGCTCTGGACTCTCCCAGACACGTCTAGTTTGGGACAGTAACGACATGTTTGAGTGTTGCACGGATTCGGTTCTGTGACTCCTGAAATGGATGGCACTTGTCTGACTCTGGGGTGCCTAAACCTGGAACGTGTCAGAAGATCATTGAGATTTTTTGTTCTCCTGTAACCTAGGATGACCGCTTTGTCACCCAGGTGGTGGGCATTTCTAGAGGCTTGTATTGTTGCCCCATTACGCTGTATTATGGTTTTCAATGGTGGAAGAGCAGGGTTGTACTCTGTGATCAGGAACAGTCTGTCCTGAGATTGAGTGTTCTCAGTAACTGTCAGAGGCATGAGAAGTGTTTCTCTGCGCACTTCTCTCACTTTGTTGAGGGAAGTATGAAGACTGTGGGCTGGATAACCCCTTAGTTCATAGTATCTCAAGATTTTGAGAGCATTTGTCTCAAAGTTTTCCTCCCTGTGACAGATTCTCCTGACCCTGAGTAACTGACTGTAGAGACCACTGGTTTTGCAGTGATTCGGGTGGGCTGAATCATAATGCAAATATGTGTGGGTATCAGTGGGTTTGGTATACAAGGTTGTGTACACCTCCTCTTATAGGACCCCCTGATGAATGGCCACGTCCTCTTCAGAGACCATTTCCCTCAGTGATTGTGGTCTTTTCAGCTTATTTTTCCCTCAAGAGGCCACCCCTCTTATCAGACCACAGTTCTGGTACACCTGGGATGGCCTTATAGGGGGGGGGGCACTGCCAATGTAAGTACAAAGTATGGCCACAATATTGTATACAGTGTTTTGTCATCTGATTGTTATGATCCTTTAAGTGCAGGGACACATCTAGACTTTTTCAAAATATTTGCAAATGGCCAAAATTGGAAATTTTAGCATAATTAACACACTTTATCATGGCTCTTTAATAGTTCATACTGACATACCTTAACCATTTACACAGTTTATTGGCCAAATTCAAGAAAAATTAGCATCTGGCTATTGGCTAAGAGCAGTCCCTGGACACTACAGTCTGTCCAAGAAGAGTTGAGCTCAAAGAGGCTGACCTGCATATTTATGAGCGCCAAGCAGGCTAGCCACTCACATTTCAGGGGGTGCTATTTTTGGCTACACATACACACAACACATGGTCAGCGACAACACTGACCCACAGGTTCCAGTGACTCAGGGTCAGGTCTGTCACTATCCTTACCTCATTGCTGCAACTTGGAAGTGAATGCTATTAATTAATTAAGGAAACTTACAATTATCCTGACAAAGGGGCACACCCAAGATCATGATCCTCTCCCTCCTGTTCATTCTCATCTTCTGAGCCTGTATCCTCATCAGAAGAGTCAGTGTCACTATCACTGTCATCATCTAAACTGATGATGAGCTCTCCCACACGCTCCTCTATAAGCCCATCTTTTTCCCAGTACTCAGCTTCCAACTTTTCACAATGAGCCACTGCATCTTTCCAGTTCTGTACAGTAATGGATCCTATTGCTTCTTTACATAATCTTTCAACATCAGCCATTTTCCATGAGACATTCTTTCTAGCTACATAGTTTTTCATGTTGGCCCATATCAGTTCAATCGGGTTCAGATCACAGTGGTATGGAGGGAGTCGCACCACAGTGTGACCATGCTCCCTTGCAATTCGGTCAATTTCATATTTTTTCTCCCTTGGTTTGTGCTTTTTAATTAGTTCATACAGCTCTGTCTTGAGCATGTCTGGAGCCACAGGTATATGGTGCTTTTCCAGCCAAAGTTTCATTTCAGCTTTCTTAGTTGCTGTTGTAGGTGCCTTTTCCTCCTGCATGCTGTGGTATGGTGCGTTATCAATTACTAATATTGAATTGTCTGGCATATTTGGCAAAAGTTGTTGACAAAACCACTTTTTGAAATTTTCCCCGTTCATTTCATCGTGGTAGTCTCCTGTTTTTGATTTGGCTCTGAATGTTAATAAGCCATTGGGAACAAATCCCATAACCGAGCCAGCATGGCAAATAATCAGACGTGTTCCCTGTCCTGCTGGAACTTTCAGTCCGCTGCACTGAGACACATCCTGGTTATCTAACTGCCAACATTTTGTAACACTGTGATGAGCATTAAGCCATGTCTCATCTTGGTAAATGACAGGCCTTGGGTTATCGGACTTCCGATTTTCTCGTAAAATTCGCAGGTAAGTGTGGCGTAATGCCACTATATCTGACCTTTCCAACAGATACTTGCGTCCATTTGCCTTGGCAAACAAAAATCCCATTTTCTTTAGGATCCAATGGAGTGATGATCTCCCCCCAGTAAAGTTTGTATTTGCCTTAATATCAGGTAAAAGTTTGTTGAGGGTTGGTATCTCCCCCTGTGCATACATGGCATGAACTCTCCTCCTTATGACTGCCATATCAAAATCATCAAGGCTTGTCTTTCTTCGTTTCTGTGGCCTTGACTTTCCAGGTGTGGTCAATTGTTTTCCATCTTTTACATCCTTTCTTATCCGTTTGACTGTGGCCTGGCTTACACCTAAGCTGTCAGCTGAACGTTGTAGCCACCTCTTGAGTGGTATTCTTGGGACATCGCCACCTTCTGCTTCTTGTTCACAGAATTTGGAAACATTAAGCACCAGCTCCCTGGCTTGGCTATGTAAAACCTTCCCACGTTTCGCTCCTGACATTTTTACCAATGGACAATTGAACAGACACAATTTAGCAGACCTTTCTCAACAAACTGCACTGTGTGAAAGATTCCTCAATATGAAGTGCTGAGAAAGCTGACTTGAGATTTAATGTATACAATATTGCGTATCATCATTTCACAGATTATCAAAGAAAAACATGCCTGTGTCGAGTAAATGTACAGTGAAACACATTTAATAAGGCAGGTGGATGTATGCACAGGGCCTTTTGTAGCTGAAGAGTGTGTTTTTGAATCATTGTTTCCTTCAGTCCATCGCAAGTTACATTTTCAAATAGCCTAGTCATTTTTCATACTACAATGTGTTTGTACGTGAATTCATTTTTGGCATCTTAGAAAACAAAATCTTCGAATACAGGTTTCACTGAAAGACCTGTTACAGGATTGCCTTGTACTGTTCATAGGAAACATACCATAGCTGCCTGTACATAGGGGTGTCTCTTCACTTACTGAACCTCATGATGTTCCTGCTAGATGTTTCTTGACCATTCGGACATTAAAGTATCAGAAAGACACCCCTGAGAAATTTCTGTCCCTGTCATGTCTGCATCGAATTAAGATAGTGTTATTCAAAGGGTGTAAATTACAATTTGATGGTTTGTTAAGACATGGAAAGTTCATTATGATGTCGTCAGTATGCGATAACACAAGATTTAGTTTATTTGTCAATTAGGGGAACACACATGCCAGCTCTATCACCCAAGGTCTCCTTCAAGTGGGGGACCAGTTAGAAACTTTCAAATGGAAATTAAAAGCTGTATTTCAATCATTTTTTTAACCTGAAATTGCTACCTAACTGAGCAAGACTTTGGTTTTCCTGATCACTGGCTGGGCCATGTGCTCCTGTTTATATGACCTAATTTACATAAGTGTCAGCGGTAACAGACAGCAGATGTTGCCATCTGATAGGCCAGTGGGAGATACGTAGGGCACATCAAAATTAATGAGACCACCCCTTTGAGCTCAACTCTTTTTGGACAGACTGTACCTATCCTTCTTTTATTCTGAAACTCATCACTCTTAGAATTCCCAAGACAAGGTGATGAATGCCAACATTTAAGGACAAACCTTTGGTCAAAATGAAGGCCTGCCCATTTTACACATTTCCTCTGCTGTTGTTTTTACTTTAGAAATCTTTAGACACATATGCACTAGTACTTGTATGTTCAGAGTTCAATGGTGTTTCATATTTCACTTCACAGCTCGCACGAGTCTTGGCATAAATGAAATGATCATTCACACAATTTGTGCGGGCCTGTCTACAAAATGCTTACAATGGCTTCTACACCTTTTGAGTAAGCCACAGCAATTTTTGTCTACAAGGGCAATGGTACACACAGATAGGCACTGAAGAGGGCACATACAGACTGGGAAGTCCAGGGCTCGAGCATTTAAACCCAAGAAAAAAAGGAAAAGTTTGACTTGTTATAGGGAAACATGTTCAATGGCCACCAGGTGGCTGAGTAGGTATTCATATAATTATGCACGTAGCAAAAAATTTAACGCATATCGGCCCAGGAAGTAGGCAACACCTCAGCCAATGACACTCGCCAGGCAATGGCATTATGCACAGACGTAAAAGACCTAATTATCACATGACCACTGTAGAACCACATCAATGCTAAAATAGTCTGTTCACAAAGTAAAAAGCGGTCCCTTTTTCTGCAGGACTTAATTTTCCTTTCCTTTGATTAGGATCAATATCTAAAACCAGTGTAAAACTAAAATTTTTTTGACCCTGAGTTAAAGGTCACTCATAATCAATCCCTGGTGAAATCCCAGCTAAATACATGCTACCACAAACTTTTATGAAAACTGTTTTTTTTTTCTTCCTTTTTTTTTTACATATAAATAGGATAAGTATTTGAAAAGTTAATATCCAGAAATGAACTTTGGATGGATAGATAACCCTACTGATATACAGCAGCCACATCTACAATACAGGACCCTGATCATTTTCAATTTTCCATCATCTTTAAAATCATAGGGACATCGCATTTACATGTGCACTCTATGTGTCAACAGAAACTGGTTGTGCTTGTTCCCACTTAAGCATAGAGTTAACTCTTTCAGTGCCAAATCTGGGACTGAGTCAACAGCTTTTCTCTGCATGCATCGGGCACCGAGAAAAGGTATTGACCTGGGGTATTCTCTCTGGAACTATGGGCATACTGGCACTTGAATGAAAGGTTTTTTTATCAGGAATACAAATCTGGGATCCTGTCATGTCATAGTCATGATTGGCACCGAACAAGTTAACTGGACAAGCACCAGTGAAAATTGTTTGTCACTTACAACACTGCCTCTCGTCTGAACGATCTCCACAGTCATCATCATGATCACACCTCCAGCGCATCGGGATGCAACGTTGAGACTCGCACTGAAACTCACTCTCGCTACATTTGCGGTAAGCTGCAACATTAGAGCCACAGAAAGTACATATCAACATCTTTTTCAGTTACATGTCTGAATTCAGTCATTGGTTTTCGCTTTTAGCCCATCACACAGGCTTAAACACAATTTCTATCTTATCTCTTTCTACCCAGTTCTTATAACCCTGCAAGGACTAAATGCAAAATGCACATCTAAAATTTAGATGTGGAAAAAGAATACAGTGGAACAAAACCTAGTTATCTCAACTTGATCTTCATTGGTTTAGGTCACTCTATCTGTCCATCCATCCATCTATCTCTCTGTCTATACTGCAGCACACTATGCATGATATGCACTTGGATTATATGCAATTATTATATGGTTAGAATTTTTCTTGTGGGTTTTAGTTAAAACAAATTGCATCTTAGTGCTGATTTTAGCCAAATCAGTCTGAACCATGAAATTCTTGGCACAAGCCCAGCTTTCTTTCACATGCTTTGGGGTCACAGAGCAAAGTCTTTTTGTGAAGACATTTGGTCCAGAATGAGTTAAGGTATATTCCTACCAATTTCCAAAAGAGTCCAACATATGCTTTTGGTTTGGGAGAAAGTCAAAAATACCAAAAACACACAAACATTCTTCTAAAAAATTTAACAAGAGGCCCATGGGCCTAATGCTCTGCTGGTACCATGGCTATATTGCACCTTTTCATTTCAAAGTTGCCTGTCCTCGAGTTGCTTCTGAACATATATCAAAGCTTATGTACATTTAGTGTATAAAAAGTTTGCCAGATGACACTTTACCCCACATGTAACCATACCTTATTTGTGCAATTCCCGTGAATACAATTACATACAATTCTAGCATGGGACATGGTCTGTATATCATATAAATTTGGTAAGCCTAATCCAATTACTTTTCAAGATATGGAATTTTATATCTCAAAACACCTTTTGGCTCATAATTTCTGTCAAATTAGAGGTGGCACTACTAGCATCACCAGCAATTTAGACTTTGACCTCCCCCACAATCCCAAAAATTTGGTGAAAATCTGCCAAAAATTATAAATGCTAGAATGGTCACAAGATTTTCATATGTTGACCCCTATATTGCATAATATTGCAGGTGGTGCCACCTACATCAGATTTTTATACACCCTGTAAGTCCTGAAAGTTATATTGGGCTAATTTGAAAACTGGGGACAGTAATGCAGTCACAAGATTTTCACATTTTGATCTCTATATTACATAATACTATAGGTGGCACCACCAACATTCATGTCGACAAAGATTTTTTTATACACATCATCAAGAACTCCTAACCCTTAACCCAGCTTTGGCGATCAAAATTTGACTACAAGTTCAATGCATAAGCAACTGTTTTCATTGCCCTCTCCTGGTGAACGTCTTCCATGGTGGTGGTACTCAATGCATGACAAAGAAAGCCATTGACTCGGACCATGACATCACAACATGTTTTTTCTACTATTCTCACCAAAAATATTTTGGATTAACACGAAATTTACATTAAAACATTATAGGAGGCACTATTTTTCATCTGGGCACTTTGGGGAGAGTCATTTTGGAAACTGCTACGGAAAAACTTACGACAATCTTTTTCATCGCTCATGTCCGCACAGTCATTGTCCTGGTCGCACTTCCAGGTTGCTGGAATGCACACCTTGTTGTCACACTGGAAGTGACTCGGGGAGCAATTTTTGTCTGAAAACAAAACAAAATGGGTACATCACAAACTTTTGTATGGTCCCTATCCGTGTCATTTTTTGTAACAAAAAAATGGCATCATGCTGATGTAAAAGTCAAAACCTTTATAGATCCTGTTACAATATTCACATGCAAGTGTAGAAGAGGAGGAGTAAGACAGTCACGGCTGAAGTGACCAACTTTGCGAAGTAGAATTTATCTTTTTTAAATTGGGAGAAATCTCATCACAAATCCTTTTGAGAATTCATGGACTTCATGGACTCTCAAGGGTCATCAATATTTCATGGTTTATTTGGGAGAAACATGGATCTTGAAGTTTCTGACCATGAGGAATCTTTCTCAGGATACAGTAATCCAAGTACACCTCCCCCAAGATGGCCCACTTATACTGTTGATGTCAGTGAAGTGAGCACCAGAGACATTGACTTATCAACTATGGATATTATCAGTGGAATTTCTAGGGAGGCTGACCCAGTTAGAGAGCTACCAAGAGCTGAGGTAAAGCCAGATGCACCTGACCTACATACAGAGCACAGCCCCAGCAGCTTGTTGTTGACACCTCCAGGTAATCCTTCTTATCAGTCTACACCCTTCTCTGACAACCAGGCCCAGGTATCTCAGCAGACTGACTGCAGAGCAGAAATCAGGTCACTGAGGGAGGAACTATCAAAAGCACTGGTGGTAGTTGCTAGGATACAACAGAGACTGGAGGAACTGGAGCCGGACCAACATCCCTGTGTTGAGAAACCATATGACAGTGAGCGTGAAGATGTCAAGGCTATGACCCAAATACTGACCAATATGAGCCCAGAAAAGCCTGACCAAGTGTCTGACTATGAAATTTCAGAAAGCAATGAATGTATGAGCCAGGACCAGGCTAGCAAATGTCTTCCACAGCCAGCCCAGCCATTAAGTCTACACCCCTCTGCTGCAGATGAGGCACTAGCTAGTGAAAAATCTACTGACACAGTAAATAGCACAGGCTGCCTCCCCCCACCAAGTTTCCCAGTTGCCATGGCTGACCAGTCTGATGGGATGATCTTGATTATAGGAGACTCTCAGCTGAAATATTTTCATGACAAGAACTTGGCAGGTCAAGTAGATGTCAGATGTATTCCTGGTGCCTCAACTTACAAACTGAAAGGATTCTTTGATTCAGCAAACCTTGACCACTACAGAGCAATTATAATCCATGTTGGGACGACTCAGGCACATCTTCGAGAAGATCTACCACAGTTCAGACAGGCTTACAAATCAATGTTACATTCTCTGGCAGTGAAATATTATGGTCAAGTGTTTCTATCTGGTATATGTCCGCGGGCAGATAAATATGCTGCTAAGGTGGTCCAATTAAATAGTGTACTGCAGAGTCTTGCCAAGGAAACAACCATGAAATGTCAATATGTGGATAATGCCGAACACCTCAGCAAAGACGGGATGGCCATGGAATTTTACCTTCATAAAGACAAGTATCACATAAATAGAATTGGCACCAGCGTCCTGTTGTCATGCCTGAATCAACATGTGTCGTTGCTTCCACGCGAAGACCATGGTGTTCCTTTCACTCCTGTACATAGAAGTGGGAACCCCATCAAAGAGATCTCCGTAATAACTGGTCATAGACCCACTGTGCGGGCACATCCCAACTCAGTCATCTCACCGAGACCAGCACATCAAGTCAAAAAGGCGTGTTTTAACTGCGGAGAGCGAAATCATATGAAAGCCACTTGCAGACATAAACAAGCACTTCGGTGTAATGGCTGCAGCCGACTTGGTCACAAAATCAAACATTTCTATATTTACGCCGAAAGCCATGATTAGGACAGTGGCCATGAAGTAAGAGCCGGATCTGGAAATTGTGTACCCATACCGGAGAATTGTATACCAGTACCAGTAACTGTCGCCAAATTTAATGTTTTAAATCAGCTATGCAGTGAATGTAATAATATCCTTACTGAATGCAACTGTGATTCTCTGTTATCAATGGCTGATCCAGCAGACAATGTCATTTCCCAAGATACACCCATTTTAGCAGGACCATCGCATTTGTGTAAAATACCTAGAATCAAGAATGACTCCATATTGTGTATTACAGAAAAAAAGAGTAAACATAGCACCAAGGACAATATGGGACAAAAAGATACTGAACAGACTCATGTTGACTACAAATCTACTCTTGATACAAACATTAATGTCAGTAGATTTGGTCTAAAAAACACAGGTATCAAAATTGCTCATCTAAATGTGTGTCACTTAATGCCTAAGTTAAATGAAATCCAAACTTTACTTCAAAAGCCTAAGCCTGAGGTGGACATTCTAGGGCTTACAGAGACTTTCTTATGTGACACTATTACCACAGCCCAAGTTAATATTGTTGGTTACAATACGGTAAGATTGGACAGAGTGAACAAAAAAGGGGGCGGTGTATTGGCTTATGTTTCATCTCAGATAGCCTATGTTCATAGAAAGGATCTACATGATGAAGAAATTGAATCTATATGGATTGAAATAAGGCCACCCCATTCAAAAGCCTACTTGGTATGTTTTGTCTATCGTCCTCCTAATTCTAAAGTGACATGGTTGCAAAAGTTCGAAAAGCAGTTGGAAAATGTATACTCACAAAACATTGACTTTATTATCTTGGGTGATCTTAATATTGATTTGCTCAAATGCACACCTGAAAGCCCTTGGATTGATTTGGTATCTTCCTATCAATTATCACAAGTTATAAAAAGCCAACTAGAGTCACTAAAACTTCTTCTACTCTAATTGATCATATATATGTATCCAATGTAGCAGCAGTCTGCGATGTAGCAGTACCGAAAATAGGAATCAGTGATCATTACCCAGTTTGTATAGTACTGAACAGTAAGACCTCCAAAGTACAAAACTGTCCAGGCCACAAAAACATCAAATATCGAAGTACAAAGCACTTTAAAGCTGACCTTTTTAGGAAGGATGTATGCAGCATTGACTGGTCTTCATTATACCAGTGTGCTGATGTTAATAAAGCACTGGAGATCTTGACAGACAGTTGATGACAGTTGAAAGCTTTATTTGGTCTAAAACTTCAGTACATCAGCAATATACATAGTACAATATACTCATGTTTAAACCGGGAGACCTGCACTAAGATTCTGAAGAATCGCTATCATGCAGGCCACCCTAGAGTTAATTAATGTTAACTGCTATACATACATACGCTGTTGGCTGAAGGAATAAAAAGTTTTATACAATTGTTAGACCAAGTGATGATAATACATACATGTGGTTACTAAGGTAAATTATTAATTAGTGTTACTGATACAGATATAACAATTGACAATATTGCAGTTGGTTTCATAGTTATTAATGATGTACTTCTTTGCATATTGAGTAAAACCTTTGAAGGAATGAGTAAGGATTTTTGACATGACAATTTCAGGTAAGTAGTTTTCATTGATTAGGTCAGGTATTATGTATCTAATACACAAACGACTAATTTTAGTATTAGTGACTATGATTGGTATAGTTGGGGTTAAAGTGGGGATATTATGTACTGTTTCATCGTATCTTCGTGGGGCGGAAGCAACCCTTCTTGGTCTGTCAGTCTGCTGTGCTAGATTATTGTTGAATAAGTTATTAAAATAACTTGGTAACATATTATTTTCATATTTGAAATACAGTTTCATGCAGGAT
Source organism: Hermodice carunculata (assembly GCA_964020975.1). Taxonomy (NCBI): domain Eukaryota; kingdom Metazoa; phylum Annelida; class Polychaeta; order Eunicida; family Amphinomidae; genus Hermodice; species Hermodice carunculata. Next base: position 62,033,456 of record OZ026628.1, read on the forward strand.
AATTTGAAAATGTCTGTAACTTTAAGTAAGCCAAGGCTTTTAAAGATCGGTGATGTATGTGCGTTGTATTTGCTTTTGCTAATTAGTCTTACTGCTTTCTTTTGCAGCTTGATGAGTCTACTGCATGAGTGAAAACCCCAGGCTGTAATTCCATAATTCAAGTGTGAAAGGAATAAAGCGTTATAAATTATTTGTAGAATGCATTCAGGTAGTAAATTCTTCAATTTAGCTAGTATACCACATGTCCGTGATAATTTGTTAGATATAAGAGTGACATGGTTATTCCAAGTAAGACTGTGGTCAATTAAGACCCCCAAGAATTTAAAACTTTTTACTCTCTCTACTTGTTGATTGTTAATTTTAATGTTTGGTATTTGTTCATGGGATAATTGTTTCTGTTTTGTATGGAAGATCATAAATTTAGTTTTATCAACATTCAAAGATAGTTTATTCACAGCTAGCCAGTCACTAACTTTAGTTAATTTTTTATTTACATTATCTGAAAATGAAGAGTGTGATGATGTATCACCTGTGAAGTTACATATTGTACTTAACAAGTTAGTGTCATCAGCGTACATGATTGAGATAAAGTTACTGGCTGTGTGTAGGTCGTTTATATATATTAGGAATAGAAGTGGGCCCAGGATTGAGCCTTGAGGCACTCCAGTGGAGATTTTCTGTAATGGTGATTTGATGTTTTCAATTTCAACATACTGGATTCTATTACTTAGGCAGCTACTGAACCACTGAAGCTCTGTATGTAGGATTCCGTAATGTTCAAGTTTTTTAAGAAGTATGTTGTGGTCTATAGTGTCAAAGGCTTTGGAAAGGTCCAAAAAGACAGCAATTGGAATTTTGTTTTCGTCAAGATTAGCCTTTAGTCTATCTATGAGTTCTAGTACTGCTGTTTCCGTTGAGTGATTTTTTCTAAAGCCATATTGATGATTATAGAATAACATATTATCCGTAAAGTATTGAAAGAGTTGAGTATGGACCACACGTTCGAAAACTTTGGAGATAGATGGTAGAAGAGATATGGGTCTGTAATTGTTGAAATCATGTTGATCATCTTTTTTGAAAATTGGTTTTACTTTGGCTATTTTTAATTTGTTAGGGAAGATACCATTTTTTAATGATTGGTTTATGATAGCTGTTAGAGGTTTACTTAAGGCCTCTGAGGAGAGTTTCAGAAGTATGAGGGATATATTGTCTGCTCCAGCACTTTTTTTGGGGTTTAGTTTAGATATTACGGTCTTTATATGATCGTCACCCACATATGTGAAATGGAAAGTAGAATTTGTGTTTGTGTTTTGTAAAAAGGCCTAATAATTTATGGAAATGTCTCAAATCACTTCGCGGTAATAACCCAAATGAGGTTCCAAATGCTATAAGAGTTGGTGACGCTATTCGCATGGATAGCAAAGACATAGCACATGCACTAAATGTACACTTTACAACTGTTGCCAAATCACTACTACATGAGAAGGCAGATAGTACAAGATCTCTCAATACTATGGATAAATTACTTAAATTTGTGGAAACTAAAGTTCCAGAAGGTGAGCAGTTCAGTATCCCTAAGCTTACTGAAAGTAATATAGTAGCAATACTTAAAAAGCTGGACCCCAATAAGGCAAAGGGTCCAGACGGAATTGATGTTAAATTTTTACAGCTAGTTGCTGGCTCCATTGCAAGTCCTCTAGAAAGGATATTTAACTTGAGTATTGAATCGAATCACTTCCCTGATAAATGGAAACTTGCTAGAGTCACTCCAATTTTCAAAGACGGTAATCGTATCGATGCAAATAACTATCGTCCAATTTCAGTCTTAAGTATTTTGTCTAAAATCTTGGAAAGACATGTTCACTCAAGCTACTATTCTTTTTTGAACAAGTTTAATCTGCTCTGTGCTTGCCAGTCAGGCTTCCGAGCATGTCATTCTTGTGAGACAAGTCTCAACTCAATGCTTGATATGTGGTACAAGGCAATTGATGATGGGCAGTATGTAGGTACTGTAATGTTAGATCTGAGAAAAGCATTTGATCTTGTCAATCACCAACTACTGCTCGAAAAGCTAAAAATCTACAGGTGCTCTCAAAACACCCACAAATGGTTTGAATCATACTTAACAAATAGGTACCAACAAGTAAGCATTGACAGAACAAGTTCCAAGCCAATGAGTATAGATTATGGTGTACCTCAAGGATCTATTCTGGGGCCACTCTTCTTTCTCCTTTTTATTAATGATTTCCCCATCTATTTGGATGACTCTAAAATAAGTATGTTTGCTGATGACACAACAATTCATTCAGCAGGAAAATCTCTGACTGAAGTTGAAAAGAGTTTGAACGACAAAATGAAAGTCGCTGGAAAATGGTGTAACAATCATGGTCTACTCATAAATGATAAAAAAACTAAGTCAATGTTATTGTCAACAAAGAAAAAACTCAAGCAGTTAGGTTCTAAGAAGCTTGATATTTGTTTAGATAAAAACAGACTTGAAAGTGTAGAGAGTCACAGGGTGCTGGGATTGGTGATTGACAATTCCCTATCATGGGAGGCCCATGTCTCAGCAATGTGCAAAAAAATTGCAATAAATTTGGGAATCTTGCGGAAAATTTGTCATTTTCTTCCACTGACAGTTAGAAAACTTTATTTTAATGCTTATGTTTTGCCCCATATTGATTACTGTTGCACAATATGGGGTAACTGTAACAAAAAGCTACTGAAAAAAGTTCAAAGACTTCACAAGGTTGGGGCATATCTAGTGTCAAATGTGCAAGGATTTAAAAGCTACAAGGCTTTACTTCATAAATTAAATTGGATGTCTATTGAACAAAGGATCTTCTTTCGAAAAGCACTTTTAGCATACAAATCACTAAATGATATGGCACCACAATACATGTCAGACATGTTCACATATGTAAAAGATAAACATAGTGTTAATATACGTGCTGCCCAAAACAAATTTTTGTACCTTCAGAAACCAAAGACCTTGTCTATGAAAAAATCATTTAGTTACAGTGGAGCAATTGTATGGAACAAACTTCCTCAAGAGGTTAAATGTGCCATGAGCCTATCAGATTTTAAGAAGAAATGTACTAAATATGTTATGACGTGTATCAGCCCATAGACCTTTGTAACATTTTCCACTGTTTACTGTGTTTAACTGAGCATCTTTGTTCCATCTTACTGTAACTGTATTGTATTGTAGCTCTTTTACTTTGAGTTATTGTATTGTACCTCTTATACCTTGTGTTGACAGTCTCTGTCAGCTATACATGTACATATCTTGATGTATACTTTGATTTGAGGGCCTCAGGGGAGATTAGCATGCAAATGCTAACTGAGTCACCCTCAATAAATAAAGTCTATATATATATATATACATTATACAAAAGAATACACTGTGCACACAGGTGTAATTAAATTGCCCCAGAGATTTTAGCTGGGTCCAGTTCTAGAACATTTGGAAATATCAGTCCATCCATCTGCTTTTTGAAAACAACTGTGGCACTTCAATGCAAAGCATGGCATGATGGGCCAACTTTTGCACGCAAACAGTTTCTGTGACCAGGGTCAAGATCAGCAAAATGTCATTGAATCAAGAAATGGAGGCAACATACAAACGAGGTAAAGTTGAGTTTCAGGCAGCCACCAAGTCTCAACATGTCATGCCCACAAACAAATGGTAAACGGATAGAACCATGGATGCATAGCCAACCTGAAAACACATCTGGTCCCCCCCCCACCCACCCCTTTGGGGGTGAACCCATAAAATTTCCATCCTCAACAATGCATATAACATGCATGGGTGAAAGCCTGCAATTTTTGCACAAACAGAAAATTTTTAGCTCTCTTTTCTTGCCAAGTTTGCCTGTTTTAAAATACATGTATATCTTGATTAAAAATGTTTGCAACAATTTTTATAAAAAGAGAATTATATCATAACACCAAAACTTTCAGCCATGAATATCAAGCCAAAAGACACACAGAGATGCAAGTGACTGAGTCTTCTTCGCTGATATCATCAACATATTTCCTGTTAAATTTCACCTTGTGACTGCGAATAAGGGTTATGTGCCAGTTACTACATTTTGTCACCCATAATAACTGACAAAACCACACAATTTTACAACTCCTCACTCCCACCCCCCCCCCCCACCCCCATTTCCTGGAAAAAGCACTGCAGTCTCCTGTTAATCCAAACCAATAACCCTTTAGAACATGACATCTTCTCCATCCCTGCAATGCCAATGCCCAAACAATAACAATTGTGTAGACCAGTTTCTGAGAAGCACTTTTGAGAAATATTTTCCCAGGCAAACCTGTCCCAAGGGCGCTGCTGGCTCAGTAATGGCAACAGAGCTAAAACACACACAAAACAAAAGGAATGCAAAAGAGAACATAAAAGACATGAGGTCCATGGCCCTAATGCTCTGCTGACAACCATCACCAAAAAATGAATCATTTCCTGAAATGTATTCCCTCCATGACCTTAAAAAGTTCATCAAGGTCACCCACATCATGCGATATCAAAATTCCATGATAAACATTTGTGGTAAATCTGGTATCATTCACCTTATACTTTACCAAGATATTGAATTATATGGCCTTTTCTTTAATGCTTAATGACCTTGAAATATAGGTCAAGGTCACACAATTATTGGGTAATGGTGACCCCAAAAGTAGCTCACCGAGTAGTTTTATATACAATGTACTCAAGTGCAATTTGCATATCCGGGCTCAATTCTCATTATTTATTTGTGAACTGGTTGTTAGTGTTGCACTGTTGGAATTCATAGTTCAGTTTCAATACTAGTATTTCAGTGACAACACCCCTGTATCCTTTTTGGATCCAATGGGACACTTATATCTAGCTGCAGTAACACCACACGTGTTGTCTAAGTTTCCTACACAGATGTTCCCATATCCTCCTAGACAAGTGCAATCCTCATGTGGACAAGAACTTTGTCCCTATGGGCAAGTTGTAGACTCGAAAGGGTCACCAGGTCATGTTCGCACAATGAAGACTCATTATGTCATTCAAAAACCTGACATATTCACTTAACGACACACACTTTGTGGGATTTACCATCACATGCCTCTGGTATTTGATTCGGTTGTATTCAGACATTGGATTCCTTTTGCACAATACAACCAGGTGTCATTGTAATGAGGTTTTGCGGTACTATTTTGTGATCTAAACCACGATGAATTTTTCTTTGGCCTTACCTGTAGTGACGCATGTCCCATTCATGTTGAACACGTACCCCGGCCCACATGAGCACTTCTCGTCATTGGAGCCCGAGGAGTGACTATGACTCAATGGATGGCTGTGATTCATGTGGGCTATGCCCGGGCACATGCATGTTCTGTTGCCCCCTGCTCCGTTCTCCTGTGGATGCTCTAGACACAGGAATCTGCAGTTCCCGTTGTGTTTGCTGCACGGACTTTCTCCTGCACACAACCAAAATCAAAACGTTGCTTCATTTCTGTTCATTTCAGTGCAGCTCTTTAGAAATCACTACATGTATTATCATACACCTATACTCTGCAACTGCTAACCACGCATAAAAAAAAAAAAAAACATTTTGGTAGCATGCATATGAAAAATAAAAATGAGCCACCTTCATCATGAAGACTCTGGGCATGAAATTTAAGAACATTACATTTTACATGATTTAGACACTGGCATAGACCTATTGCTACTGACTGGTGCTGCTATCTGTTAGCTGTTGTCAGAATAACACCACCTTCATTATCCTCTGGATGCTTGAGCCAAAATAGGAAGAAAGTTGACAACTGATTAGTGCTGCCATCTATTGGCTGCTTGACGTCAAAATGATTTTCCTCTGGACTTGAGTTTGAATTGGAAGAAAGTGGACGAGTATGTTGACAAATGATAAGTGCACTATTTCTACGGTGTCCCGGACTTCTCATTGCAGCCAGACAAAAACTGTGTACATGAACCCTTTCTCCCTTCCATTCAGATTAACTCACTGTCTTTCCTTAGAGGTGAGGCGCCCAGCCTGCCCCAAGGAAAGCTCTACAGCTGAGGCATGCAATTCTAACAAGGCCTCTTTCTGATTTTCTCTCTACCTTTTTTTTCACTGACACTTTTTTTCGTTAAAATCATGAAGGAACAACATTTTACCATCAGTTGGGTTTGGCTGCTTTATGGGGGTGATGGGTTAAGTGGGAGGTGCCCAACAGGACACAAATCCTGCTCTTGCTTAAACCCTGCTCTTGTGCAAGTCCTGCTCCTGTGTGTCAGTGCACACAGTCTAGATCCCATATATACAGTAGTCCCTCCTTTGAAAGACCACTCCTTTGGGAGACCACCTCCTTTGAGAAACCACAGTTGTCAGGTCTTTCTGTAGTACTTTTCATGTTATTTATACCTCCTTTGAGAGACCACCTGCTTTATGTGACCACCTTTTGGGTGGCACTAGGGGCGGTCTCTCAAAGGAGGGACTACTGTACATGTATTAGTGGCAGAGTTCTGTAAAATACGGACAGAAATTTCCAGCTCCAAACATCTCGATTTTGTATTGTGTGAAACCAAATAGAAAAGCTGGTTTTCTTTTCGATTTTTACCCACATGCCACCCTCAACAAGTCATATGGGTGCTCAAGTGGAGAGCCCAAAAGTAGAAAGTGATCAACATGACACAAAGACGGAGCTTTTCCATTGGATGGCATCCATCATATGACCAATTTGTCATGCCTTTTCATGGGGTTTCTTGAAACAGACCAAACCGGATCACACCATGTCCCACAATGTGTGGCATGCGATGACCGGGAAGAAGTGTTTGGCATAGAGAGGTGTTAGGTACAGGGAGGTTTGCTTACATTGGAAGCATATATTTGGTACGGAGAAATGGTGTTCAGTATAGAGAGTTGTTCATTATATGGCGGTGTTCGGTTAGAGAGGTTTTACTGTACCTAATACAGTCAAACCGGTAACCAATAGGACCCAAGAACATCACAAATTGAGGCTCCAGAAAAATCCCCCATTTAGCTGGGTGGACTACAGCTTTAATCATGTGTTACCTCAGCAAAATCACTGCACAAATAATGTATTTGACCTCCTTTTCCATACTGTACAAGCACATACCAAACATCACCTCACTCTAAACACAAGTGCTGAAAAGACAGTCTTTTCAATTCAAACTTTCCAATCTGCCTGAGAAGTTTTTAATGCTCTGCAGCACAGCTGTGGTGGATTGTTAATAAACTGCTGTTGCCTTTGATCTGTGCATTTTTTTCATCCTTGAAACAGAATTTGATATTTTTTTCTTATATGAATTATACATAAATATATAGCAGTGAAACGGAACTTGAAAAATTTTTGCTGATGAAGCAGGATTCCTCTTTTTTGGGAAACGGAAAATCATAGGCACTAATGTACCTGCAGTAAACCCTTAAAGTGCAACAAGCCAATTTCCTGGCTTTCTGACCAAAATGCATAGAACCTCACCCGGTATGGCCCTCCACATTTTAAACAAATGCAAAATTTTGAAGTGAGCACTTTTATGGTCAAAGAACACCTACTTTTGGCGCCTGAATTTTTCTTGGTTGGCGGGGGAAGGTCATCACATACAGTAGGTGCTATTGCACTTACTGTGTTGCTGTAACATCTTAAGATGCTGTGCTGGCCAACTCTTACCTTGCTGGGTTGCCCTGTGAAATATCTTCATGTCAGTAATCATATTGATATTGGACTTCCACACTCTCAGACCATGGCCAGTGTACTTATCTGCCACCAGGATGCGCTTTTGACGCTGATCTGCCCAGTACATCTCATCCTGAAAGTGAACTACAGCTAGGATAAACTTACTCATTAGGCACACAGCCTGTGGCCAACAAAGGCGATTTGGCAAACAAAATACTACAAGCTTTAGCAAAATTGGCTAAGTATATGTCAGCCTATCTTCAACTTTGATGCACATAATACAGGATACGCTACTTAATTGATAAGAACCTTTAAGCATAAAAAAAAAAAAATCAAACGTAGAGTCTTACTCATAATTTTGGTTAGGATTTCAAACACTTGGCTGAAGAGCTTAACGTTGCTCTGCCAAAATCTAAAATAGCCATTTTGGAAAAATTCCGTGATCTTGATCGAGAGATAGCGCTGATTGAGCATAAGTATATACATACATACATAAAATAAATGAATGGAATGAATGGAATGAATGAATGAATGAATGAATGAATGAATAAATAAATAAATAAATAAATAAATTAATTAATTAATAAATAAATAAATGATAAATAGATAAATAAATAAATAAATAAATAAATAAATAAATAAATAGATAAATAGATAAATAAATAAATAAATAAATAACGGGTAAAAGGCTCCAAAACATGTTGAGTAGTTGCCCGGAAAAATTCCGTGATCTCGATCAAGAGATAGCGCTGATTGAGCATAAGTACATATATACATACATACATAAAATAAATGAATGGAATGAATGAATGAATGAATGAATGAATGAATGAATAAATGAATAAATGAATAAATAAATAAATAAATAAATAAATAAATAAATAAATAAATAACGGGTAAAAGGCTCGAAAACATGTTGAGTAGTTGCCCGCTGAAGACCCTTTAATTTATTTGGGCTTATACAGCCTATGTCAAAATTTAACAGAGGAATGTGTGCAATATGGACAATAGTACTTCTATATGTATATAGGTTACACAGGGACAGGTTAGCTTATGGAGAGTAAAGAGTTCGGACTGCGGAATAGGGTAATGACTACAAGGAAGTGGTTTTGGACAAAAAGACACAAATACAACTAGAACAGACTGATTTTCCAACGGAAAATCAAATGTCTCCCGGTGGAACACTTACGTCTCTGAATAAGCTACAGGTGATAACAAATTACAAATGACCAAGTTTGCTTGAAAATTACAATCCTATTTTAGCTCTCACTAGATACATTACTCTAGCAATTTTCATCAAGTTCTTCAAGACTTATTACAGAGAAACCAATTTCACATAAATGACCCTGTGACCTTGAAAATTAGGTCAAGGTCACCCAAATACAATCCTAACCGTGGTCTTACCTTGATACATAATCCTACCAAGTTTCATCAAATTCCATCAAGTTCTTCATGACTTATCGAATGGAAACCAATTTCACATAAGTGACCCTGTGACCTTGAGAATTCGCTCAAGGTCATCCAAATACAATCCCAACCTAGGTCTTGCCTAGATACATTATCCTACCAAGTTTCATCAAATTCCATCAGGTTCTTCATGACTTATCGAACGGAAACCAATTTCACATAAGTGACCCTATGACCTTGAGAATTCGCTCAAGATCATCCAAATACAATCCCAACCTAGGTCTTGCCTATATACATAATCCTACCAAGTTTCATCAAACTCTGTCAAGTCCTTCAAGACTTATCGCACGGAAACCAAGTGTTGAAGAACCTGAACAACAAGAAGAAGCGGATGAAACGGGCACTAAAACAATATGTCACCCGGCTTCCACCGGGAGACATAATAAATGAATGGAATGGAATGGAATGGAATGGAATGAATGAATGAATGAATGAATGAATGAATGAATGAATGAATGAATGAATGAATGAATGAATGAAATAAATAGCATTCTGGCAAATGGCGATTTAATGTTTGGTCATACATTATCTACATGATGATAACATTCAAGCTAACAACAATGGAACCAAAGGAGCCTGTGCAGACATGACCCAAGGATGCTACAAATTTCAATTTTAATATGTTTGGTCAAAGCCAAAAAGTCAGGAGTTTATGTATCTTGCATTTGTACCAAAATTATATCTGTGTGGCTGATTTTTCATTAAAAGCTTGGAGCAGGGAAGAGGAGAAAGCCGGGTCAAATTGTGCAAACCATCACACACCTTAAATATTGAGATGGCTACAGGATGCTGGACTGAACTGAAGCCAGTCACCAAGACTCGTTTACTGTGACCATTGTAATCACAAGATATGATTTTGTGAAGATACAAGTCTGTCCAATAGATTCGATTGTGCTGTTCATCTATTGCAAGTGCTGACGGCCAATGTAGCCAGTAGTGTCCTACAACAATGGTGGAAATCCTCGTGCCGTCCAACCACGCTCTCATAATTTTGGGTCTCCTAGTTGACCAGTCAGTCCAGAACATATACCTTCAAAATAGTTGCAAAAGAGCAATTAGCTTTGAACACAAGTCCTGATTGAATGCGAACTTCAAAGCTCAGAAACTATAAATTAAATCATTTTCAAAATTTTGCCCCATATTTTGAGAAAAAAAACAAACAAACAAAAATAGCATGACGTAGAATGGTTTCACACACTATGTTTATTTAACCTTTCGAGCCCTGGAATCCTGAAAGGTTACCATGGTTACACATATCCATTTGGTATATGCATATGTAAATTATGATTCGACAACTGGAATTGACTTAAACCATATACTATTATATATTTTTGCAAACCTTAGACTACAAACAACATTATTATATACATAATATAATTCATTATCAGGTATAGTGTATGATCAGAAAGCTGCTGGTAGCCTGTAGTGTAAGAGATCACAGCCATTTTACCACTCATCAAATAATTTCATAAATGGAGATCTTGTCATAAATTCAACAAATACTACTATTGTACACTTGACCTTTGACCTCAAAAACATAATGACAAATAAAGAGGTATAACCTTGACTTTCAATAGCCTTCTAGATCACCCTATGTTGCTTCTTTTGTTTTAAGATTTAGATTTCTAGATGCAGGTAAAGCCATGGGATGGATGGACAGACGGATGGATGGCGCTGGGTACGACAATACCCGTCGGCTTCATAAGGCCAAAGGGTAAAAACCTCTCAGAGTTACCACGAGAAAACTGTCAGTCCCAACACACATACAGACACACACACACACATGGACAAAGTAATCGTTTTTTGCCACCTCCTCCTTTGAAGGGGGCATAATTATTCTATTAGGTATCATAGTCCTGCATAAAAAAACTTCTTGAGATACATGTGACACAAATCTGACAAGTCCAACATTAAATCAACATTTTCACTAATTAATGATTAATTATCAGAGGATAATTATTTCGAGACAAGCAAAACCCCTGGAGCACATTTTCATATATAGATTAATGTTCTCTCCAAGTTTAATGGGTATACTTCAAATACTGCATGGGGTACATTTGATACAAATGTGACAAGCATAACATCGAATCAACATTTTCCCCAAGTTAAGCAATGATTAATTAACACTGTATAATTGACAGTGATAATTGATAAACAAAACTCCTGATGCACACCTTCATATACTGATAGATGTTTCCACAGTTTCATGGTTGTAGCTCAAATGCTTTTTGAGATACAAATGTAGGTGTAACACATATGTGACAATTCTAATGTCAGTCGGATGGACGGACGGACAAGGCCAAATCTATATGCCCCTCAACCCCCTGGTGGGGGCATAAAAATTCACATGGAAGCTAAAAATCAATCAAATATGACCACTTAAACAAATCTGTAAGAGACCAATACAACTCAAATCCCCATCACCTTTGGAACACATTTGTGTCACGCATATCTCTAAACGCATTTGAGGTACAACTATGGTGATCTGTCCATATACAAGGTGATCTGGCCACCAGCTTTGGACAAGATGTTGAAAATGTGAATGGACAATGGTGGTCAGACAGACAGCTGGACAACGGACGACTGACCATCCTGTATGCTCAGCTAGTGGACAACCACACTGTCACTCCAATATAAATACAAACTTTCACATACAAATCTAGGAACACTCAGGAACATAATTAAAAATAACAGACAATATAGCTCAACAGGCACACAAGCCCATACTTCAATGCAAACAAAATGACCACTCCCTGCTGGTACCAACATTAACTTCAATGCAGCAATCTTGCAACATTACCCATATTTTGGATCCACCGCCAAAGCTGTTGGTCGCTGAACATTACTTGTACTGTTGATTAGTATTCTGCGGTATTTGGCATCTGTTTTGGCAACTTCAACTGTGTGGGCACCTCCATCCACCCACAGTAGTAAGTTACTCGTCCAGTCAAGTGCTAAGCTTCGGATAGTGAATGAACGATCCTGCACTAGAATCTCAGGCGCCTTCTGCGTGCCATCCAAACAATATTTCTACAAAGCAGCATGAGAATATATATATAAATATATGTAATTTTATGTGTTTTACAATCAGTGAAATGATGTATGCATGGCTGGTTTGATAGTTTGCTGAAATAAAAGACTAGAAATTACACAATATCAGAGCTTCCAGATGACTCAACTGGGCTCACACCAGCCATTTGCCAATTCACCGGTGGCAAAAAATTTGGTAATGACAAAATTCTGTATGATTGATTTTCTTCTGAAATATCCCTGCAGTTAAATGAATCATCAATCCAGTGGAAAGAACACTTTATCCAACTTCAATTTGTATACTTCAGAAGTAAGAAATCTATTTCAAACACCTATTACAATAAATTAATCTTTCTTTTATATGTTCAGGCCTAATTGGCTGTTTGTTGACCCCTACTGATGTCAAAAAGGCAAATCAACCTGACCAAAACACATACAATGTGCTTGTTTTGAGATCATATTGTGACTTCAAACTCCCAGTTTTGGTCCTCATATTAGACGTTTGTTGTCTGAGGAGTACAGTACCGATTTCGCATTCGTAACACCCCATGCTAGCAAATAATCTGGCATGCCAGAAATTCTCGCCGGCCAGAATCAGATGCGACCAGCCAGATGCGAAAACTGAGTTGTGCGCAAATTTCTGGCACGCCAGTTCGTCGTGCGAGAAAATGAGCACGCTTACTTCGCATGTAGCACGCTTGAAATGTTTGTGGTCTCGACCATTAACACGCGCAAATTTTTTTCTGGCTTCGCACGCTCGCGTTTTCGACTGCACTGACAGCACTTTCCGCGAAGCGTACCACAGAGAGAACAAACGAGATCTTTGCGCTAAGAATATCCACCATAATCTAAATGAATATGCGCCCATGTTTGTGATCTTGATGCATGGATCCCATGTCATGAGATATTGAGAGGAGAGATGTTTTTTTGTGAGGAGCTGTTCTTCAAATTAGTTTATTTTCTTGTAGGACCAACCTTTAACTCTCAGCACGTCAAATTCCCAGTGTACTAGAACTCGCCTACTAGAACAGCCTGTCACTCAAACTTTTGAAGTGGCTGATTAAAGGCTGTCTCATATTCCTGGTGTTGTTTATTTACATGCAAGCATGCACGTTTTCTTGTAGAGAAACGTCAGTTCTTGTCGATGGCTATTTCGATTTTGCGTTAAAAACGAATATTTTCCTTCTACGATGATTTCAATCAATGATCGGGCCGTTGTTTGCGACAATTTGAATGATGTAATTTTGGAAAACTGCCACGCCGGGTGATTCAATCGTCGGGGTCTCAATCTTTTTTTTCGTCTACCCGCCATGATCTTCATATCATTAGAATGCGGAGAACCTAGTCTATTTTAAGAAAGCTCTCCCATTGGCTGAAACAAAAGTATTTTAGGGGAAACCCTGCCAAAACTGCCTCTATTTCAAACGTCATTTTAGTCGGAAACTACCGAAGACGATTCTCCGGAATATTCTAGGTCAGTCAGGGGGCCGGAATCGATCACATGGTGTTCGCCGTCCAATCAAATGTGTCGTTTTTCAACCGTTGATTCGTTCGGGACTACTCGCTACCTCGTGTTGTGAAGTCTTGCTTGTAAAAGATGGGCGACATTTGTGTGAATACAAGTGGCGATTACGGACAATTTATAAAAGCATGAAACGAAATTTAACTCTCTAAATTGGTCAAAATGATGACATACTACCAGTCTTTGCGTACAATAGAGCAGACAGTCCATTTTTTTCACGGAAAGAGAGTAAAATACGCCAGCCGCAGTTAAACATGGCTCGGGTGAAAATACCGCTGCCGAATGTGCTGATCATGTTGACAGTTGATCAGTGACTGCGATAAAGTGTGTTTATCAACCTTTTACTGCAGCAACAAACTCTACCGCTATAATTTAATGACAACATTTACACACGACCGATCTTAAGAAAAATTAAAGACGAACCATTGTCCGTGACGCGAACCAAGGGACCGGTACCCATGCAGTTGATTCACACAGTGACTGTGACACAGGCTTGGCCGTTTTGGTCAATTCCTGATTGAGATTGAGAGGCCTCTATTCATTTTGCTAGGGTGTAGGACACGAGTTTTTGTTTAAATTGACAACGAAACCACATAGAAATGTAGAGAATGTCTTACTCAACAAAAGTCTTGTTGATCAGTTTGCATGAAATGCAGAAATAAAGTTACAGCACTTTTAGTTTTACCACTCATCGCGTATTGTGCAAAAAAAAAAAAAAATGCCTCTGTTGCGAAGGTCACATGACGAGAAACGAGACCTGAAGCGGAGGGGAAACAAAGATAGCGAGCAAGGCCTGCTGCTGGCGCGCTATGCCCAGTTGAGGCGAAGTGCCTGTTCACGCAATTCGCGTAGATAAAACGCAACTCGCACGGCTATTTGGCGTGCCAGAAATTTGAGCGCAAGAAATTGGCGTGCTATTTGCGATGGAACATCCAGGCAAAAAAGCTCGCAACTGAGCAAGCTCAAATGTGGTGCGCAATGCGAAAATGGCTTACTAGCAAAAGGGACCCATATGCGAAATCGGTACTGTATATTTATCCATTGAGGTCCAAAGACAGGGTTTTTATGAACTTAAACATTTCTGTCCTGGAGGGGCAAATTTTAGTGAAATAAGAGAGGAAATATCAACAGGTGATCGGTGGCCATGTTGACTGCAATTCCATCTGGTGGCCAAAAACAGATATGCATGTTTTTCCTGCAGAAGCTTTTCTGCTATTTTCTCACATCAGAACTTTGACAATACAGTAGTCCCTGTCACGAGAGACCCCTGTCATGAGAGACCACCCTCTCATTAGAGACTGCTTTTAAGATTCCCAAGTCCTATACTTCCCAAGTTAATTTACCTGTCATGAAAGACCACCTGTCTCATAAGACCACTTTTTTGTCACTGTAGGGGTGCTCTCTGATGACAGGGACCACTGTAATGTCATTTTCATTCATGCTTATTGAAAGGAACACTTATGTGGGTAAAACTATAAATACTGTATATAAATCACAGTACAAATGTAAGCTACCATTCTACCACCATAAACCTTGCATTGTATTCTTTTTCTTCCACCATCTGCATCCAGTTACTTTCAATCTGAGTTAAATGCATGCCTACACAGATTTTTAAACTAAAATTTTCAACTAATTGTATTTTCTTCCAAATGGAAATTACCACAGCTGAACTTCAAAATATTTACAATGATAATTAGCCACCTGCTAACCGTAACACATGAATGGACATGAACCAACATGGTATCAAGTCGGTTTGTCTTTCTAGCATAAAGACAATTAGTCCAGGAGATGAGACACCTTTATTTATGTTTTTGAGTGCATTTTGTTTGAACATGTTTTCTCAGGCAGAAATACCTGGAGAAATCAAATCTGGCAGTCTTACAAGCTGAAAGTGGTCCATTTTCTTTCCATACAGCTGTTTTCGGGGGAATCTCGCCTTCCAAAATTGGCACAAAATTTGGGGGTACGGGAAATTTAAACGGCCATATCCTCATCCATATTGCTTACATCAGAATGTGTTACCCCTTAAAATGTTTGTATTTAGCCCCTCTATCCAATAAAGCAAACCAAATTTGAATATGTTAATTAGTGACGTTAACAGAGGTCATAAGGTCACCAAAACTGGTCACAGGTTATACCTTCTGGAGGCTCCAGAAAAAAACACCACAAACTAGAAGAAACAAGACCAAAATGATTTATTTGTACCTTTATTCAGTAGAAAAGATGATGCTTCACACATCTGCCCACAGTAAACCTTTGTAAAAAACAATCTGCATTGTTTGAAACAAATTGATTCATATCACATTGCTTTTTCATCAAATTTTGACATTTTACACTCTGTTGCATTGCTTGACATTGTAAAGTGGTCAACAGCTGTTAGGCTAACTTTCGGAACTACAGGATTACGCAAAGCTCGGATACATTGCTTATGGTCTTTTCTGACCACTTGGATGACAGAGAGGACTCAACAGATGAAGTTCGGTACTTGTGAATGGGACTATAAGTTCACAATGACAACACCTCTAGCATAACACGTTGCCATTTCCAAACATAGTCAGACTTGCTGCAAAACAATGGAAATATATAGAACCCTTTGATATATCAAGAAAGCTGAATCAAAAGTTTTCAAGTGCTTTATAAATCATCTTCGATTTCATAGTCTGAATCATCAGAGTCAAAGGAATTTTCATACTCATCCTGGTCATCATTGTCTGATGGTTAGTCAGCTGTAACATGCTCAGCTATGTCTTTTGGCATTTGCTTCCCAACAAACCAGACCATCTGGTATTTGCCATCAGTTAGCTTCCAACCACACTCAGTAGGATCAATTGAATCAGATATTGGGTCCTGGAGGTGTGCATTTCTCCAAATCATAGTGACATACTTTGTCCTGTTCAGCTTTTGTGAAAAAACTCGCCTCGATGGGGGAAGAGTGATAGCATCTGCTCCTTTAATTTTGGCTAGTGGCTCAGACTCCCTTCCAGGTGCATACTTCTCTCTGAAGATTGCGTACCTGACTTCCCCTAGGTTAGAGACCTTTGCTTTTTGTTGCCTTCTGAGATCTCTTTGCTTTCTCCCAGCTTAGCAAAAAGATGTTGGTAATACTCTGACGACTCTACTTTACCAACCCCGTGTCAACGAATATTTGGGCCCCCTTTCATATTTGATTTTTGTCGCATTTCATGTGACATCTTAACATTGATGTTAACAGTTCAAAATAGCAGAATTGGTCATGTTACACTAGACTAAAGGTAAAAGGTGCTGGTCACAGTGTTTTGTCAGCTCAGCATGAGAATAGATTCTGTGCAAAATGTAAAAATGTAGTCCTGAATCATGTGAATGACATTATAATTGATGCGGAATTATGACCAGATGACTCGATCCTAAAATTATTTTCTCATAGAAAATGGGAAATTTAACTTGGTGCAAATATGTTCAGGATCTGAGTATCAAAGTATTTTTTATGAATAGCTGAGCTACCCAAACTACATGTACACGTACTTCTGTAAAATAACTATAAATGACTTTTAATTTCCAGTTACGTAGATAGGGGCAGGGGAGGCTTTTGTTTCCCAAATGTTTTGGCCACTTGACCCCTGAACAGTATCTTAGTACCTCAAGGTGGATATAAATGAGGCAGAGGCTCTTTGATTCCAGACTATTGGGCCCCCTTTTGGTATCTAAATGCATTAAGTGGATCTTGAATATTTGGGCCCCCTATTTGTAAGTAAATGCCTTGCAGTGGATATAAATGGGGAGGGGGCCTTTTGGTTTCAGAATATTTGGGCCCCCTATTTGTACCAAATGGTCCCCCCTCCCCATTTATATCGACTCTATGACACAAACAAATAGGGGGCCCAAAAATTCTGGAACCAAAGGGCCCCCTCCCCATTTATATCCACTGTAAGGCATTTACTTACAAATAGGGGGCCAAATATTTTGCAACCAAAGGGCCCCCTCCCCATTTATATTCAAAGCAAGGTATTTACCAAATAGGTGGCTCAAATATCCTGGAACCAAAGGGCCCCCTCCCCATTTAAAATCCACTTTAAGACACAAACAAATGGGGGGCCAAAATATTCTGGAACCAAAGGCCCCTCCCTCTCCATTTATAACCACTGCAAGGCATTTACTTAAAATAGGGGGCCCAAATATTCTGGAACCAAAGGGCCCCCTCCCCATTTAAAATCCACTTTTAGAAACAAACAAACAGGGGGCCAAAATATTCTGGAACCAAAGGCCCCTCCCTCTCCATTTATATCCACTGCAAGGCATTTACTTACAAAAAGGGGGCCCAAATATTCTGGAAGCAAAGGGCCTCCTCCCCATTTATATCCACTTCAAGACACATACAAATGAGGGGCCCAAATATTCTGGAACCAAAGGGCCCCTCCCATTTATATCCACTTTAAGATGCTTACAAACAGAGGAAATCAGCTGAAAACCCACATCCCTGATTCCATTCCAGAATATTTAGGCCTTCCCAGTATGAAAGAGCTTTCTTTAAAAAAAAAATCTGGTGTTTCATTGTATTTTTTTCATTCATATCAAGAGCCAGATGTGCCGCGTATGTATCTCCAGTAATGCAGATAACCATGAATCAGGGGGAAATGGAGACACCCGAATCTATACATGTGAGGTAGATTTGTGCTAAAATATGCATTGCACAAATAAATAAAAAACAAACTTGGTATATACTTGGAGGGATTGTGAGATAATTTCTACAAGGCATTTTGGGGGGGGGGGGGGGGGGGGGCAAATGTTTGCAGGGAGGCCCAAACGTTCAACAAATGAATGGGCCCCTGGGGGAGCATCCGTTCGGGGGGGGCAAGAATTCTCTGACACCGGCACCTGTTGATGGCTTATCTGACATTGTCACAACTGACATGGAGTAATGCAGAGTTATCAACTATCATGTAGCTTTCACTGCATCTATACAAATCACAAGTGCATAAAATATCACTGCATTTCGACACAAAGCACAAGTTCATAAAATATCACTGGATCTGTACAAATCACAAGTGCATGAAACAAAGACTAAGGATGATACAAACAGCACATTCACGAAATAAAATAAAGGCTGATAACCTTCCTGCTCACCAAAAGTAAGCAGTAAACTGACTGGCTTTTCTACTGACCCTACTTAGGCCAAGATTAAATGTTTTTCCAACAACAGAGAGGAGAAAATGCACTGTCCTTTTGCATACCATCCTCTTTGGCCTACTGCCTACCTAAAGCAAATAACTGGGACTTTACTAGTTAACTGCTAAAGTGTCAAAAACAAAAACAAAAAAATAATAAACAGATTACACCCTCATTACAAACTACATTAAACCAGACCTTATTTTAGGAACAGAAATGTGGCTGGACAATTCTAACAAGGACAGTGAAATTTTCCCACCAAATTACAACATACACTGCAAAGACCACAATAAAAATGGAGGCGGCAGTTAAAGATTAAAAAACTGATAAAACGTAAGCAGAAACCATATAAACACATGCAGTCATCCCATAAATATTTCAACATTGAAATCTAGAAGAAACATAAAACACACACCCAGTCAAATATACGAAGATCTTATTCTAAATATCTCAATAACATCATCGAAACCAGTTTTGTTAAAAAAAAAAACAGCAAACCCTTCTGGTACATCAAATCACGAAAGAAAGACAATACAAGACCTAATTGCACTCGAGCACTGGTCAAACACGTGGGGCATGAAGTTAAACATCAACAAAATTTTGTTATATTATGCAAATCAATAGGACCAAATAACCTAAACACCACTGTTACCATTTATACCAACAACAATTTCGACAAGTAACACACAACCCATATTTCTGACTTATACTTAATGAAAAACTTAATATGTACACCACAGGCCGAAAAATACAGAAACTTGTTCTTTCCAACAATGGTCATTGACTGGAACAATCTCACCTATCACCAAATTTCTGCAGAGACAATAGACACTTTCAAAAGCAGACTGTCTGCAACATGATACTTGGACTAATTGTCCTGCACCCCTGGGAAATGTTACTCCACAAAAAGATCTGTCCAGTATTTATACACAACAGAACAGAACAGAGATGGGGTTTCCCCTCTTTCAGAACAATGCAATGTGCTTGAGGCAGGAATTCCCCACTTTCAGTTTCACAATGCAATGTCCATGATGTACTTGAAGCAGGGATTCCCCACTTTCAGTCTTTACCATGCAGTGTACTTGTAGTGGGGATTACCCACTTTCACTGTGACAAGTTCAGTTTAAAATACAATCACTTACTGTTGCTTCTTAGGCCTAATCACTGATTGAGACATAAATTACCCCAACATACGTAAATATAATAAAATGAATTTAGCAATATTTTGAAATATGTTCTACATACATTCATCTTTGATAGGTAATGCACAAGGGCAGAAGATGTCAATATTTGATGAAGGAACGAAAAACTTGAATCAGTTTGTTTTTAACAATGCAGATTGTCTTTTACAAAGATTAACTATAGTCAGATGTCTGAAATATCATCTTTTCTACTGAATAAAAGTCAAAAAAGTCATTTTGGTCTTGTTTCTTCTAGTTTGTGGTGTTTTTTCTGGAGCCTCCAGAAGGTATAGCCTGTGACCAGTTTTGGTGACCTTATGACCTCTGTTGACGTCACTAATTAACATATTCCAATTTGGTTTACTTTATTATATAGAGGGGCTAAATACAAACATTTTGAGGGGTAACACATTCTGATGTAAGCAATATGGACGAAGATATGGCCGTTTAAATTTCCCGTACCCCCTAATTTTGTGCCAATTTTGGAAGGAGAGATTCCCCCGAAAACAGCTGTATGGTAAGAAAATGGACCACTTTCAGCTTGTAAGACTGCCAGATTTGATTTCTTCAGGTATTTTTGCCTTAGAAAACATGTTCAAACAAAATGCACTCGAAAACATAAATAAAGGTGTCTCATCTCCCGGACTAAATAGGTTTTACATCATGCCCATACTGTAACACAGCACGTTACATGGGCCTATAAATACCAAGGTAAACACAAACACAGCAATCTTTTGTAGTCTCTGAAGAGCCAAGGACTGGCAAAGCTGGTCAGACTTTCCTAAAGCAAAGTCTAAAGATTTTTTGAAAGTGAACCATGGCACAGCACCATAGAAAAGACCACCTGTTTCATAAGACAACATTTTGATCCTCTACAGGGGTGGTCTATGGTGGCAGGTACCACTGCATTCTGTCTAGAACAATAGGCATGCTGGCACTTGAACACAGCGTCTTTTTATGAAGAATGTGCAGCTGGTATCTTTAGGATAACTCGTACAAGTTTGATGTAAGTAGTTCGACTTAAGTCACAGTTGGGGCTGAAAGAGTTGAACTGGCATTTACCTTGATAGCGTTATCTTGCCCATCTGCCCAATACAGGCAGTTCTGTTTGTAGTCGAACTCCATGGTGCGGAAGTTGTTGTTCCCTGGAATGCGCAATGTAGATTCCGTCCCACGACCTCCATTCATCAGCTGGTATCTTTTCACGTCAGTATGAGTGGCAACCAACATAAACTCATTCAACTCTAGAAATAAAATAGAACAACAACATTATGTTCCTGGGGGTATTCTGGGATCTACATTTTGCATATCCACTAGCCCAGGACAAGTCAAATTTCCATCAAGGCAAGTTAAAATCTCAAAGCATTAGCCCTGGGGCAACCCCTTCTTCGGTTTTGTAAATGAGATTTGTATTGATGGACACACAATTGCAAGTTTGTACGGAGGGCAAGTCAAATGCCCGAACTACTCACCCTGAGGTCTTAAGCAGAGAGAAAGATTGCAGAGCCCTGGTTATTTCCTCATTTTGTTCATCCCCCCCCCCCCACACACACACACACACTTCCAGGATTTATTTTTTTCCCCATGAATGTGATGCCAACTTTGTTACATCCATTAACTTACCTCCTATAGGACATGACATCTGGTCCGGGTTATAGCGGAAGTCATCACCACCAACACATGTATCTCCCGCCACTCGGCGGTATCTACAAGCAGAAACACAACAAAGCTGCATTTCATTCTTATGACCCTATGCATCAAATTTCTTCTGTCAAAATTTACTTCAAAGTTGCAACCTGAACCTAAATAATTAGAAACAAACTTCTTGTTCCAAAAGCAAAAATTGTAATCATCTGAAACAGATGGAATTTTCATTGAAGTGCTGAAAGATGTAATGCCTGTCCATCAGCCAATCACGCAAAGGCTGATGTTTCTTGATCTAAGGTTAAGAAATTTGTAAATGGTTAAAACATTTTGAAATAAATTAGTAAGGAGCCACAATGGAACCTTTGTTAATTATGTCTAAATTTCCACTTTGGGTTGCAAATTCTGGAGTCTAGATTGGCACCTGCTAAAAGACATTTTTCTTGAACAACAAAGCAATAATATGTGCACATGCGTGTTCAGGTTTGTAATTTTGATACAATTACATGATGTGTCCTTACTTAATACCAAATTGCACTGGTATCCCTCCAGTTCTAATGTTAAAAACTAATGTATATTTTCAAGTATAATCACGTCAGTTTGTCATACAATGGCAAAAATTACCTTGTCACCAAATTAATCTCAAAGGCTCTGTGCTTTCAAAAATATATATTACAGGACTTAAAAGGTTAACCTTGCATGACATCAGGAAACAAATATCAGTCCACATAAAGATCATCATTGAACTGCTGTTCATTATTAATTGTACAGAAGCCACTGTAACATTCTGCTCTTTTTCTCCTCACCCTTTGGTTCTATTGTAATAACTGCCTGGTGGACAGGGCTTTGGAACGGCATGTACATCAACCCCGCTGGTGGTGTCAGGGGCGCACTGGTGGGACCACGGGTACTTCCTCTTGAAGCCAAGATCACTGAAGACAATATCATGGCAAATATGAGCAGCCCCATGCCAGCATTAATGGTGAATAACCCCATCTAAATTGTTAATGTGCGAGAGCATACCAGGTAGAATGCTGCCTACGGTACAAGATTACATTAAATTAGAAGTCGTCACTGCCACACTGGACACCCCGTTTCACACACACTAACGGGCCCTCTGACCTTGAAAATAGGGTCAAGGTCACCAGAAGATAATCATATCAAGAAATGTTGTCAGGGTACAGTAGATGCAAATTTGAGTTCCATGTGGTCTGTGAATCACAAGACACTTTGCTCGAAGGGTTCTGCTACAACCGGACACGTGGAAAAACGTATATCCCCAAATCTTCATTTGCAGGGAGTGCGATAAGTTGGGGTTGCATGCAAGTTTGCAATCATTATGCCCTCTCAGCCCAGGTTTCAGATGAGAATAAATGCTGAATGACTTATAATACACCTGCACAAGCAGCTTTTCATTTAACTTAAGAGTTATGTTGATGTACCTGTTTGCAACCATTTTCCACTAAAAGCTACCAGATCTTATCCGGCGTTGTAAATGAGGAAACAAGCACAGATACTTACCACTCGTAATCTTGAATGTGACAAACGCAGTTTGTAACTGATATGGGTCTGTCGTAATCCCTTCCATTGAAACAATTTGAGTGTGGCCGACGCCGATCATACACCGTCTTCCTTCCCAGAAGGCATCGGGAATAGGATTGTCCATCACCAGGAGACCATTGTTTGTAATCGTCATTCTTACATGGGTACGCTGCAAGAGTGGCAAAATGAAGTTTGTGTACAGTGTGGGCTAGTACTAAAGAAGTTTACAAGTAACTTTATCATTCACATGCTGTTTGTGCCAGCTAAGCCATGACCAAAAGTCTACACTCTGAAATTATCCTGAATAAATCTATTTACTTACATAAAATACCATGAATATTTGAACCAAAAGTTAAATAGACTGTGAAACAGCCTCAGCTTATTTGGTTAAAGCTTACACAATTGTGTTAGCATCTAGCATACAGTCAACATCCACATTTAATGTTTGTCACTCAATAATAAAATCACACTTTTGTGTTCGCACAAATATATGTTACCTGGATTTACAAGTTTGACTGAGTCAGCTTTTTTTCTTCCTTCGATCAAATACTTTCCAAAAAGGGCTACACTATTGTGCAGTAGATTTCAAATTTGTTTGCCACATATTCTCCCCTGTTTGCAACCAGAGCGCTGACAAAATAGACCCTTTTAGGACCCAGAGGGCAGCACGGGAGGGTGAACATTTGCATAACAAAGAAATCCCGCAGAAGCTTATTGTTAAGCAAATATCCAAATTTATACAAATGAAAACTGTTAAGTGCCGCCATCTGGAATCCTACATTTCACTATTACAACGTAATTTATGAGCCTTCAATAAAGAACCCTACTTTGAACATTATCGGTAAAATACTGTGAAAAATATCATTCAAAGCATTTTTTTTTTCTATTCACATTCCAAGGAGGTAGGGGCCTTATTTGAGCAAGGGCCCTTCCTGGGAAGAATATGGCTAGTGGGTATTTTATACAGCAGATTGTCCATCTTTTTTTTAAAGTAAAATGTGACACGATACTAGTTATTGTACGTCTGGTACACGCAAATATCAAAATAAGAGATATACCATTTTAGACTGTGTCAAATGTTAACACTTACGAAATATGTTTGTCATGTTGACCTGAACCACGACCCAACTATGCCGTCCAGCCTTGGAACCAAACACTGAGAACACTAATGTCTTCTCTCCAGGCTCAGTCAAAAGACCGTACACATGAATCTTGTACTTTGTCTCAAAGACAAAGCGTGACCATGTCTGACCTTCGTCTTTGGAATATCTGTAAAAAGTATGTTAAATGAGGTAATGAGTTTATTTACAGAACAGCATAACACAACTCATTTATGTGTATATATGTGTGTATATACCAATGCATATTCACATAAACACACGGCACATGCATAATTATAAATGTGCAGACATACATAGATAGACACAGAGACAGACAGACAGACATATCTCTATACAGCTGTTTCTGTTGAATGCTGGCATTGTTTGTATCAATGTCGCATTAAGTTTCTGTTTTAAGCTTGCACATCATTAACTTCAGCTGCTTGGAAGCTGCCTCTCTAGACCTCCTTACACTTGAAATTAATGAGCTTTAAAACTGATCGAAGTGCGGCACTCTCATTTTTCCTTTTTTCTACCAATAACCGTTCTCAAACATGAACAAGCTGCACTGCCCTTTCCCTTCAAGTAGCTTTTCTGCAGCTGAAATAGGATGCTACTTGAGCAACTAACTGATCATATGTAAGGTTTTTCATTACCATGCAAAAGTTGAATAGTTAATCTACACACTTTCCTGCCCATGGCCAACATGTACAATAATCTTGGCCTCGTATTTAGAACATGGATGAAAATGCTTTTTGGGGGAAAACTCTGAAATGAGCTGGAAAACACAGATATTTAAGTGTCTAACAAAGTAAAGTACTAGTATATTTACACAAATAACTCTGAAAATCCACTGATCAGCTGATAATTCCCATCCTAATAGAAAGTCCTGGTCCCTTCTGAGCCTTCCATGGCACTTCCCATAATTTCACATGCAGTTTCACCACACCTATTATCCATGAATGTCAAAAATAAGAACAGCGGAAACCTCACTACAGACACAAATTGCTCCCTGTAATATGTATCAGATACATCAGTAAAATATCTGCAGAAATTGACTGCAAGTCCCTCATAGCTTGTGTTGCTAAGTGAATATGTCGGATATTCGAACATCACTATTACAGTCAAACTCTGTTATGATGACCCAATCTGTTCCCTGCAAAATGTGCCAACATCTGAATGTACATGTATATCAGACATTGAAGTCAAGCTGCAGGGGAATTATTCTTTGTGTCCCTCAAAACTTGTGTCATTAAATGAACACATGGGATGTCCGAGTGTCATTATAAGGAGGTTTCACCATATGTGAGCTCAGAGCATTACTTACAACACATAGTTGACCATCTCTTTCTGTGGCACAGCTACCATGACGCCCCCGTGGTCACCAAATGCGAAGTAGTGTGGGCCCTTCAGCACCTACGGTGATATTACATACAAAAATATTTGTAACTTGCATATACAGCAATTTTTATCAAGATCATCAGAAACTCATTGCTCCAACTTCCCCATTTTTTGCAGGAGGGCTCCGCTTTTTACTGCACATGGTTCTGCTTAGGGTTATATTGAAATTTTACTATCATTCGAAATCAAGAACTGGAAACCCCAAATTAGTTTGCCACAGCTCAGACCCTTGATAAAAGCCATGCAAAAATGCTAACGTCTGACAAGAAAAAACACTTACATGTAAATACAGTAACTGGAATGCCAGGAGTTTATATGAAAGAGGCTGCTATACGCTATGGTAATACCACTTATTTCCCACTAATTAAGTAGGTCACAATGACCAAGAAATTCAATCTGTTCATC
The DNA here is from genome assembly GCA_964020975.1 of Hermodice carunculata. Taxonomy (NCBI): domain Eukaryota; kingdom Metazoa; phylum Annelida; class Polychaeta; order Eunicida; family Amphinomidae; genus Hermodice; species Hermodice carunculata. The sequence continues at coordinate 62,059,564 of OZ026628.1, forward strand.
TTAGCTTCCCACTGCTCCACTCATGCAGATATGACCTGCTAAGGGTCTCAAGGGCAGATATGAAACTACCCATTTATTATTATATACTTATCCACCAGGAAAGTTCGTTTGTCCTCTATCTGTAGCAATTTTTTTATTCTTTAAATTTAAGGCGCTGGTGCACTTTGTGACTGTCATGTAGGAATATGTAATTATTTCATTTATTTTTCATGCAAGACTATCAAAAGTAAATATTTTCTGAGAGAAAATAGGTCCGAAAATTTTACTTACTGTGGGATTTCAGTTTTAAATTATTCTATTTCAATTTTATTTAAAAATTACAAAATACATGTATACATAAAACAGAAAAACAGCATATTGAAAAATTAACATACAAGTTTGCTTATAATATCAATTTAATGCTGGTACCTGTGCCTAAAAAATGTAACTTACATTTTTTTTCACAAGAGCTTAATTAATTTTCAAAGATCACTGAAATTATTAAATATTTTGAATAAAATTAAAAGAACTTTCAAAATTGAATTTAATCCTTTTATAAACAATTTGAGACACATTTTGTAGCCAACAATACACTCTATCAATTTTGACAAAAACCAAATGTTTATCTGGAAATTTCTTTGAGCTAACTTTTTGCTTATACTCACAATATGAAAAATTAAATTGTAGTTTTAAAACTAATTACAATTATGTTCTGAACAGTTACAAAAGATTTGTTAATGGTTTTATATTCATCAAGATGTCTACTTTCATAAAATATATAGTTTTTATGGGTTAAATGAAAATTGTAGAATACACAATAAGATATTTAAGAAAAATAACATTTTCATAGTTTTATTTTTGCAAAGGGCACCAGCCCCCTTAAGTTAGTTAAACTCTGAGCAATTTGCACAATATTCAGACACAAATAATACAGAACAGCATCCACACCATTTTCCTCTTCAGATTTTGGTGGACACAATGTCAACAAAATTACACCCATTATCTCGGTGTGAAAAGTCAGGCTAGTAACAGGACCTACCATCTTCCAGGACTGTCCACCGTCTATTGACACAAATACATCAACTTCCTTGGTAATGGTTTTATTGACGGCTCCCGTGGCCATGATGATGCCTGGTGCAGATTTCTTAGACAAGATTGGCACTGCTCGGGAGCGGGGATAGTACATGTGGAACCTCTGAGTTAAGTGCAGGGAACATCCAGACCACTAGAAGAAACACAACGCTATGTAATCAATATCAAGAAATTAAATACAATCCTGTCTTCTAAGCTTCGACGTTTATGTTCTGCATGCACCGACCTAAGTGAACAGTATTTTTTTTAGATCTATAGGCCCCAAGGCTACAGACCTTCTGCACTTTTTTTTTTGTTTTGTAATTTTACTGTTTCCTCCAGGCAAGTAAAACTAAATGCCTAAAAGAAGAAGAGGAGGAGGAGGAGGAGGAGGAGGAGGAGGAGGAGGAGGAGGAGGAGGAGGAGGAGGAGGAGGAGGAGGAGGAGGAGGAGGAGGAGGAGAAGAAGAAGAAGAAGAAGAAGAAGAAGAATTAAAGCCATACACTGGGCCCATTTGGCTCTATAGGACTTGCAGCCATACACTAAGTTAATGTGACTATGTCTTCTAAATTCAATTATGGCTAATATATCTGGAAACTGGTTACTTGACAGGAAAAGACTACCGTATATAATGACACTTGACGCAGTACTTCTGCATGAAAAATATACAATACAAGATGTGCATTATAATTTCCCAACACAAAGCACGGGATCCACGTCTGTCACAGACAGGGCTGGCCACCCCTTTCTCACAAAATTGGTGTCTTTCAGAGAAAGTAAGTTTACAAATACCAAAGCTATATTGATTTAATACTTCCTGAGTTGGTTACATGAACAATATTTCCATTTGCCTGTATAAAGTGTTCTTAATTTCCAGAATAATAGTAATATCCCACTGCCCCGTGCAGGCAGCAACCTGTATTTTGCCAAGCTAGACTACGGCTACTAAGACAACCGGGTATTAAGTTGTGGCAGGAATTAATATGCATGCCTCGTCTTGTCACTGAATGAAGATAATTTAACCTTACAACATCTACAATGTTCTATAGGGCTCACTTCCATACCTTTCCTTTTTCTCTAAACCTTTCGTAGATTTTCTTTCACCACAATGCACATGTACTTTTACCCAGTAAATGCTCATGTAATGCCACTCACCCAGCTGCATACTATATGTGTTCCCGTTGCATCGTGGCTTGGTGCCCGCAGGCGGCGCCACATGCCCCCTTTGTCCATGGTTATCAGAGAAATCTGGTTTTCTGGGGTCAGTGAACTGTTTCTCAGTTTGGAAGCAATATACACACCACGCAATCCAGATACCTTGTGCAGGTCTGCAAACGACTGATCTGCATAGTACCTAGAGACACAAAGTCAAAAATAAGAAAAAAAAATAATAAATTTTTAAAATATGCATCCATTGATGTAATTCATAGTAACAGTTTCATAAAACAAAGATTGATTTTCACAAAATTATCTGGCAATATATGATCAGGTTTCAGACATATTTAAACCCTTCCCCCTTAAACAGGCCAAAACTGACTGGTGGTCAAATGACATCTGCTTCAGTGTTTTCAACTTATTTCAACAATAATGAAAAAAAAAATCTTGACTGGCAGCTGTGCAAGAGACCAATCAAAATCACATGCCCCAAGTCAACAGCTTGCCTTGCATGGATTAGCCACTGAAAGTGTCCCATCAATGCCAAGGAAAGCAGTTGACTCTTACGGTCATGTTCCTTGGAAACACTTGGTACCACTTACAAATAGTTAATGCAAACTGACTACAATTGACACAATAGCAAACTGCATAACCAGACTGGATTTATAAACATAACCTTGCCATCAATGGTTTTATCACACTATTGAACTGCGCCACACCTAGTCACACACAGGAGTCATGTCACAAAAACTTAATGAAAATAATGTACACCTGCACATGCATCATTTTATCATTAAGTGACACCAGGATATGCAAGAGGAAGACTTTAATAAAATACCATGTAGCACTCAATATTTAACTCTTAAAGTGCTAATCACGGTAATTGCCGTGGTGATCTAATATTAGACCCCCTAGTGCTGATCGCCCCTACAGGGGGTCCATGGGCCTGATGCTCTGCTGACCACCATCACCAAATAATCATTTTCGGAAATGTATTACCATTCACCACCTTGAAAAATTAATCAAGTTCATCCATATTATGCAATAATAAACTTCCATCTGATACACATTTTCAAGTTATTGCGTGAAAACCAAATTCACAAAAATGGCTCTGTGACCTTGGAAATTGGGTCAAGGTCACCCATCTTCCAACTCGTCTGAAACCTTATAAAAAATCCAGCATTTCGTCAACCATTTATGCCCAAATGACACATGTTCCCTCAAGGCACTATAGTTTTCATGCAGGCAACAAAACATCGCAAAATGATACAAATAAGAAAATATTTCAGCAATGAGAGCACTCCACAACTACATTATTGTAGATTTTTAACACACAATGGAATCTCCTAATTAAGTCCACCTACATGACTGAAAAAACATGTCACTTAAGAGGAGACTTTTCTTCACATGCCTAATAGGGGCTAGAATTTGTTTCAGGGTAAAAGGGACTGTTACTGTAAATTGATTAAAACAAATTATTTCTTTAGGGAAAGGGTCTTAATTGGAGATTTTAACAAATATGAACTACTTGTTTTGGCATACACTGAATATTTCCTTCATCATAAGAGAGCCAGGAGGAAGATTTTTCCACATGTTATTTACTCGTTTGATTTTTTTTTCTTAGCAATACAATACAGTACTTCTTTATCAAATGGCTAGTGCTGGGGCCCCCTGACAGCAGACTTCCACAGCAAAACAGCCTCATGACAGAAGGATTTTTAACAAAGAAGTTGGGGGAAAAGCACTTCATGGGGAACCCAGGGGCTATTGTGTCATGTCTGAATCAGCCTTGTAATGAGGGTGTGTTAAAGAGAGCGCAATTTATTTTTTTTCAGTTACTGGCTTGCCAAATACAGACTTAAACAGTTGTCACCACGGAGACCGGACACCACCTCACATTGCACAGAAATGCCACCTGCAACCTTGAAAATGAGGCTAAGGCTACCACAATATAATCAGGTCAAGATATAGAGTTAAGTTAGAATTGAGCTAAATTTTAGTTTGGTGTGGCCTCTGAATTGTGAGATACTTTGCTTGCAAGCATTCTACAACAGATGGACAATACAACAATCAAACAAGCCAAAAACAGTATAATACCCCTCCCCACTTCACTTGGGGTGAGGGTACAACAGCCTTCTAAAATAGGCACCAATGACGCCATCGACCTCATGGATGTATATGAACTGATCACCTACCTGAGCCAGGTATCTTTATGTGCCCCTTTGGGGTTGAAGTATACAATGTTGGTGATGGACAGCGAGAACCTGATTCCCCGAGACTCAGAGATGTACAGATTTGTCTGCGAGTTGTTATGGTTGACACAGAGAAACACCTGGTCCTCCGACGCATCAGCAACATAGTAGTCCTAGAGGACAGATAAAACCCATGTTACAATTTACTTTTCTTCCCTGGTAGAATAACCTGATTTACATACATAAAAGCATACTCTCAACAAGAAACCGGAACACAGCAGTTTCACTTTGTTCACAAGTCAGCCAGTGCTAGACACTGACCTACCTCTGAGGAAGTATAGATTGGACAGGTCATCATGCAGAGAGCTGGTACAATCCTCCAGCTGTAGAGCTGCAAGAATTTATTTATTTCCATTCAGATGGTTTTATTTCAGCCTTGAGGCCCATAATAGAAAGTACATAAATGAAAACAATCACAAATGCCATAACAAATAAATAGAGCAACATGTATCATGTCTTCTGTCACAGCAGATAGTCCCATCTTGCCCAAGACTGAGTGGTCTGCTGTTGGGAGAATTTACTTGCCAGGTCAGCACTTGGTAGAATATAAGTGCTAGTATCATATAACATTAGTCATATTTTCCTCAATAAAGTTGCCACCTGTAACATGGCTTTTTGACTCACTATCATTTATTGACCAGATATCTATTGTAATGTTGGGCATTTTTCGGCAAGCATGGAAATTAGTCAAAATGAGGCGGCCTCTGGTGGTGGCAGTCATCCACATCACAAAGTTAATAATTCTTCACTAAGCGTCTTAGAACTTCATTTTCTGTGAGGATCGATGGGGGGAAATAGTCATGATCCTGACATGAGTTATGGTTTCTTCTTGAGAAGATTTGAAATATTTTGAACTAAAAAATGAAATATCAAGTATCTGACGATGTCAATTTTATTATTACAAGTGGTAAATGTAGTCAAAAGCTTCGGTAACAGGAGAAAACAACTTTGCTCCTTTTCAACTAAAACAGACTTGTCCTTATCAACAGCTGACTGGAATACAACTTATATTATTATTACTAATAGGGGAAAACTATGCACAAGTGCTTCCTCTTGGTACATCCACACAAATAAACATGAGGCCAAAAAAAAAAAAAAAGTCTGTGTTTGGGGTTTCCCTACCAACCCTTGCCCAAACCCCCCTACCCTAAAACTTTTTATTGATTTTAAAAAAAAAAAAAAAATCTAGGCAGATTTTCTTCATGAAATGCACAATTTATCCATTTTAAGTCCCTTTTCTTGTTTTCAGAGCAAAATTAAAAAAAAAAAAAAAAAAAAAAGCCTACCTACCTACCCTATTTATTTTTGGCATGTAACCTCAAACACACTATTTATTTTCTTTGGCCTAACCAAGAAACTATGTCCTTGCCCAAAAAAGGGAAAAAATCTTTACAAAACAGCTAAAACAGACCCTACTATAATGGTTGAATATCTGTTATTAATGTGGTAAATAACTGACACACACTTATCTATGCTACACATTACACCAGACATCAATCAGTGATACTGTGAGAGAGAACTACATGTATATCCCTTATATCACGTGTGAAGGAAAAAAGAAACAGCAGAGTGTTCTTTCACTTGGACAAAAGTGGATGATCTATCTGTTTGCATAAATTACACCTTACCTGTATAAAAAGACTTCACCAAACTGATGCTTGTGCTGGCCTGTGTGTGTGTATCGAATGTGGTCTGATTACCGGAGGTCATACAATACAGAACTAGTACCCAGTAAATTTTAAGAAAATTTTCATGTTTAAGATATGGACAAGTAGACAATGAGGGGTTTTCTCACCCTTAACTAGTATGTCCTAACAAATCTACTTACAGTATGTGGCTGGAGGAGGTGACTCGAGTGACGCCAATATGGAAGTCTCTTAGTTGGGAACTCTCCTCTGCGGAAGGGACCGCGGTTATGAGATATCCATATGTCCAAACTACTGCCCTGAAAAAACAGACATTTTTACAAGTGAAAAACAAGAAGATGGTGCCAGTTGTCTCAATGTATACTTTCATTCTGAAGCCCAGGTTCTTTCTTGCTAGGAAACTCAGCAAAGTTCAAACAAAGCTCAAATGTAATTTCAGACGGCAACCTGTGTGACCCTGACAGCTGTTCCAGTGATCTATTTTTGTTACAGAACACATCCTTCTTTCCCAATACATGTTTGAGCCACTGCTGGTCCTACTAGCCAAATCCATTTTTTTTTTCTAAATCTGCTTAAGAAATACATGGACTGCCTGGAAGAGGAATTTCCTACAGTAAGAATACAGTCACTGTGGTCTCTTGTCTTGAGAGACCACCTGAAGGGAGGCACAAAAGTGGTCTCTCAAGACAGGTGGCCTCTCATTTGAGGTAGAACAAGTGCACAGTGATCCAAAGGATCTATGTCCCCCGCCACAATATACAGAAGAAAGTTATACACTGTATACAGCATGTCTGAATGCACAAAAACTGATATGTTCTTGGGCCCCATAACCTTGAAAATAGGTCAAGGTCAAAAACAATACACAGCACACATGGCCGTGGTATGATGCATCTCTGGTATAAATTTCATTATTCTATCTCTTAGAATTCTAGAGATATGCTGCCAGCTGGCCGTCAGAAAGAGCCAGGTCTTGTAGTGTTTCAAATTCTAGCATTCACGGAAATAGCTATCGCCTACGCCTATGGTATCTAAAAGTCTGCACAGTCAGTCAATTTTCACATCCCATCTGTATGGTCTATGGGTGAATTTATAATTTAAGTTTGCATTTATGAACGGCTTTCAATATCAAAACTCCTCAACATCATCATTTTTGACGAATCAGTCACTTTCCACAAAGTGTTTGCGACATAGGTGAGATTAGTTCCCAGGGCCTTGCCACTTGTCCCTGTAAATCTTGACCGCATGGGTCCATGCTCTCCGTAATTTCATGTTTTTGGGGGAATACAAACAAGCTGTATGACTTGTATTGCTACAATGAGCAGCAACACATCGACCCATCCTGGGCGGGAACAGGGACAAAAATAGATATTTCAGCATGTATTTTTAATCCTGTTGATGAAGTGTGAATAAAATATGTTTGAACCAAGTGATGCTTGACAGCCATGGCTCGCTAGCATGGTTGGAGTCATCTCTGTCAGCCAACGGTGTTGCATTTGTGACAATCATAACTAACCTTTGGCCTCTTGAGGGTGTCAGAAATGAACGGAAAGCGACGATGGAAGGCACAGTGAGTTTTTTAATAAAAATGTTAATATAGGGATGTCCAGTTTCCGCGATCACGGAATCGGTAAAATAAAACAGAATTATACATTTCTCCAAAACTGCAACCATTTCCCGTTATTTTCAGCCATTCCAAAGATTTATTTGAAGTAAATTCACATAAAACTCATGCTTCGTGATTGCCGCCATTCCATTCTAATAAACAATGATTTCTCAGAGACCTCTAGTGACAAATTTAAATAAATTATCCAATGCCGGCGGCTGGCCTCATTTTGTGCCGCACTATTATTTACTATGTGCCGAAGTTGGCCAGCAATATGGCAGCCATGCAGAGTGACGACGGACGCCAAACACTACCAGCCTCAAACAGCCCTTCCCAATAATACTGCTGCCATACTAGACCCAAGATAAAGATTCGGAGAGCATATGGGGAAGGTCAATTCGAGAGAACTTGCCACACTACAGTCTGATCTCCCGGGGTGGTTCCAGCTGCATTCGGGTTGTTGTGGCCACACTGTAGATACTAACCCGAGACAGATCAGGTATGTCCTGAGCTGATGTCAAAGGGCAGCTGTTTATCTCATTAGCCAGGTCACTGTTACCAGATACACCCCCTGTGGAGCCCATCCCGAGTCAAGATCTCGCATTGAACTCTCATCATCCAGGGTTTGCCTGGAACATCAACTTGATATCATCCCATGATAAAATTTCACAGTGTGGCACAGTTTCTTGAGTTAATCTCGGACTGAACCCGAGATATTTGTCTAGTGTGGCAAGGGTATAAGTTGCAGAGTGGATAAAATATTTAAAACGAAAAAAAAAAACATATCAATTATCAATTTGAGAAAACGGAATTTTTAATTTAAGAAACCAAAAATGACAAAAAAAATCATCGAATCTGGACATCCCTATTCATAAAAGTATTATTTTCACATCTAAATTTTTTTAAAGTGCACTGACTGGTTAGAACAACCCACGAGACAACCTGTATAGATCTATCCACCTGAAACATGTTCAATCAAGATGAGCTTTTAATTGCACAGCCCATCTACTTGAATGAAGACTGAAAAAAAGAATGAATTGTGAACCTCATAATAGGAACTGTGATCATTTTGGCATGCTCACTTGCATGAGAGCTATGTAGAGAATGTCAGGACTCTGTCAAAAAACTTGGCACAAGAGCTTCCTTTTTTACCTCATCCTAGCCCTTTTTGATGCTGATATGGAGAAATAATCATAATAAAAACCCCATTCAATGTCCCTTGAAAATAATCACTTACATTTCGTTTGGTAGCAAATAGGTAATTGTTCTTCAGTTCAAAGTCCACAACATTTCGAATCACAACACTCTCACTTCTGAAGTAGTCACGTGACTTGATCACTGTAGATCGACCATATGGTTCCTGCCGTTCCACATACAGTTCATTCACATTGTCATAGGGAGGCTTTCCCCTGAAAAATGAAGTGCATACAATACATGTACATTAATTGAGGTTATATTCATCAACAATGGTAAAGCAAGAATAAAAAGTTCCTGTGCCCAGCCTGCAGAGGGTGCTGTAGTCTGGAACGCTACCTGTGTGTACTACCATTGCTCCACTGGAATTTACAACTTGGTAACTTGAAAAATGCTGCACTCAGAAATTTGGAATTTCTCATGGTAAATTTTGCCTTTTACGGGTAGCTCAGATATGCTCATACACACATTCCTGACGCCTCATCTGCAGCAGTACATACTTTATTCAATGTTGCTTTCATACACCTTTCATCTTCAATGCAGACCTTTCCATCTTGACCTGAGTGTACATACTGGTACCTGTACCTGTGTCCTTTCCTTTTATTGACCCTAGCTTGCCGGGTGACACCAGAGATTTCTAACATAATTTGTGACACTGAGATCCACACCACCCCTCACTTATAGCATATACGGTAGCATACTTTTTGGCACTCATTCATGTCAGGATGGGGTGCTGCTGGCAAGTTATCTATAGCAGTCCCCCTCTTGCTAGGCCATCGTCACCAGCCAAGTTTTATTAAGTTTGTGAAATCCTTCCATGGAGTCAATACACAGAAACCACATTACCATATGGTCCTGTGACCTTGACTATTATGCTAAGGTCTCCCAAATACACTCCTGTGCTGTACCTTACCTAGTTACACAATCCTGCTAAGTTTCAGTAAGTTTTGTGAAATCCTTCAAGACTGTTCGCATGGATACCAAATTACTACATGTAAATATAGCTCTCTGACACTGAGAATTCAGTAAAGGTCACCCAACTACAATCCAAAACCTAGGTCTTACCTGCTTACAGAATCCTACCAATTTTGATTGAATTTTTATTTTAAATCTCTCAAGAATTATGGCAAGGAAGAGGACATGGATGAAAACATCAAACTGCTCTTAACAAACAATACTGAAAAAAAAAAACTTTTCCGAGCGGCCCAGAGCTGCCAGGCACTTGTCTGGTTTCTTTATAAGGAAGTGGGAACAGGCAAAAAATGTCTCCCCGCAGTATAGGTGGAGACAGAGAATATACCATACCTGCTACCCGGAGAAGTGTCCTCTGCAGAGGAATGGGGGTAAAACACACCTTATTTACTGCATGGAGACCCACTGAGTGGGGGTGGCCTCTAGTTGGGGGGGGGGGGGGGCTTTTTAAGAGGGGAGCCACTGTAATGTGACCAGTACTAATGCTTTTTATCTTTGATCACAGCTCTGTGACAGAAATAAACCTCACTGGGGACAGAGTCAGAAGTTTGGTAGCAGGAGACAGTTCTTCAGCTTATACATCCCTTAGTTTTGAACCCACCCCTAATGTACAATTTGTTTCATTTCAACTAGAATGTCCAGATAACTACAGTTTTTCTTCCTTTATTTTGTCAATCAAACAAAATTTGCAGATTCTTACCAGAAGAAGGACTTGACATTACTTTGAATAATCCGCCACGTCATGCCAAAGTCTCGGGACAACCATAACTGTCAAAATAAAATAAGAATGATTCCCTCATGTAACCACATCCACTAGCAGAGAGCACTATATGCTGGAGTTTAGTCAAAAAGTTCGCATACTTGTATAGTGAAACTTGCCTAAAAATACTAAATCCACTGGGGTTGACCAAAGCATGGTCTCTCAAGAAACGTGGTCTGTCATGCAGGGTGTAAATAGCACGAATATGATCCACCAAAAAGTATCATAAAAAATTAGTTTTTCAACATGTTCAAAACAGTTATTCCCAGTGAAAGGGTCTTCACTCTTTCAGTGGCATCTTTGAGTAAATTCAAACTGCTTCTTAAAAGACAAACTGGTCCAGGATGCTGACTTCTCATATTGTGAAAAGACCATTCATTCAAGTACCAGTATGCCTATAGTTCCAGAAAGTGTAATGGCCCAGGTCAACAGCTTTCCTTGATGTACTTTGGGCACAACGTGCTTAAACTGCTCCCAAGAGAGCTGTTGACTCAGTCCAAAACTTGGCACTGAAAGAGTTACAGGTACAAACAAAAGTGGATTTTAGGCCGACAGATGGCGCGGAATAGGGACACGGTTCTACGATAGACGGCGCCACTTGCTGGTGATTGAATTGGTGGTGATGCCTTAGAAGAATTATTGTTGAGGATTGGCAAAACAGTCATTGTTGCATGCCTGAGTGCAATAATACACGTTCAAAGGTGAAAAATATAGGATATTTTAAAATTCTATTGAAGGCACAAAGCCATCGGAAAGTGCGGATAGTAGCAATAAGACGCGGGGCTCCGTATTTTTTATTTTAAATGAGACCATCAACAATAACATCAGTGTTCCCGGTCTTGTTTATTTACATACAAGCATGCGCATTTTATTGTAATGTGGAGAAATGTCAGGTCTTGTCGATGGCTATTTGATTTTGCGTTAAAACTAAATATTTTCCTTCTACAATGATTTACATCAATGATTCAGCCGTTGTTTGTGACAATTTGAATGATGTGACTTTGCAAAACTGTGCAATTATATAAAGTGATTTCATCATCGCCATTTCCATCTTTTTCATCTGCCCACCGTGTTTTCTATTGTTAGAATGCTTAGAACCTCATGTATTTTAAGAACAAACTCTCTCATTGGCTGAAACAAAAGTATTTTGGAGGAAACCTCTCCAAACTGCTTCTATTTCAGATACATCATTTTAATCGGAAACTACCAAAGACGATTCTCCGGAATATTCTAGGTCAGTCAGGGGGCCGAAATCGAGGACATGGTTTTGGCCATACATCAAATGCGTCTTTTTTCTATGATGTTTCGTTCGGGAGTTTTCGCTACCTCGTATTGTGAAGTCTGGCTTGAAAGATGGGTGACATTTTTTATGAACACATGTGATGATTACGGACAATTTATTACAGCAAGAAACAAAATTTAACGCTGTAACAATATTGGTCAGCAGGGCCAGAATTTCTGCGAGAATCCGAGAATCCATTCTCGTAAAGATTCTCCTAAACTTATCTTTCTTTAAAAAGAAAACTAACTGACAAAAATCCAAATAGATTCTCGTAAAATTTTACAAAATTCTGGCCCGGGTCAGAATGACAACATACTGCCAGTGTTTGCATACAATAGAGCAGAGTGTCCAATTTTTAACCGAAAGAGAGTAAAATACGCCAGCCACAGGCAAACATGGCTCAGGTGATCATGTTGACAGTTTATCAGTGACTATAATACATGACATGCTGCAAATCTGTAAAAATGCTGACTTACATTTTTTCTGGCGTCCTGTTTGTCCCATCCTAGAATGACTCGAGAGTCCATTGAATGCATTGATATTGTTCTCGGAGAAAATCGTAGAAAATGTTTGGAGAACCTTTGACCGTAGTCGATAGTTGTGAATATGACATTGTGTACTATGTCTGTAAAGACGTACTGAAATGATGCAAGCAAAAATTAGCCTTGATTCAGCACAAGTACAGAAGAAGTTTCAACAAATACATGTATACAATGTGAAACAATGTCAGTCTCAGTGTAAAATAATATATTGTACAAGGTATATATTCTGGGCTGGTGTCAGTACAAGGACATCGGTCATCATCTTTTAGCCAAATTGGCTGCACTTAAAATTGAAATGTATGTATCTGACCACTGATAATTTTCTTGTATTTTGCCACAGTTCTAGTTGTAAATCTGTGCAAAAATCCCTAAAACGGCGATAAAATTACACTATCTTGAAGTACTGGCAGACAGCGATACCGTCTGGTTACCGGCATTGTTCACCATCATTCTTTTGCTTGGAACCTCAGCTATCCATCTGAGGAAGTCTCCCATTGGTTAGATGAAATTTAATAGGGTCAAAACATGTGTGTAAAAGTAATGTTTATTGCTAAAAGGTGGCGAGTACGAAACGGTTTTCAATTGGTTGAAAATTACATCATTATTAATAACGCAAAATTGTCTCGTTCTCATCAGTCACATGCTCCAGTACAAAGCTGATGCTTGTGCGCACACACACCTAGTATCCATTTCCGCCCGGGTGTCTGCCACAATGGGGGGGGGGGGGGGGGAACAGTTCGTAACCGAAATGTTGTTGTTTCTATACATGTATTTTAGCATCCATTTGCAAAGCCACAAAAAGATATCATGCAGTCTGTTTTGACATGGAGTGACGGATTATTGGAATACTGGCCGTTGTACATAATGACAGCAAAGGTACGGCCGAGTGGACACAACTATACATTTGTTATGTTAACAAAATTCAACAGCATCCAAATGTCATGGCAATTTTACAGATAATAAAGAATTCATGTTATTAATTTGTTAGTCTTAGTATAGATCTGTGATTGCTTTCTGAATGGGACTGATTGAACACAGCTGACAAATTCCATGCTGTTCCATTTGTATTAATACCAATCATGAATACATAAACGTCTTTATCTTGTTTATAAATACAGTTTTTATGACTGGCGGCAGCAAACATATGAACATGTTAAGTCGTTTTCCAAGTGAAAAGGGTTAAGGATGCTAAGGTTATTCTCACAAGATTTTTATATTTTGACCCATATGCTACATAATACTACAGATGGCACCACCCATATCACACTCAACCTAGAATTTCATACATTTGGTAAGTCCGGAAAGCTATATGAAAGTAGTCGTGATTAGAATATAGCTTCCCTGTCAAAAACAACAACTCCGTGATGGACAAGCAAAACTATTAAAATTGAACATGCTGTCAAAAATGACAAAAAAAAAAAAAAAAAAGAAGCTTATAAGTGGCCTCTTGTAACTGGTGATATTTTGCTGACCTACAACACTACCATATCACATTTAAACAAACAGAAAGGCAGCCCAGCAGTATCAGTTTCCAATAAACAGTGGACGAAAAGGAAGTGACTCTGTATTAAAAGACCTTGTTACGCAGAAACATGACTACATGTAGCATATGTACTAACAAAAATATTACTTTACAAATTAGCCTAGAGTGTATATATATATATATATATATATATATATATATATATATATATATATATATATATATATATATATATATATATATATATATATATATAAATATATATAGGCATCACACTGTATTATTTGTGTATCAATGATCTATGTCCATAGACTATGTATGTGGATAACGCCCAAGGCAAACTCAGTATGTAGCCACGATGTTGTCTGATTGTCAGCTCGAATACAATTCCATTTTATTGTCCCTTGATGTCAACAAACACCTTTCAGTTTTAACTCTTTCCATACTATGGTCACAGGCCTTGGTCAGTGGTTCTGGTACTGGCCTGGCAAGTCATGCTGCAGCTGCCGCATCACTTGCAAGGCAGTGCCAGAACCACTGACTTAGGACTATATGCATTTTGGTACTTGAACAAAAGCTCTTTTCATGAAGAATTTAAATATGCAATTGTTGTCTTAAATGTAAGTAAATATATGGAAAAATCAGGGACTGGTATGGAATGAGTTAAGTAGCCACATCAAAGTCTGCACTTAGCCACTGAGAAGATAAATATTTGCCCGTGCAACCATCCAATGTCTATGTACACACATGTGTATGTACAATCACAAAGTTTACACCATATCCTCCTGAACATATAAATATTGTGTTGCTAAGTGCTACATGCTATACAGGTTATAGGGGTAAATATCAGAACGACTTCGCGATCATTTGGTCCGATCTAGACTTAGGACAACACGGGAACAAGAAACCAATCCTGCAATTTCAGGCAGGAAACACCGCAATGAATGCACACGCATAAACTGTCAATACTGCAAACCTCTGAATACAACAGGGCGTGCAATGAGCACAGAAACTGGCCGAACTTACTCAGTCCCCCTAGGAGGATGCTGTGAAAGCTCCAACCTAGTTTATCTCCTCACATGCAATATCTGCAAAAAACAGTATGTAGGGCAGACCCTTCGTCCCCTCAGAGATAGACTGAGGGAACATTTCCGTTACATTAGTAACCGCTCAATGGAACAGCCCTTAGGCAGACATTTTGCACAAAGGGACCATGATGGACTGAACATAGAAGTCCATATCCTTGAGTACATCCCCACACCCCCTAGATTAGTACGCAGGAGAGAGCTGCGTCTAACCAGGGAAAAACATTAGATGCATCAATTACGCACAGTCGAACCATTCAGTCTCAACATTATGGGAAAGTGAGCACATTTGCTCTGTATAATGCTAAATTTTTACTGTCAGAGCTCACTTTCCCTTAATAAGCCAATATAATTTCCACATATCTTTGTGATGTTAAAAAATGGAACACTGCAAATACACCTTCTTAATCAAGAAATTGTTACCCATACACTTCTTAGTCCCTATTCAGGGCATCAGCACAATTATTCAGTTGTCCTGATTTGACCCAGCCCATTAAAAACTGCACTAACTAACCTTAGTTAAGTCCCAGATCGGATTTCCTTATTTGGGAGATACTGATTTTTAAATCAGACATAAGTCTGATTTGAAGACGATCATGATGACATAATCAGTCAATTATGGCCAATCACGCTTAAAACGTAAACACAATACACGTGCGCACGTAACAACAAGCGTAACTCCAAATAGGTATAAAAGGGTGCAGGCAGTCTTCCTAACCGTCCCTGACGAGTTGAATAAATCAACGAAACCGGTCGGACATCAGCCTCTAGACTTAACGGCCTTTTGCCTTGTCTAAGCTCATAAATATCAGAACCAGCCCACAGGCCTCAATCCCTTCAAGCCATATTGGCCAGTACAGGATCAGCCAACTGTCTGTTTTACTTATCTCTCTTGGCAAGTGGAAACTAGAAGTCCAGTTTTGCACAACAAAATTGCATGCAGTATTTAGAACAGTTAATGGCCGTGTCTGTAAGTTATGTAAGAACGTTGCTCAGGCGTGCACAAGGCTTAACATTGAGTGCAAGGTTCAAGACTACCAATGCTACGTGGTTTTTCATTCATACACAAATTATTAATAGTCCATTTTGGCTCCAAAATGGTTCTATGTTTACAATGCCCACAGCTAAAATTTGACCAGATTTGAAATTTGTAGAAGATCTATCTTTTGACAAAACAAGAATAAAGATTTAGATGATTAGGTTGCTCATAACATTGTCTCATGCGGGACTCAGTTGCTCTAACATATCCTGTGGCAACTGCTCCACTGAGGATATATAGCAAACTTCATAATGTAACAGCCTTTGCAGGATGATACATAAAAAAAGGTTGAAAATTCTGATATTTTCTGTGCGCAGTCAACCTCCCCACCCCCCTCTTTATCCACAAAACTGAAGCCCCCCCTCCAACCCACAACGGATTTTGCCTTGAAGTCTTCAGCAATACGACTTAAAGCTATGAATACTATTGTGCCTTCAAAATGAAACTTTCCTAGTGTAAAAGGAAAGGAATCGAGCCCTAAGCACTCAAGTTACTCAACCCACACCAAGGAACACTATTGACATGGGGAATGTTATCTTGTTAAGTGTCACAAGTTTGCAATTCCCACACAAACTGTTTTCCTTGCTTTTTGAAATCAGTGTTTCCATTAACCCCCAAATGGGGGTATATATCCTTTCAAAATCTGAAAATTAAATACCCTCTGAGAAAATTCTAAAGGGTCACAAACAGGGCTTGTTAATCTATGTATAAAATTGATGGAAATCTGGTTTTCTCCCTAGTTTCCCTTCTTGTGGCCCCCTGAAAAGAAAAAAAAAATCCTAACGGAAACGCTTGAACTAGTAAGAACATTGAAGCTGATGACATTTGACTGGTATAACCCTTTACCCCCTCAACTCGGCCAACATCAGTTTGTGGTCAAATGTCATCTGCTTCAGTATCTTAAAGTAATTTCAACATTAATGAAAAAAGAAATGGCTGGGATATGTACACGACACCATTAAGATCACATGCCCCAGGTCAACAGCTTTCTTTAGTGCCTTACCCATGCCAAGGAAAGCTGCTCACTCAGCCTTAATCCAAGGGGGAAGGGGTTAAGAGTGAAAAGATTAAAATGAGGCTCCATTTTTTTTAAGTATTTGGAATATTATAGGCCTACTACTATTATTAATAATGCTCTTAAACACATTATAAAAACATACTTAGCCTCATTTTAATTTTTGCTAACCCATTGAATTGTTCAAATAAATAAATTTACATTTGAGCACAATTTCAAAATGCAAAATTTTGCTCACTTTTTTTTTGTGGGGGGGGGGGGGTTACCACAATCAGCACTTGGTAGAACAGGTTAATGTGACTTTTGCCAAGTTGGTTACAGTTGCAGAATTCCTAGCACAGGTGGCGGTGTTCATTGGGAGCAATATGGTAATCCCTTATAAGCCTGGAGACCACTAAAAACACACATACACACACACACACAAAAAGATCCCGTGATTGGGATCCAACAAATGATCCATAACCTTTATCGTGTTTTCACGTTTATAATTTTCCATTTTTACTGGCCCAGTAAAACATGGACCATGCTCACGAAAATTCAAGTTTCTGCATACCATATTCATGAATTCCAATAGTTGCACACTGCGCAACTTAGATTCTTCTAAATTTGAAATAGTAACACTAATTAACAGCCTTGACAGGGCATATTAAGTCCGGGAAGCTAAAACTAGGTACTGTCGGTAATCTCTGTCTTTCAAATAGGGGTCATTATAAATCTTTTGAAAATATAATGGGAAAAATTGATATGACATACACATGGCGTCTGTAGAAGGAATAGTTGGGGGGGGGGGGGGTGCCTCTGTTAGGGCATGTGCTACTCATGAATATGGTATTAATAGCATATATATCCTTTGGGATGTTAGATACATTGTAAACCATACTTACATGACTATTATAGACTGGACTATTGTAGAATCGATCAAACAAAGCTTCCGTTGTGTTGTGGGCATAAAGTTTGAAGGACTTGATCTGAAATGTTACTCCATAATCATATGATATGTAGACTTTGCTGGTGGATGTTGGCCTGTACTTAGTGTCTTTTGTGAGAGCAACAATGACATCGCTGGAAAGGCCTGCCCAGTGTATAATCATCTGATAATGGTGATCATTTAGCTCATACTGAAAATATAAATCAGAGTTATGGTAAATGCTACATGCATCTATATAGACAAAATTATCAATCTGTCAAGCCATATATATGCAATGAGCATAGTAGCGTACCATCATGTTTACAAGAAATGTGGCCAACCTAAACGGCCAACATTTTAAAAATATCTGCACTCAAAAAAAAAAAAATTGAAGGCAATTAATGAAGTCCAGACAACCAATCAATTTGGCGGCAATGTCTTTTATTGCATTCAAACGTCACACCTGCAAACATACCAAAATATCAGCAAGCAGAGCTCAACTGATTTAATGCTGCAAGATCAGCTCCATAGCTGACTGCAGCAGTGGTAGTTTGGCTAGCACAGGGACTGCTGGTGCTGTTAGCCAATTAGCCAAATCCTAATGTTTCAATCATTTGGCTAAAGAAATATGCAGATGGCTTTTTTATTTTAACATCAATTACATAAGAGTTAGGTTGAATTCTGTGGTGATTATGGTTTTTTTTTTCCACGATTTGGCTACAAATTTTGAAGGCCTAGATCTGTCTCTGCTAGCAACAGTAGTGGACACACCAGGTTAAAAAAATGAAGACACAATGGGAGTGAAACAACACGTTTTCATTAAATGACAGAGGTCTTTGCAATGAATTAGAATTGCCTTGCAACCAAAATTTCAAATTTCTGGGAATCTGGGAAAGTACCAGCAGGGAACAAGGGCATATACATGTACATGTACTGATTTTGACTGAGGCCCTGTGCTGCCCCCTACCACAAAGAATGGAACTTGGCAGGAAGCTAGGCTGATCCAAACAGTGAGCAGGACCAAATGCATTTCTCTGATAAAAGTAACAACTTCAGTTCTAAAGCAACAAGCTTAAGAGAAGTGATTCATTTTGTTTTTTCAAAACATACAGGAACCCTAAAATATGTAGTTCTAAGTTACTGTTTATTTGATAGAAAAAAATATTCCAATGTGGTCAGTTAAGATACATGTACCTTGCCTGTGCGTCTTCATAATGAGGGAGGAAAAGTTGTGTTGCCTAGCAACCTAGGCTGTCAGAACAGATGCAACATGTGTATGTACAGTTAACATTGGCTTCATCATATATGAAAAATGATAACTATCATTTAATCAGTGAGTAACCTGGTAACAATCCACAAATATACTGATGAACTGATACCGAATGGCTTTTGGTGTGACTCACTGTTCACTATATTTATGACAATGCATTATGGTCTGGTTCTTCAACTTGTATCCTTGTGAGCCATACACAGTAAAACCTCTCTAACCGAACACCTCTTGATACTGAACACCATTTCTCGGTCCCAAATATATATACTTGTAATGTAAGCAAACCTCCCTATACCGAACACTTTTTTCCAGTCCCAAGGGTGTTCGGTATAGGGAGGTTTTACTGTACATGATTTATTTTTAAGACATGTTTTCATCTCAGTGGTCTCCCTCTTGTATGGTCCCTCTCATGAGGGGTCATCCATTCTACAGAGGCCATTTCTCCATGCAGCAAGTGCATATTCCTTATATTTCTCCCCTCAAGAAAGGCCACCCATCTGATAAGGCCACGTATATCCACTGCAGTTTGGGATGGCCGGGGGGCGGGGCACTGTTTCCCACTGTACACTATTGGAGCATTGATCAGTACATATGCTGCATTATTCAGGGTTCATACAGGTCCATGAAAAGTAAATTCAAGGACTTTCAAGGACTTTTTCATCACTTAAATCAAGTTTTCAAGGACCAGATCCAGCAATAGAACACAACAGACAAATTGTTTACATCATCACTTCTCAACCCTTTACTAATAAGAGCAATGTATATTATTCCACATTTATATTTATTACAACCATATATGAATCAGACTCAAATTTTGAAATAGGCAGTAGACTTTCCACAAATTTACAAAGAAGCCTATATGTGGATCATATTACTGAAAGTCATTTTTACAGATAAATTCAATATGGATTATTCTACGAGTTTACTGTGACTTATGTAGGCCTACAGCCAGTATGGGTTGCATTCCTGAAATTGACTCTATCTAGTCTATAAAATTGCTACAACTACATAAGGGTAAAATTAGGCCAGAAGATGTACCTATCCCCATGCACATTTTTCATAAGAATGCCCCAGTTTTTTTCACGAAAGGTGATGTACTTTGTTACATGTATGTTTGATACAGTGTATTTGTCTGGGGGGACTCCCTGAAAGTAGGTTGTACATGTAAATAAGGCTCACATAATTGGTTAGGCCTGATTTGATAAGAACTGTCAAACCTACATGGGTTAAAAGGGAGTTAAAAACAAACAGATAATTTGTAATTTGCAGTGTTACATTTTGACAAATGGAATTTGCCAGCCACTTCAAAGGTAAATGACACCAGAATGTGTTCATATAAATGTGACTCAGGTTCATAAATGCTTAAGTTTGTGGAAAATATTCACATTTCTTGGCAACAGTAGAACTTGCCTCAATGGGTGAATCTTAAAAATAAAATTCAAGGACTTTTCCAGGACCTTGATCCAAAATTCTGGATTTTCAAGGTTTTAAAGGCCTTGAAAATGAATGTAGCAAATTCAAGTACTTTCAAGCACTTCAAGGACCTGTGCGAACCCTGATTATTAAGACTCAACTTTGACCACTAATTTAAGTATTTCTAGTCTGAGACAAGGCCCAGGCCTAACCTGTGGCCAGGACTATGGTTATGAAATTGTCTATTTCCTGATACTGGTATACCCAGTAACTACATATATCATAATCAATAATCTGACCTGTGGTTGGGCTAGTTCTTTTTTCTAATACACCACCACTTTTAGCTACATGTGCCACTACATACTAGATGACCCATGGTTTCAAAAGTTGCCAAGCAGAAAAGTTACTCTTCAATTTGCTGCATTACATTTTGAAAAAATGAGGCCTAATCAATTTTTTTGTATAGGCCTATAGAACTTGTGTGTGTGTGTGGGGGGGGGGGGGGGGAGGGGATATAGTATCTTGAGAACCAAATATTCTCTCACATTGGGATGATTGGCAGGGCTGAAGTAATATGGGTGAAGATCAGTGGGGTTGTATGGGCCCCTGTCACCAGGCCTGAATGGGTGAATCAGTGCTCACATGTATACCTGGTATACACCTCATTAGCGGTGTTTGAGAATGTAAAGATTGTGAAAACTACTAACAAGTGGTTTGGTGGGCATTGTTAATCACAATTAAATGAACAAGAGGGCTGTGTGAACAGCCCAAGCTCAGCTGACCCATGCCACAGGAAATCCCAGTCCCGGTCACCCTCTAGCTCTCTCTGCCAAGCCTCCAAGTTTAATCCTTTCCCCCTCAAACCGGCCAAAACCGGCTGGTGGTCAAATGTCGTCTGCTTCAGTGTTTTCAATTAATTTCAACAGTTATGAAAAACAGTTTGACTGAGAAATGTACATGAGACTTATCAAGATCACATGCCCAAGGTCAACAGCTTTCCTTGGCATGGGTTGGGCACTTAGTGCCCAACCCATGCCAAGGAAAGCTGTTGACTCAGTCTTAATTCAAGGGGGAAAGGGTTAACCAGGGCCTGGCTGGATGTTGAGTTTATTAGGACATCATGAACGGCTGAGGAGTGCTTATCACCACAGTTAGTCACAGAGCAGACATGTTGGTATCGACAGTTTGTGAAGGAACAGCCTCTGGCAGAGTTAAAAAGCCTGCAAATCTCTTTTCCCTCATTGGTGTGTGGGCCTCTTCTTGTCTGGCTCCTCCCTGCTGGGTTTCCTTGAGATGTTTGCTGGCTTCCTCCTGCTCTATTGCCATTATTCCAAGTCTTAGACTGAAGGAAGCAAATCTGCAGATGGGCATTTCTGTCCCCCATCTGAAATTATGTTGTGCTTGTGTCTTCCGGTACTCCAGGTCATATAACAGGACTGATATCACAGGAAATTGCTGGACTAGTTGGCACACGTGTGTGGTATAGGACAGATAATCCAACACCTCATTCAGAGAATAGCCACTGTTGTTTACTATTGCATGCAAAATGGCCAAGTTCGCCACAGACCACTGTGGTATGGTCACATTCTCCAGCTTGGGGTTTCTTGCACCAGTGCGCAGCACTAGCTGCAGCCCTTTTTCCAAGTCAACTACAACCTCCTCATTAGCTGCGCCTGTTACAGAAACATAGTCCGTTATATCATGAAAAGTTGACGGGCCCTTACCCGCCACTATTTGTAAATACAGTTGCAGGTCCTGCCAAGTTGCGATGTTACTGGGAGCAGCCATATTGGAAGCGGAACTTGATGGCCGGCTTCCGGTTGTAGACTGGATGGTGTTTCCACGCGGCACAGGCCCAATACCAACTGATTGTGCTAGCCCGTTTGTCTGAAGAAGGTTCTGTTGTTGCCTGAACGAACATATAACTTGAGCTATGTAGGGATCACTCCCGCTCTGCTTGCTGGTGCTGCTGGGTCCAGCTATTGGTTGGGGTGATGCAGGTTGACCGGCATCCGGCCCCTCGGTGCCACTTGGTAAACTCTGTGTGTCATGTGACTGCCTCGGCATACCGCCGTTCATCAGGGTCACCGCTTTCATATTCAGTTTCCGTTGACCACTGTTTGCTCAAAATCACCCCACTGTAAGAGTTCCAAAGCCATCCTTAAAGAGAAGTTAACGGTTTCTGGGGAAATTTTATTGTCCGTGGCCCAATTTTCCACTTTCTCTGTGTCAGAGAGAGTGGGTTGCTCATTGTTATTATCACCTGCCATGGTGAGCTTGTTATATACAAGTTGTATTATTCGGCATTAGGTAACACAATCACAAAAGTTCTATACAGTTCTCCTAAATAAAGATCCGTTATCCACAGTTCACAAAATTTCCCTCACTGCTCCTCTGTGCAAAAATTACAGTCGCGATCTGGACATGTTGTGCAGTCTGAAGCATAAGCCATGTGGCAATTTTCCCCCTTGACCAAGATGTAACTGATGTATCTAAATAGCTCATCTTCTGGCATCTCATAAGTGCGGGGAATCTCAAAGTAAATATACACCAGTCATAGAAGGTATTCTCTTCTAAAGATTTTCCTCATGATGTGAGCATCCATAATAAAATTTCGCAAGATCCCCAAATGAAAATGTTCACTCACTCAAGAAAGAAAGCGTGTTGAAAACTGGAACTTGAAACTGAGACGTGTTGCTTAGCCAGCTGCCAAACTTGAATGCCCACGAAAAAGACCCCATGCTATGTACACCTAATGCCACGTGGGCATAACTATCCAATAAGGGGTAAAACAAAGCGCACATGGATTAGCCAGCCAATAGAGGGGCGCCTTCCACCTACCCACGCAGATCCCGGAAGCTGCCTCTGGCGCAAATTAAAACACACTTATCAGTTGATTGCTTCCTTATACATCAGGAATCCACAGCATTCCCACAGTGAACCACATTGTTTGGAACTTCCACAAGGAACATATCCACCACGTTTAAGCTTAATCTCAGTGACAGCGCTGGTGAAGAAGTAGAGAATATATATAGCTATAACACAAAAAAGTCATAAAAAATAGAAACATTTGCAGGGCCACCTGGTGAACAAATTAAGAACAAGGAATCCCTGGGTGTCTTCCTGTGTGATATCAAAGCAACTGGGTGAGTGGTTTCAGAGAACATCGTTTAAGATTTGTCAAAAAAAAAAAAAAAAAAAATCACTGGCGCATGACCATTTCTACCAACCTGGTAAAAACCCACCCAAGGTACATTGCCACCAAGTTTGAAGTTAATGGTGATTTTGGAGAAGAAGTCAAAAATGTGAATTATAATTAGAATGCTCATTGACTTCCATAGTAATCAATAGGAAAGCTGCATTGAAGGATAAGTACCCGAATTGAAAAAATTGTTAAAAATTAGGAATCCAGAGCATCCCCACATAGTGAACAACTTTGTTTGACCCTTTTACCAGGAACATATCCACCAAGTTTCAGCTTAATCTGAGTGACGGTTCTGGTGAAGAAGTCGAAAACAGCTATAACACACAAAAATTGATAAAAAATATTTATAAAAAAAAAAAAAAATGCAGCGCCACCTAGTGAACAAATTAAAAACTAGGAGTCCCAGGGAGTGTTCCTGTGTGATTTCCAAGCAATTGGGTGAGCGGTTTCGGAGAAGATTATTTTTTAAGATTTGCCCAAAAAAGAACAAAAAAATTCATAAAAAATCACTGACAGTGACCAATTGAACAAACTTGGTAGACACCCACCCAAGGCACATCCCCATCAAGTTTGAAGTGGATCTGGCTGACGGTTCCGGAGAAGAAGTCGAAAATGTGAATTGTTGACGGACGACGGATCATAAGATAAGCTCAGGTGACTGACAGGTCAGCTGAGCTAAAAATCACAGATGCCCCCGTCAGACTTACACAGATTTTTACCTGAAATGTGATCAAAGTAACCTAAAACCTATGTGCCCCCTCCCTTTTTAATCAAACGTGAGCTGTTTTGACAAAATTGAGGTGATTTTTTTTCGTTTAAGAAAAGGCTCATTGCCTGAATTCAGGTAAAATCATGAAAAGTGGCATCTCTGAAAAATATATAGGCCTACATTTTATTCTCTGTGCTTATTCTCCCCATGACCATCCTCATTATAGCTTAAAATTGATGGTGTATCATAGAAACATACTACTGTTCACAATATCTGGGATCCCATGATGTAACAAGATATGTTTGTAAAACAGAGATGCCCCCTGCCCTCATTACCCTTGCCCTCGCTACCCTATTGATAGTGGTAGATGGGGCACTCGTGACCTTACTAAATTAGTGAAGGTTGATCATACATCAATGTCACATATCTTTAAACTTTAACCTAGCCCTTAAAAAACGATTAAAAACCTGGACAATATAAAAGTTATAGCCTAAAAATTAGTCAGCATTTCGAGAGCATATTCAGCAAATGGCTTTATGACCTTGGAAATTAGGGCAAGGTCACTCATTTTCACTTGACCTTCTTCAGTTGTTGTGCAAAAACCACAGGAAGTTTACTGTCTGTGCGTGACCCTCAAAACTGGGTCAAGATCAATAATCTACAAACTCAAACTAGCCCTTATAGGCAACCAAAAAGCTGTGCAATATAAAAGTGCTACCTCTAAAATGCAAGTTATCGTGCAGAAACAGTATTCAACCAAATGGCTCTGTGACCTTTGAAACTAGGTCAAGGTCACCCATCTTCAAACTTGACCCAGCCCCGAATACGGACAATAATCCAATGCAATATAAAAGTCCCAGTTTAAAAACCTCTTCAGTTATCATGTGGAAACCAAAATTAACTCTAGTACCAACATGACCTTGGAAATTAAATCAAGGTCACCAAACTTTAAACTACTTCTTGCGCTTAACAAGTACTACAGACCTGTATAGTATCCCAGTCCTAACGTAAAAACTTCTTGAGTTATTGTGCAGAAACTACAGGAATTCTACAATCTCTCTGTGACCCTGAAAACTGGGTCAAGGTCATCCCTCTTCAAACTCAACCTAGCCCTTACAGAGAACCATAAAGCTGTGCAATATAAAAGTTCTAGCTCCACGGTTTAAGTTATCATGCAGAAAGGAAGAAACCATATTCGGCAAAGTGGCTCTGTGACCTTTAAAATGAGGTCAAGGTCACCCATCTTCGAACTTCGCCTAGCCCCAAATATGGACTATAATCCTATGCAGTATACAAGTCCTAGCTTAAAAACCTCTTCAGTTATTGTGCGGAAACCAAAGTTGACTTAGGTACCACTGTGACCTTGGAAATTAAGTCAAGGTCACCCACCTTCGAACTTTGCCCAGCTCTTGACCAGAATAATACACCTGTACAGCATCACAGTCCTAGCTAAAAACCTTCTCGAGTTATTGTGCAGAAACCACAGTCTACCAACTGACCGACCGACATGTGCAACGCTATATGCCCAACCTTCTTCGAAGGGGGCATAAAAATACCCCAAATTCAGCCATGGCAATGCTCATTTGTTTACATTCATGGGGGTCTGCACAATCACTGGATCCACTCAGTGATAGTGGACTTTTCTTGTCCACAGCTTTAGTAGGTTGTTGAACTGCAATATTTAGTCAAAAATGTATATAAACAATGGTGTAGATTTTTGTCAGGAGCTATGTGAAGTTGGATGCTGCCCATTCAGACTTACAACTTGAGTTTGCTAACACATTCAGCTTGGTGACATTTAATAGTTAAACACACAGACTTTCTGTACGAGCCATGCAAAGTTGAATGTTATATGCAAGAAATGTTGATTAGTTGACCTAATAGTTCATATTAGTAGAGATTGTCACATAAATGTTTTTATGTTCCTGTAAATGGTGAAACTTATTTACATGCACTTGTAACACATGTATTTAAATGTACACGTTTCACCTGTTGTGCATTTATGCCCCAGATTGACAAAGCATGGGAATCTGGTGTTGATGTGGTAATTTTTACTTCATAGTACAAATGGGTTTATTATGATTATTAATAAATGAGTTTAGTATCATATTTAAATGTCATGCAATTATGCAAATTGGGGGCAATTAAAATTTTAAAAGCTCTGTATTTTCCAACCAATTACAGATTGATATAAAACTTAAAGTAGCACTTCCAGGTTTGTGACCCCTGTCAATCTGATGGTGAGTGAACGAAAGCTGTAGCATTTAAAATTATGCGAATTAGCAGCACTTGAAGCACTTAAAAGTTGAATATCTCCAAAACTATAATAAGCAGAGGTGCCAATCCAACTTCAATTTATAGGTTTGTGACATAGCCGCATCGAATGAATCATGAACCAAAGTTGTAGCATTTTGATTTATGCAGATTAGGTGACTAAATTCTTTGAATAAGTTTCAAGCTATTACACATAGATGTGTCAGTCCAACTTCAATGTGTGGGTTTGTAACATCCAATGAAACATGAACCAAAGTTGTAGCATTTTAATTTATGGAAATAAGGTGAATACACAAAATATAAATCTTTGAATAACTTCAAAACTGCTATAGACTGAGGTGTCATTCAAACCTTAGTTGATAGATTTGTGGGATAGCTGCATCCAATGAACCAAGAATCAACATTGCAGCAGTTTAATTTATGCAAATACACAAAATCTAAATCTTTGAATAGCTTCAAAACTGTAATAGATGAGGTGCGTTTCCAACTTCATAACTTTTGACATAGCCATGCAAAAAAAATATTGTTGCAGGAGTTAAAGAAATGCGGAACAAACAATCTTCAAAAGTTCTCTATGCACACAGATTGATTTGCTGAGAAGTAAATCAATTTTTTCGAGTTACATTTTCCATTCACAGTTGAAGAGGTCCTGCCAGGTTTTTAAGACTATTTACAGGTTGCACTAGACTAATGTAACTATATATATATATTTATATATATATATATATATATATATATATATATATATATATACATATATATATATATATACATATATATATATATACATATATATATATATACATATATGTATATACATATATATATATATATATATATATATATATATATATATATATATTACATGATTTAAGTTCCATCATAGAGGAAACCTCCAATCCTTGTTCAACCTTGATGTTAATGATAAAGTCAGCCTTTCATGGCAAAAACGATGATACAATGCAAAACCACACCTCCTCGAGCACATGGCAGAACAATATTGACTAAAAGACATAATTTCTGCTAGGCCTACTGGTTGTGGTGGAGCGCATGCGCAAATTCCAGTCAAGGAAGACAGTTGTGGCAGTCGAAAAGCAGCTAATTGATTTATTTGCATTTATGTGTCCTACAGCGAATATGCTGACGCCACGTATTGGACAACATACCACCGTTACAAGGTTCCAAGAAAACAAACAGTGGTTGGATTTTATCTGGGAAGAAACCTAATTGTGATGAAATTCAACTTAAAAGCGTCAACTACCTGGATCTTGGGGGGACACACTGGAACCTAACCCTCATAACAACCACCAACAATAACAATGCGTTGGGTTCCCTGGAGCTAAACAAGGCTATAAGGTTTCAATTTAAGTGTTTTTTCATGATCTGTATTGACTATTGTTTTGTAACACACATCGTTAAAAAGTGCCAGTTACCCTTTAAGTCATGCACATGCATGTATTTACACCTCAATGTGTCATGAAGACAACAACAAAGAAACAAAACAAAAATGTTAAAAACCTTTAATCGGAAAACTGGTGTGCCCCGGGAACAGTGCATACAGCAACATACTTTCGGCGAGAAAAAAATAAAGCAACTGTCAGTGTGACCATAGAGCTACCGTGATAGCTCCATGGTGAGCACTACACGTCAAGTCTGTGGTTGTTTCATAACAAGTAAATTGAGATCTTTGAAATATGATGCTAGGTTATTGTCACCGGACTAAACCGTGACACTTTTTCACGGAAAACGCTCCATTAGCTCCACGAATTACGCTTCTAAAATGAGATCTGGTCGCTCGTATCACGTGTGTTTACATTTTTGACAAGTCGGACATCGCAAAAATTAAGAAAAATCTGGCAGGGTTCTTGTCAAATTGTGGTGCTTAGACTTGTTGCACCTTTTTAATTACTTTTACGTAATTAGATATTTAAACCAAGATGATAATCAACCTCGGGGGGCGTGTATATGTTTATTTGCTTACCACTGTCTTTGTGGGATCATGATTTGTAGAAGATGGGTTGTTCTGTTGCGCAGACCGAACAACCCGACTACGTATATTTTGTAGTTCTTCGGCGTCATTGGCAACTATAGTCCGCATCCCCGAACCTAAAGATTCTTCTTCTGTCGTTGGGAAATGCAGTGTAGCCGCTGGTAATCCATGACGAACCGCTGTTGTTTGGCAAATTAATTGGCTTATCCCGAGAATGAAAATACTTCCTGCCACTGCCGCCATGTTTGAATTACTACGCCATATCACACAACAAGTGCATGTCTTCATCCGCATTAAAGAAAGAGTTCTCAAATGAAACATCAAATGAGTAAACAGTTTGTGTAGCTTTCAACCGTAATATAATCCACCCTATACATACGTTTATTATCGCTTTTATTTGTGTCGATTTTTAATGAATTAGTAAAACCTTAAATAAATATCCATACGCCAATCGCAGTGTATAATGCCACAATGCCAAATAGTCTTCTGGCAAGCCGGTGCCTGGCACGAATGGTTCACTTTTGAGACCAACAGACTGAGGAAAAGGGGTCAAGTCTAAAACCCACGTGGGGCTTGTCCGGGGCCCGGTTCTGAGTTGTTGTGAATGTGATCACGTGCCAGGATTTAGTCTGTAACCCGGATGTAAAAAAAAATATATCGGTTGACTTATTCACACGTAAACACTGGCAGTGTTTCCGAAAGTGGGAAGTTAATCAGAAATACAAAATCAGTACGGTAGACCTGCGCTCTGCCACAAAAATAATAGGTCTAAGTAAGCGAGTAAAGATTTTATTGAAAAGTCTATGGCCCAGTAATGGCAGTATGGGTCAATGCTGATCGACATAGGCCTATTTGTCATACATGAGCTACAGTTCACACACTAATTCACAGTAAGAACTAACAATAATAATAATAATAATAATAATAATAATAATAATAATAATAATAATAATAATTTATTGGAAAACTACCCCTTTACACCGGGGGCACCACCGGGGCAGGTAAACCCGTGGTGCGTCCAGATAAAACTTACATCGATGAAATGGACAAGACTTAGGCCTACACTCCTTGTCACCGTAATATGCCCACAAGGGCTCACAACATGGACTAAAAGTACAAATGTACGAAAAGAAGTTCCGTTACAAAGCACTAAAACATAAAAGTTGCAGGGGCTCCCCCGACGGGCTGGGCCCACCCGAGAGACCAGTACTTGGGAAACAGTGATCCCTCGAGTCAACCCCCCACCCCCACCCCCCGCCTTATGGGAGACCCAGCAATCTTGTGTCAAGTCACAAATAAAGTACATTATATTATATAACCAGTACATTGCCCAAAGGACACTGCTTCATAAATTTAATCAGAGGGGAGAGGAAGTTAGAATAGCCTATATTAGGCTATAATACGGCGTCATACAGCAAAGACTGTCGGACACTGGCAGGACTGATAATTCTGGCAATAATTCTACCAACTTATTCTGCATACAAATTAATACCAATCGACGAATATTTAGACTACGGAAGTTAAGTTGACTTTTAGCACCCTAAATGCCAACATTAGAGAAGGAAAAATACAATACAAAAATTAGAAAGTTTGATTTTGGTGTCAGCAAATCAGTCTGTATGCCCAGAAAACTTTTAAAGATTATATATTCGGTATTTATTAAGTCCTGCAACAATCTTTTTTGCGACTATGTCAAAAACCCATATATTGAAGTCGGAAAGGAACCTCAATCTGTCATGATTTGAAACTACTCAAGATTTAAAGTTATGCGTGTTTGTCTAATTTGCACAAATAAAACTGCTACAACTTTCATTCATATCGTAGTTCATTGGATGCAGCTATCCCATAATTTAAATATATCAATTAAAGTTTGAAAGACACCTCAGTCTGTAATAGTTCTGAAGTTATTCAAAGTTTTAAATTTTATGTGTTTACCTTATTTGCATAAATTAGAAAGCTATAACTTTGGTTCATGTGTTTCATCGGATGGGGCTATGTAACAGACTTACCAATAAGTTGCAATGACACCTTTATCTACAAACGTTTTGAAGTTATTACACATTTAAATTGTGTGTATTTGGCTGCTTTGCATAAATTAAAGTACTAGAACTTTGTTTCATGTTGGCCTTTATCTGAATGCGGTTTTGTCATAAACCTCCCAGCTGAAGTGGAAGTGGTACCTCTCTCTCTCTGTAATAGTTTTGATGTCATTCAAGATGTCAATTCTGTGCATTCACCTAATTTGCAAAAATCAAAATGCTACAACTTTGGTTCATGATTCATTGGATGCTACTATGTCACGAACCTATAAATATAAGATAGATTGGCATCCTTATTTGTAATAGGTTTAAAGATAGTCAACTTTTAAATGTTTCAAGTGCTTCTGATGCATGATATAAAATGGTACAGTTTTTTTTTTTTAACTGTCTATTAGATTAACAGGTGTCGCAAAACCTGTATGTACTGTTTTAAATTTTGTGTCTATTTGTAATAGGTTGGAGGGTATGGAACTTAAAAAATTTAATTGCCCCCAATTTGCAAAATTTTTAACATCGTGACTTTATCTCAAACAAGATGCACCACTTCACTACTAGGCCTATCACTATGTGCCAAGTTCAATGCTTTTCGGAACAATTGTATCAGAGAAAAACTAACCACAAAATTCATACAGAAATAACGAACAAAGTTTTTGAGGAAAGACTATAGTACACATAAATAAATAAATAAATGAATAAATAAATAAATAAATAAATAAATAAATAAATAAATAAATAAATACATAAATAAATAAATAAATAAATAAATAAATAAATAAATAAATAAATAAATAAATAAATAAATAAATAAATAAATAAATAAATAGATAAGTAAGTAAGTAAGTAAGTAAGTAAATAAATAAATAGATAAATAAATAAAATCTTACCAGCCTCACAGCTCAGCCACCAGCCTGGCCTGCCACAAACACCTCAATTGCATCATACTGTCGTCTCATAAATTCGATGTCGTGGCCTGCCTCTAGTTAGCTCTCTCCAACAGTTTTACAATCATTAAAATATATGCGTTGTACATGGAGCTGTTCTCAAAATAAAGCTTATAGATAGGAGAATGAATAATCCGCTAGTCGCTCGTTATTAGTTTAACCATTTTGTGTGATTTTCACTCAATTGTATGTCTTTTTTCCCTTTTCTCAGGAAACCAATTTCTAGTTTTTAGTTCAACATTTTGGTTTGAATTGTAAAACCACACACACACACACACACACACACACACACACACACACACACACACACACACACTCAAAAAAAAACTGGGATGGATATCAAATCAACAGAGGCCGTTTGTTTTTAATTCAAATAGGCACGTACCAGCTTTTAAACTGAAGGCCAAATAAGTGATTGTTTTCTTCATAGCTTATTTACAGTCTGGAAATAGTGGTGAATTTAATGTCAAGTTGTTTGATAACTCTATGGGATTATCGTGTTCCTCATAACACATATCTTACACCTTCAACAATCTGTTTACACGAAGAAAAAAATGCTTAGTATTGTCATCGTGTTGAAGTTGTGAAAAGATATCTGCTACATTTATTTCTATTGATAATGAGCAAGAAAAGTGACACTGTAACTCTTGAAAAAAAAGAATTCAATTATTGTCTTCTGGCAACGACATTGATTGATCCTTGTTCGCAATTTGACCAAAGAGGCAAAAGTATGATGGCTTTTGACCATAATACCAGTTTCTGATGTCATATTTTCTCTTCAAGATTTTGCAGTTTTTGATAAGCGATGTAATATTTACAGGCTGAATTACAAACATAATTTTGTTGCTTGAAGTTTATAAAACTATCTTAGAGAGTACTTCCACATCATTTTGATATTATTTGTTTAAGTCGTGTTTGAGTTTATATGTGTTATAAATAAATATTTGGCCGAAGAACTCAAGTCGCAAAACTCTTAGTTGTAACAGCCCCCCCCCCCCCCCGTTAACTGTTTGGGGAACCAGTGTTTTTCATTACATATTACCCCCCCCCCCCAACCTATGGGTTATTAAAAAGACTCAAAGAAACCCTTTTTTCTGAGACTGCACGAAATGGTCCACTCAGACGACCTGCATCATATGTATGACTTTCAAAGAAATTCCTCGCATTTCTTGTGTTTGTGTGGCATGCACTTATGTATGATTAACGTCAATAAATAAACGAGTAAAGCAATTTTCGCACCATAACATGGCACAGGACATGCAAAGAAAAAGATCAGACGGGGGCAGTATGCGCAGCCGTTTACAGCACAGCAGATAATGTGCACACCCTTCAAATCTTGTATCCAATGAGTCAATATAGTGTATCCGGAGTTTGCTTGGATGGGCAAGAATAGGAGATGGTGTGAAAAGCTTATAAATATCGATGATTGTCTTTCTATTCATTATTATTTTCACATCATGTGATACTTGCACTGCAAACTAAACGCGTACCTGAAACGATTAACGTGATCTTTCATTAACACTGGCATGGGTGTCAATATTCAAATGTTTTTAAGCGGGAGATAAAATCGGGTAAAAGGTGTATGGAAAGAAAGAAAATGTGCCATTTCATCACAATAAATCACCTATTTTTAAGAACTTTTTGAGTCTCCATATCGAGATACTCCCGCCAAAATCGTGAAATTTGACATGTATGCAGTGAGTGGCCGTGTCAGGCACGGAGCAGGGCTATAATCGACTGTTACAGTTTCCGTTCGGAGTCCCAGGAGTCAAAATACATAACTCGCTAATATAGATAGTATTCCTGCCCGTTTACCTGAACGTGAATAGCGTAAACATCTGGACGCTCGGGTGGTACATTTTTATATCAGTATTTTTTATGTCAAGTTTTGCTGATATCACCAAGGATCGTGTGGATTTCAATGACACACAGGAACCCTGAATGCGGGCCTCGTGACACATATTTGGCCTCGCAGTGACGCACAAACGCGAGCTGGGAATAAGCAAAGTGACAAAGGGGATTTTTCTGAGTAATCAGCAAAAAAATCAGACAGTTAAGATAATATCTTTCTTTGGATACGTGTCCAATTGAGGACGTACATCAAATTTTCGGTCGTTTGGGGCATCCATTCTTGTCCGATTTTCGGTAGGGCTGATCCACCGCGTTGCAACAGGCAACCTTTTGTGAGGACACTCATGCCCATAAATGTAAAAAGTTCATATTGGCACGTTGTCTATTACATATACATATATATGTATATATATATATATATATATATATATATATGTATATATATATATATATATATATATATATATATATATATATATATATATATATATATATATATGTGTGTGTGTGTGTGTGTGTGTGTGTGTGTGTGTGTGTATGTGTGTGTGTGAAGTCAGTTGAAGTTTGACTTGTAAGTAGGTGACTCTTGGTAGTCACGAATTTATGCTGATACGAAACCATGTAATATTTATTTATGGAAAAGAGCCCCTTTACAGCGGGCACCAATGCAGCACAGTCAATTCCAAAGACATAATATTTAACATAAGTAAATTACCCACGTGGAACAAGTTATCCTGCTGTACGTTTGGGGGAAATAAATTGACCTCATATCTTATTGTGGTATTTAGAGCTTTTACATATGAATGATAAATCATTGATATCTGTATTTTATGTTCACATACAAAACTAGATATAAATCACCCATTTGAACAACCCAGAAAGCATGAAGAAGTATGCAGTGTAATTTAACGCTATTTATGGCATGACAAAAGCTGACTCTCACAGGCACAGATGAATAGAAGAGTACAGAAAGCCAATATTTGACCAATAAAATACGGTAATATAAATTTAACACAAAGACAACATCAACAACAAAAGCAAAATTTAAAAATTCGTTATTTTTGCAGTGACATGACGAACTCTTGTTATAAGTAGCTTTGAAAATCCCTGCTCTGGTCTGGATCGGATGTTTGCTCCAGCATTCTTATAAAAGATCAATTTAACTTACACTTTGGCAATTGGTTATTGAATTAATTGCTGAATATCTTCAAAACTGTTATAACTAGATGTGTCATTCCAAATTTGATTTATCGGTTTGTGCCGAAGGCGCATCCAATAAATCACATGACTGAATTTGAAGCATTTAAGCTTGTGCAATATTTGAAGATACACATAGAGATTCGCTTAGAATCAAATCTTTTCTTGCTTATGGAATGTATTCCAGGTACAAAGAAGATATTCATCATTTATTTTTAATCTGTCCTCTTTATGAAGTTAATAAATAAAATATGTTTTGTTATTTAAAACAAAAATTTACAAGTACATGGTTTGCTGAGTGTTTGATAAAATTTTGTCTCATCGTCAATGCTCATAAAAATGTGTTATCTTATTAGGAATCCTGCCCCATTCCACAGCTATATGATGCTTTTGGAATTTTCCATGCTGGCGGTAGCAAAATTCTATCAGATTCGCTTGATGTGAGATCAGCTTCTCTTGAGACCCAGGGGCCCGGCTACTAACTTTTATGGCCCTTTAGCCATTTGCGGGCCCACATATTTGGCAAGCCAACAGGACCATAACGCACAGGTCTTACGCGTAGTCGACCAAACCAATCAGACTGCAGTCTCTACTACGTGTAGCAACGCTTATGGTCGAGCCAACCAATAAGATTACAGTTTCCACTACGCGACTACAGTCGAGGCTGGGAAACACGTTGTCGAGCCAACAAATGAAATTATCTAGGGCTACTACGCGTTGACGAGAAAATGTCGTTCTTGAACGCGGCTCAGCTACGGGTAGTGGAGAAACTTATGCCTGCCTAAACGTGTAGCCAAACTATCCAAAGCTCTGATGCTTTTGTTTAAAAGTAAGCCTGTGCGACTATGCGTTGAGAAATTAATGGTCTCGACGTCACGTTGCAGAGGTATGCCAGAGTTTATGGTTCGAGTTCATAACACCACTTCTTATTTCCCTTCCATACGCAAAGTACAATCAGTATACAGTATAAATCATATATAATCTTTTTAAACGATAAGTAAGTTTTAATATATATATATAAATTGGTTTAATGGTTGCCTGCTAAACAGACTAGTCTTCCGCGTGTCTGACCGCGCTCCACGGATCGAGTCATTTCAAGGGCAAATTAGCACTCGGTTCAAGATAACGTTACCACAGGCCTCTCCGGCCAATGACCGCTTCGTCTTTGCCGGCTGCTTGATTGCCCTCTAAATATTAATGAGCTCCGCTCCAGCCAATCAACGCCCTGTATGACGGCACGTTCGTCACACTTATGTGAGCACATTGCAAGCCAACCTGCTCAGCTTGTGTATTCCACGGAGATCAAAGAGTTAATGTGGTTTACAGGAAGTGAAACGCGGTATACTGGTAACTCCTGTGACTGACAATTCCGAGTCAAAGATGTCAAGATGGCTAGAGTCGTTACCGTATTTTGGCATGAAACAACGCTAGTACAGAATGTGACCTTTTGTTCGGATACTCCTCTGTTAAAAGCATGGCCCTCCATTTCTTCTTCGTAATCCAAGACACGGGACTTCACATAATAACTGGAAATCGTCCTGTTAGCAGGTCAGCCCCATCGTCAACAGCATCCCCCAATATACACGACAGTATTCCTCAGACGATCGAGCTCCCGTGCGTGGGACTTCATCTTTTCTTTTACAGGCTTTACACATACGTGCATGGAGATAAAATATATTTTTGACGTATTATTCATGCTTATGTTAAATAATTTTATTAAAAAGAAACTTCATTATACCAATCATGGTCGCTGTGTAATCAGTAAAGTTTCAAAGACAAGCCTGTGCAGTCTCACAAGTCTCGCTGAGTATGTTACATCTCCTCATTCATAGACCAGAAGCGTCTCAGTTGATAACAATGATAATCTGCGTAAGCGTTTGTCAAAATAAAATGCAAGTGGTATAAAATTACGTCTTTGAAGCTGTTGTGCTGAGCGTCAGCATATCCCACCAAACCTGACGATGCGGCCGGTTAAATGTTTGGCCGCAAAAGAATTTACCCTTGTAGTCTCGGTTCAATTTAGTCATAGCATGACGGCAGTAATGCTGAAAAACCTGTAATAATTCTAATTTAATCAAATATAAAATAAACGGCAAACAAAACACCACGTGCATTCATATCCTTCAGTGGCTGACTTGTCTCAAGTCAAGCTGATCAACAAATCTCAGAGCACGTGCGTGTCCGGAGTTCACAGAAGTTACGCGAAAGTATTACTCTTGGATAGGGCAGTGTATGGGAGTCTTTGATTTAAACATATTTTATTCACAAAAGAAAACAATTGGGAAGAAGGGCAGAGCCCTATATAAATCCCTCTTGCAAGAGAAGACACAAGCACAGGACAGACGTAACGCACACCAGCTGCGCCACCACCCGTCGAGTGCAAAAAGCACTCCAGGTGTAGCTAGGCAGGGGTAAAACAAGAAGATGGACTCCACCAGAACGGAACACAGACAGAGGGGCTTGTAGAAGCTACCAACATATGCATCATGTCAGTGATTCAGCTTCGAAACGTTTACTTTTTTGTATAAACTCTTGCACAGAGAAAAATATAAAAATATTATCTTCGAGACTGCGATGACAATCACCGAACTAAATTGTATTTAAACAGAAGGATACATGAACTGAATTAACAGACGTATGAAGATTGTTGCGAATAATAACATATCGAGGGCAAGTAAGAAAGTAATGCCATACACTTTCGGCGACAGCACCACACGAACATGCTGGTGACTCTTTTACACTTATTTGGAACAGATGTTCATTTAATTGGCTGTGGCCCATGCGTAGTCTGGAATGTTAAACAAATAGATATCTCTTGCCTACCTTAAGGAGTCTTTAAGTTAACTGGAACTAAATATGTGCTGGTGTATGTGCCTTCATCCTTTGAAGTCATATCCATGCATGCCTTAAGCTCACTTTTCACTGAGGCATTCATGAAATTAGCTACCATGGAATTGACCATCGGTGGTTTCAGAGCTTGTGAAGCCGCTGCTGTTTCATCCAATGCTTTTACAGCATCCCACACAGTAGACAGAGATGCTGTGTCTATTGATGACTCATATGGAGAAGTGCCGAAGCTGTCCCTCAGCCTGAAGTGGGCACTAATTCTTCTCTACAAGGTGTCAAGAGCCCAGTAGCAAACCTATGTGACACTATAACTGAGTTTATAGGCCCCCTAAATACATCATTGACACATGAGACAAGGTCTACTACAGATGATCATTCTCGGGGTGCTGAACCACGTCCTTGCCCATCTCATCTTGCTCCAGTAGCAGTAGAGAGTTCTCTTACATGGCAGCAGAAGACATTGTTCACTAGAAGGTATGAGGAAGGGTATGACTGCACTACAGATGGTGTGTACTGCACATGAAAAAACCCAAGGAAGTCGCAGCTACCCCTTAAAGTGCTGTTGATGCAAAACCACAAGGTAAAGAAAAGAGGAAAGTTACATTTTCTGAAATCATCCCTGTCCCACATAAAATGAGGTACAAACAAAGAGAACCACAAGAAACCACAGTTGCACATGTCCTTTATCCAGTAGACAATATTCTCCTTTTGGAAGAAAGTACTTCGAGCTCTGCAACAAAGAAGAAACCTCAGCCAAAAAAACAAAAAACAAAAAACAAAAACAAAATGGAAAGTAGTCTGAAAAAAGTGGTAGTGCAGCTGGCAGTACTACTTATCAGAATCCAGAACCAGTTGCAGTGGAGAAAAACTCCAATGATGAATACATATTACTGTGGAAATAAAGACGCCACACCCATTGGTTTAACATTCGCCACTCTAAATATGCCTTTATACAAGAAATATGGGTGTTGCATGGAATACTATTTAACATCAACAGGATAGCTTAGGGTATGTCTGAGGACTCACACACACAAAAATGTCCCGCAGACAAGACAACAGCCAGAGAGGTGCCAAAAAGCGTGTCTGATATTGGGGTGCCTATGGGCTTTATAAGGGGGCCATGGCACTACTGGCATCAATATGAATCCACAATGCCATGGCATCTGGCTCACTCACAACTGTCTGACTTTGACAGGGTCAGAATCATTGGGATATTGGGGGCTGGACTTTCCCAGTGGGAGGTTACCAGGATAATGGGGGGCTCCAAGCCATCGGTAAAAATGTGGTGGGACTGTTTCCAGGGAACATGAGGATGCAAGAGGAAGGCTGGATCTGGAATCCCAAACTGTCTAATGGGACAGCTGACTGTTACTTGATCCATTATATGAAGGGGCATGGGTTTATTTCCACTGAAGAGTATTGTCAGCAGCGGCAACAGGCCTGCAACATCAGACCATCACAGTCTACCATTAACAAAAGACTATTGGGCCAAACTGAAGGCCATTCGCATCCCTCTCAGTGCTGCACACAAGACACGATGGATACAGTGGTGTGAGGAACATGGAGCCTGGATCAGAAATCAACAGAACAGCATAATGTGGTGAGATGAATCCTGATTCTGCTTGGATTTCCATGATGGAAGAATAAGGGTTTCACAAAGCCTTCCAAGAGGTTTGTAGGAGGATGTATAGTTGAACATGACCGTTAGAGAGGAGACACTCTCATGATGTGGGGGACGGGGGGGGGGGGCAATTAAAACAACAGCGAGAACAGCTGTCATCAGGGTGAACGGGACACTAACAGGCCAGCACCAGATGGATGAGATCCAACCTAGAGTTGACGAATGTCAGAGTCAGAATTCTTTTATTTGACAGAAAGTACAGGTAAATAAACGTTACAAACAGTATGTAATAATTGATAGATATAAGTTCATGCTATTGCTTGCAAAAATGTGAATAGAACTGTCAGGATGACCCCAGTAAAGGGCGGCTTGTCTGCTAACACTGGGGCCACCTTGGATGGAATGGATCCAACAATATCCAGGGTTACTGTTTCAACAGGATAACACACGCCACATACTGCCTGAGTTAGCATGCATTATCTACAGCAACACAATATCCCATCATTGCTGTGGCCAGCCCATTCTCCTGACCTCTCTCCCATCGAGCATTTGGGATGTGCTTGGCCATGAATCAGGGAGGAGTATGAAGAACCCGCAGCCACCCTGGACCAACTAGCACAGAGGCTCACAGACCAATGGAATTAAATTCCCCAGGCTGAGATCACCAAGCTGACAGGCAGAATGCCAAGGCGGATTCAAGCTTGCTCACAGAAGTGTGGTGGTCACACCCACTATTGACGCATGCAGTATCCCAACAACAACAACAACAACAACAACAACAACAACAACAACAAAAACACCCAAAAATGTCCTTTTGAGGACCACCATTTCCCCCCCAAAGGAGATGTTAAAAGCAATGGTATAATAAAGTAAACAAACTCTCCACACACTTCCTCATTACACATGCATAATGTTGAACAAGGGGGCTGGCATCTCTTTTGTCCCAGCAGTATAATTGCATTTATTGTGAAGAACAGTTTATAAACCCCCTACAAAGCACTGGATCCAGTGCCATGTGTGCACAAACTGGTGCCATGAGGCATGCACTGATGGACAAAGTACCTCCAGCAGCTTTGTCTGTGAGTTGTGTGCAGCTGAGGAGCAGCCTACTTGTAGGGCTATTAATGATCCAATTGATTGATGGGGTCTTACTTTCCATAAGTTTGGATTCAAATGTCTCAGAAATAATATCCAGTGATTTTTCACAAATATCATAATTTAAAATGATTTTGATGCATTTAAAGGCAAGCAAAATGCCTGGGCTTTCCTCCAGTCCGTGATCACTGACAAAAAACTGTTGTTGACGTCACAAATGCAACCTGTCTCTCAGCTAGCATGTGATAGCCCACAGAACTGCATTAGTGCTAAACACGGCAAGATGGGAGAACTTTAGCAGTGATAGTGAACATGATGATGATGATGATGATGATGACATCTGAATTTATCCTTCACATTTTCTGGTGAAGATGAACAAGAGTTAATAAACATGGCAATTGTGGCAGAAGAACAGACAATCAAACCGTACCACCAAATGACCAACCGCCTGACCAAAAAGGAAAAAAATATTGCAGTCTTTCTAATCAACAGTAAGGGAGTTGTAAGTTAATAGAAAAGCTAGTCAACCTGTGCTGTTATTTCACTGTAAGGTCAACTCAAACACAACATTTTATTTTAACTTGTTTGGAGGGTTAACTTGTGCCGGGGAAACAGCATAGCTGCATAGCTATGGTTGTTCGATGACCTTTATTGTAATATTTGGCTAGAGTCCAGTTGTCCATTCTTTGAGTTATCTGGGCAAACGGTTGTTAAAGTATTTTGAAAACAAGACTTGCTATTTTAACTTTAATCTACCTGCTCGGCTGTGTCTGAAGCAGTTATCACCGCCAGTTACAAATCCAAATGTGACATGATACCCTGGCAAATCGTGCACGTGTTGCTGAGTGCAGGTTGAACATAGTGCAAGGCATTGTGGGACAGTCACATAAGGGAACTTTTGATTTGGATACCAAAGTGAATCGCGGCCACGTGTTTTCAGCACTGTGAATATTCATGGATGAAAAGACGAGGTGGGCTGAACATAATCAAATGAACCCAAGTTTTCAAATGATTGTACTCAATCTCAAAATTTTTGGCACTTGGCCTTATTTTGTTTGTTGACTGTCCTTGTTTATTCATGGTCCGGCTTACACATAATTTCTTGCGTACATTGAAGTTTTGCTGGTTTTTTCTCCCCGCTTTCTGAGAATACTCTAATTTAAAAAGTGGATTCAGGTATGGTAACTTTTGAAAGCAAGGTCGGAAGTTTTTATTTTGCAAAGTTTATGTTTCCATTTTACTTTGCCGATTCCATGATACCGTCCGCGATCGCGAAATCTGAACATCTCTAGGAACTTCACATCGCAAAGTCCCACAACTCACACAAGGCTGCAAATTAAAGTTTTGCCACTTTGCTGATTGCCAACTCCAGTAGATTATTTGTTACTGTGGCAGTTTGTCTTATGGCACTGACCCACAAAGCACAGCCAGCACGGGGCCATAAGGCTGCGAGCTACTGGTGTTACACTGGCAATCAATGCGAATGAGATCAAAAGGCTAACGCGTATAATATCGGTCTCTCGAGCGGCCAAAGGCGTCGAAACTTCGCGGCCTTCGGCCACTCGAGAGACCAATATTATATGGGCTAATCAAAAGGCATGCGGTGCGAGCTAGTTGCTGGGAATACACAAACCGCGCCAGGAATAACACAATACTGTGTGCAGAGTTTTTGTACATGCGACAATGATTATGGGCTTCTTTTTATTCTGTATCATTTTGGGTCATGGGTTCATCAGCTTGAAAAAAACCACCAAAATAATGTAGGGGCGGTGCATGCCCACCGCACGAGTCCACGCACGGCAATGATGCGGGTCCTTTGGAAATTGAAAGTGAAAGAGGCTCACCATGGAACTTTTTGGTGTTGCTGCACCCGGTTGCAACACAACGACCCACCCTCCTCGGATACTGAAATGGAAATGCACATTTCTGTGCCTATTTCTACTCCTGTTATAGACAGCTGTGACACTTTGACAGCTAGGGGCAGTACTATAAGTACAAACATAGAATCTAACACAATTATATCCAATATATTTATCAAAGTTCTGGCACAAACTACCACTTCCAAGTGACAGCTGACTTCAGTTTACCAGACAAAGCAGTGGCCTGCTGCACATTTTGTTGTGGAGTGTCAGTCAAAGTTTCGTCGCTGTCTATTGTAAAAGTGGTAGAATCAAAGATTTTCCATTTGCATTATCACGTTTTTTTTCTGTTTATATATGTACACATTAAAACGTCCATGCCATCGTGAATCTTGCATGTTTACAAATGGGCATTTGTTTCAGGGGGATCCACAGGCAGAGGGATGGGAACAAAGTCGCCCATGTGTAGTTAGTGTGCCGCAGCAGATTTGTCTCTTATGGCTGAACTGCATTATATTAACGGACTTGCACATTTGTCATCAATTTCTTGAAGAAAATCTGGTCAAATGCAAATAGCCACCTCAGCATTACTACTTAAAACGCAGTCACGACATATACGCATTGTCCATGAGATATATATATGTGTAAATATAGTACATTTTTCATGTAGCAATAATGTGTAAATAGATTTTGGAACAAAAAGTATTATTTTTGTATTCTTGAGTAACATATGGCGGAGTAATAGTTCTGTTGCCCATCATTTGATGATACCAGAGCAGAACTGCACTTAATACAGTTAAATTTGGACACCTCATTTGGAACATCGTCTATCATGAGATTCAAGTACCACTGTATTTTTTTTTTTGGGGGGGGGGGGTCAACTTTATTTACTCCGTATTAAGGATACTTAAAGAAAGTTCGTTAGGATTTAACAAATTTCGTCCTTTTCATAGGTCAGATTATGTTTCAAGCATAATTTTTATCATTGTAATTGAACGAATATGGTTGTTAAGTCATGTTGTGTCATCAGTATATAAAATTGATTAAAACTTATCTGAAACAACAATATTAGAAAATATCTAGGTTGCCTGACTTGACACTCACTGTGCGATCACCGAAAAATGACGAATAGAACCACGGACGCAACTTGCCCAAAGATCAGAACAGGAAATGTGTACCAGCAACTATTTGAACTATTCCATGAAGTATGAAGTTAATAAGCCTACCAATCCATACTTGCCAACATTTTAGAACTGAAAAGAGGTAGGCTCCCTGCGAGGGAGCTTGCGGGCCACGTGGAGGGATAATTTGGGAAGGGGTGGGGTGGGAGGGGGGAGGGTTCGCCCCCCCCCCAGGTAATTTTTTTTCTTAAATCAAGACTTTAAATGGTACAATCTGGTGGCACTTTGTAGCAAAATTTTCAAAGGATGTGCCACACCTTTCTATGAATTTATTCATTAAAATAGTAAAAGTACAGGCATATCATGTATCATTGCAGAAATTTCCATTTCCAGGTGGATTATTGAGGACATTTTTTCACTGTTGATGTAGTAACTTATCCACGTTCTGTTTTTGTCCTTGTTGTCCATATGTTTATCAATTCTGTTTACAGGTTTATTGATT
Organism: Hermodice carunculata; assembly: GCA_964020975.1. Taxonomy (NCBI): domain Eukaryota; kingdom Metazoa; phylum Annelida; class Polychaeta; order Eunicida; family Amphinomidae; genus Hermodice; species Hermodice carunculata. The sequence goes on from OZ026628.1 coordinate 62,103,483, forward strand.
TGTCAAAAGATCATCATACCACCGAGTATCACAGATCAATGCTTCAGCATTATATCTGCACAATATTAGAAGATTTCAATGTTCGAAAATTATATTAAAAAGATTTATCCGCTGAAACTAATATTAATAATATTTCAACAAAGTCTGATAAGTCGTGTATCACAACCTAGGAGAATGTTTGTATCCATGTTCCATTTTCATGTCAATGATGCGGTCTGTCTGAGTCGACATCTGAGAAAATTCTTGCCAAGTTTACTATGACCGTCGCTGACTCGCAAACCGTGAAACGCATGAAATTAACTTTTTTCTTTTTTCTTTTTTTTAATTTTTGTTGGATTTAAGTCAATGCGGTACGAAAGCTTTGAAAAGCGGTAGGCGGCAGAATGGTGGAGAAATCGCGCGAATCGGTATGGTTGGCAAGTATGCCAATCCCATATCTGATTATGTAAAGTCCTGGGATATCCTTAAAAGTCTGCATGTACATACAGTTTGTGTCCCAGTTTTTGATCTGATATTTCACCAAAAATCATAAGGGTTTTTTCTTTTAAGATCTGATTTCTTAATTCAGTTGCCAATTTTCAGAGTTTTCAAATTTTTGCTTAGCTTTTCGACTGACCCATCTCGCTTGATTTCTGGCTTGAGCAAAGGCCTTGTGTGTACCAACGTCCTTTGATTCCGATTCTATAGAAATCTTCTCCAAGCTTCACATATAGGTATATAGGTTAGACAGGGACAGGTTAGCTCATGGAGAGTAAAGAGTTCGGACTGCGGAACAGGGTAATGACTACTAGGAAGTGGTTTTTGACAAAAAGACACAAATACAATATATGTGAACTATATGATATGATTATATATATATATATATATATATATATATATATATATATATATATATATATATATACTTTAAATTTAAAAGCATCATCATCCGTAAAACCTAGCAATTGTACTCCCAATCATTTCTTGGATTTGGGAATATTTTACGTTTAGTTAACTGAAACATTCCTCTTTTTCTGATTTTTATTTCAAAATATATTAATCCCCCCCCCCCCGTATTCTCTTAGCTTCCTTTATAATAGTTGAACCTCAACCTTTTCTGTTGTTTTGATACCAGGGCACTGAAGCGTATTTAATTTCAGAGCACAGTGATTGCTCTGTGCCAGGGGAGGAAGGCCCGTTACGTCCCAGTTTTGTTCCTCTGCAGTTGCAAGTATACTAAGTCCTTATCCACTATGAATCATTCTATAAAGTTCTAAGGTACGGAATAAAAAAGAAGGTGACAGTGTGGAGCTCTCCACGGATTTACCCATACTGTGCTAAACGAATGAAAAACGTAGGAACCGAACGTTTTGTACAATGTATGTATTGCAAATATACAACTTATTAACAGAATACTATAAATATTCTTGTTATTTTTTCATCTTAAAGCGTGTTTGGGGTCAAGCAGGTTTTGTTAGATAAATGAAATAACTGAATATGAATGATACTGACAACAGAATAAAAACTAAACTGCTTTGACCACCTGTCCGGTTCTGTCAAATAACTTAATAACATCGTTAAACTTACAGGAATTCTACAACGTTGTAAGAGAAACACATCTGAACATAGCCGTGATAGGCCTAACCTGCTACCGGTATGAACCTGTTGCTATACCTATGTGTTGGGTGTATACATACACCCGCATATATTGGAGACTCATCAACTACTTTTACTTCATAGATTTCAATCACTTTATCGCCGCAAGTCTCTGTTCACATGGCATACAGTTAATGTCACACTAAAAATCCCCAACTGGATGTGGTCATCACTGTAAAATTGCAATGTAATCACATTTTCAAACAACTCGCTGATCAAACACATTCGCGCTATTATCATGATTATAAATGCATGCTTTGATGCTTTGGCAAATGCGGTCCACCAGTCGTAAGAAGTCTTTGTGCATAGGGTTTGTAATTATTGTCCCAAAGACTCTTCCGTGATGGTCTAACAGGAGCCACCACCTTTGTCATACACCTAATATGTGTCCTTGTACCCACAAGTTTTCCCTTTGTGTCCAAGGTTACAGCAAACATCACATCTAACTTTCTCGCCATGCTTGCACGTCTCAGATTTGTGACTTATTTCACCATAGAATCCGCATTTTGATACCTGCTTGTCGTGGCCGGGTTGGGTAGGCCTATCCGCCTTTTGCCTGGGACGCGTGAGTCACGTGGGTCAGTATCATTACCTTTGTTGTTATGCATCTTACGTGGCCACGTGTCGTTCCCCTTGTTACGCCTGTTTCGCGGCCTCGTGTCATGTGCCTGGTCATGGGTGCCGCCACTCGACCGCCGAACTATTCTTTCCCGTGCCCGCACGCGCGTACCCTGATTGGATAGGGCGTTTAACTTCCGGACCACAAGACATCGGATATTAAAACTTTGGATCAGTCTTTTTGTCCCAAATAATGAAAGGTGCAAACCGTCTTTGAGTAGGGCATCTTTGTTAATAGTTCCATCAGCAAGGCGGAACTTTCGCTCGTTGTTGATGAATCTATATCCACTGCCAACACACAAAGCTTCTAACCCCGAATTAACAATTTCAGCACACTTTTGGGCTTCAGTGTTGTCTGTTCGAGGACACATGCTTGAAACAATGATCTTATTTGCCACTTGTTTGGCGCCCACTACCAATAACTTGAAGTCGTCAATGATTTTTTGTGCATCCCTGGATTCAGCACAATCAACAGTGCCCACGTACAGCACGATGTTCTCAAACTTTCTGGTTTCCTCAGACAAAATTCTGTGCAATTCATTCACTGTTGCATCTCTTACGGGTCTTACAACCGTCCTCTCGTCTTCACTTTTGATGTCTCGTATGATGGAGCTTCCGATTACTAAGTTGTGGTAAAGTGATTGGCCCTGCACGGGGGAAACAGCAGTACCCTGGCTTCGGTTTATCCCACCTCGGAGCTCAGCATTTTCACGCCGGAGCTCTTCACATTCTCCGGTTTTCGCACCCAGTTGTTTGACAAGGTCCATGTTGTTTGTTTGGTGTGTTTGGACTTGTACCTTTAAACGTTTCAACTCTTCAATGATCAGCTCATTACTTGCCCGAAGAGATTGCATTTGTTCTAAAATAAGGTTGATCCGGCCGGATGTAGATCTACATGAGGTACAATGCCAGAATGTAACATCGACGGTATTCTCGTTTTCATCAACACATTTGAAATGGTGCCATACCATGCAAGTTGTACATCTTATCATTGCGGCGTTTTGTTCTCCATTGTACAAACAGTGCTCTGTGCATAGTTTGGATTTGTTAACCGTGCTCTTTTCGTCCGAATGTTTGTTGTTTATACTCTGCGCTTCACTTTGAGAATCATCTGTTGTTGTCGTTTTCCTTTCCCGTTTTTTCTCTTCTTCGGTGCTCCGCCAGTCCCTGGGTTTCTGCAGATTTTTGTTTGCTTTCTTGGCTTCGTTGTTCTTGCTACCATGTGCATTATCATTTTCTGCATCCGCTGTGATAGAATCTCTGCATGTTTCCCCTTCAAAAGTACTGTGAGAACCAACCCCAGGCGAACCTGAAAGAGTCGTTGTAACTGTTAGGTCATCTGTGTGTCTAATTGTTGCCCCCGCACTTGAATCCTGTTCAGTCTGTTTTGTTCGTTTCACTTTGTTTTTCCGTTTTCTTCGTTTCTTTGTTGGCTGTCCGAGCTTCTCAGGCTCAGGACTGTCCTTCAGTGAAGTATTTTCATCTAACGCCGATGTTTCATTGTCCACAAGATTTTCTGAATCACCAGACAAAGTCGCCTTATCTGATGTTGACCCGGTGCTGCGCCCGGGATCGGAATGCTTTCCCGCATCACTGATCCCGTCACCGCAGATGGTGTCGCCCGTGCTGCCATTTTGGTCATTGGGTCCCTCTTGACTGTCAAGTAACTTCGACATGGAATCCTCTGATTTACTCAGTCTTTTTCTGACCAGTCAGTATGCTGCTGTGTTTATCAGACCCAGGCTTAAGTCTTGCGATCACAGGGTCGATCGGTGGTGTAATTCATGTACGTTCCCGGGCCAGTATGTCCCTCAAGTAAGATGTAAAAAATAGGATCACCTACTAAAAGTTTAGAAGAATAAGGGTAAGCAAACATAGACCAGTTCTGTGGCAACTTTGAGAATTCCATGAATGATAACATGAACGGGTCCATGGTACAACTAGAGAAAATCCTCATAGCAGCAAATCTTTCGAGTTGAACTTCGTCATAAAGTGGGGATGACATTTATGTCTACCTTACTTGTCCGGACATTATACCTTTTGCTGCCAAATACTCAGTGGGTATGCAATAGTTAATTAGCATACACGTATAGAAAGTCTGAAATGGCGTCTCACATCAATCAGTCGTTAGGTTTTTTAAATCTGAATTTTTTTTAATCAGAACAATTAAAAGCACTATGGATTCTGTTTAATATTGATAATATGGACAATGACTAATAACAGGCCTTTTACATAGAATAGCATCACCAGGTGTTAAAGGTTTGAAAATATTTAAGGTTTAAAATTTGAAAAGCCCCATATAAGCACACGCTGAAATGCTTTTGCTCCAATACTTAGTAGATCTATTTTCAGTGACCACTGACCAGTATAACATATACCTAGATGTTATACTGGCATCTTCATAATTTTCAAGATATTCAACATTTAAAACGCATTTGTAGCATAATTTAAATTTTTACGCATTATTGATGTGCAGTGGTTGATATCATTCAGGTGTCAATCGAATTGACATCCGTACTACCCATTATCGATTTGAGATTTCCAACATTAACAATCAAATGCCCCATATTACCATAATTTTAAATACCTTTTTCTGTGCCATATAAAAAGACACAATGCCATACATAAATCGTAGTCATAACATATTTCGTATATTTTGAGTTTTTTGGTCTTCTCATGTCTGCAAAAAAAACCCCCGCCGGATAAAATGTTGTCGTTTCAAAAAACAGTACAAAATAAAGTCAAGAAAAAAAGCCAAAACACCCCGCCTTCCCCCGCCAAAAATAAAAGGGGGAAAAAAAAACACTTTTGCAAAGGCGGAATGTCTGTTTTGACACACAAGTGCAGTCGTCCTCGGAGGCACACATTTGGATAAGTTGGTCAGTCGCGTGTCAGGGTGGTTTTGCAGAGCTGCAGGACCAGTTATCGCGTAGTCACACAGCAAGATTGCGGTACATGTCATGCCCACAAATCCCGATCCGAGTCATCCGTCCTTGTGCTGCACCAGTCATCTTCACCGCGGGCCGGGGTCGTACTACAATGGAGCCACACGTCCCGACTTGCAAGTGTTTGCTGTTCACACAGAAAGTGCTGTGTGTGGTCTATTGTTGTATTTACCTATAAAATGAGATTTTTTTTCTTTTAAATTTTCAAATTCATTTTGACTTTTATGGAGACTTGCACGTGACTTAAGATAATAAACATTTGGTGTTTCAGGGAAGGCATATTCTCAAGCATTTATGCAGAATACTTTGGTACAAAAATCGCATTTCCCGAAATCTTGGTGGAAAGTGCACTGGCCTCTTTATAGTGAGCGTGTACTATCCTGGAAAATGAAAAGGTTACAACCATTACTTGTCAAAATGGAAAGATTATGGAAATAATGTTACGATTCGGTCACATTTCGTTAATAATGGAATTGATAGATACGGCTAATTTACAGCAATGGTTGTATATAGTTTTCTCCAATATAAATAATTTAATTTTAATTATTTACGATTTCACATCAAATTTCTGTAGACTGTAATACTAGGTCGTGTGTTAACTTTCACGTGCCAATGATCTGAATATATCATAAGGTCCATTCTGTATAGATTGTGTGTTACCATGTTTTGGCGAATGTCTTCATTTGGTTCAAGTCCAAATTGGAAATCCTAGTAAAGTCAACCTCAAGATTTGGTCATCCACATCAACATTTAGTAACCTCAGATGAAATTCCGTTTTGTTACACATGTTCAGAAATATATTGCAGATAAAACAGGAGAAGAAATGCATGAAAGAAAAACAATAAAACAATGTTATGATTTGTTTTAGTATATACTTTTTATTTGAACATTTTGCACATGCGGTGAAGAACGTTCACCAACGGTATCGTAACTATCATTGGAGATTATACCTGTGAGAAATATACACTTTAAAGGCAAACCTAATTTTCCATTGTCTTTTCAGGCTAGGTAGAACTTCCATGTAATAAACCATGACAGCAAAGACAAGAAGGTAACATGACCACCCACTGTGAATGGTTCTTCATGTAAACCTTATGGTAATCACATGTATAAGTCTTAACAATTGATCAATATGGCAATTTTTTCTGCTAGACATAGGTGTATAAACAAAATAATATTCCGATTATCTTAATAATTTATCACATTAAAACTGGGTGCATGGATTAATATTACCGTAAAGTCCACCCTCATAATGTCAAGATCGTCACCACTTTAGGCAATATAAAATGAATGTCCTGTTTCTCATATTTTTTCCACAAAATATTGGGTAGGTAGAGGATTTCATATTATTTTAATCCTCTAAAACATTAAAGGGAATTATTTTCAACAAATTTTAAAGTGGATTTGGTTTGACTTAATAAAATTTAAATTGCAGGTGCAAAATGTCACAGCTGGTGGCAATGAGAAACAAAAAATTATCTTATAGGGCCTTCCATGCAAGAAGTGTGACTGGTACAGCACTGTTTATTGCTTCCTTGCACATGCTTCAACATGACATCTGCTTGCTTAACTCATTCCACCCTGACAGAGGACCAGAGTCAACAGCTTTCCTTGGAGCGCTCTGGGCGCAATGTGCCCACAGCATGCCAAGGAATGCTGTTGACCATGGGCATATAATTTGGAATGGTCTTCCATGCAAGTTTCATCCAAAATTTGAAAAATAATACCCAAATTAGTAAAATACAATTAGCAGACGACATTTAGATATTGGTGGGAAAAAGCGTCATAAGGTTGGAGTGAGTTAAACCAAGTATTCTGATCAATGCTGTGACTATACTACCAGGGTGCAAGCTATCCCTGCCCCCATGACATCACAACTAACAAAGCTCACCAGTAAACCTGGCAATGTATCAAAACCACAACCTTTGAGCCAAGGTCATTCATACACAATTGGGTGTGCTAGATAAAAATCAACAGGTGCACTGCATAAGTCTTACTTCAATCAGTTTTCCAGTTATCACGGACAAGAAATCAGTAAAGTTGCCACGAAACTTTTAGAAATCCCAAGTTGTAACTCAACAAGATATCTAGCTATTAGTCTGAACAAAGCTAAAAAAAGTTGCCATGTGACCTTAGGCAATAGGTCAAGGTCATATATATATATATATATATATATGTATATATACATTCACATACTCTCACAAACTCTTTCCTCCTGAAGAATGTTAGTTTGTGCAGAGTCTCCAAGTCCCCCACCAAGGCGGGAGATTTGCCGCTTTTTCATAGTTTTTAACATCTCCCGCTTTTTATAAAATGACTCCCACTTTTTGTAAAATTTAAGAAAAAAGTAGCATTATCACATAGTGACTGTTCTGCCACGTTATGGTACTATACACACGCGGAACATGTGTATGATGGTGCCTAAAATGGTTCACAATACAGGAAATGAAGGTACAAATTTCAATTTTTTCCTGGGGGCGCAAGGCCCCAGACCCCCCAAGCAATGCTTCACGCCTTCAGTGCTTACCCTCCAGCCTTTCAGTACCTGCAGGAGGAGTATCTCCCACTTTTAACATAGGCAAAACTTGGAAACTCTGTTTATGCAATATGGAAGTATTATACCAACTATATTTATTCTTCACTTATCACTTGGGGAAACAAAAATGACTGTGGTTGTACTTTGAACTTAAGAAATATGTCAAGGTCATCAGCATACAATGATTAATAGCCCTCATAATTGACTTATCTATCCTAACCCACAAAGTTCTTCACTTATCATCCATAAGATAAGTTCAGTCAAGTTGTCGTGTAACCTTGGGAAAGAGGTCAAGGTTAATTATGCATGACCTCAACCTAGCCCTCATAAAGGACCAGCACCATTTGCAACAATCACTTCTGACGTTACACAGTTGCAGAGAACATCATCCGGAAACCAAACTACAATTGATGATTAAGTTTACCAACAAGATGTTTACATTCACGGTCACCTTGAAAGCCATGACCAGAAAACAGCTCAACTTATTGCACCAATGTAAATACATGGATACTATGTGTGTGTGTGGGGGTGGGGGGGTGGGGGGGTGGGGCAAGGGACTCATTTTTTCCTATAAACTTTCCTAAACATTCCCAAATGCACACTTGGCAAGTGATTAATTTACTGGGAATGTTCATGAAGTGAAATTTATCAATGAACAAAACTCTCAAGTTTACGTGCAATGAGCGTTTAGCACACCCAACACACATTTCCTCTCTAAATCAAAGATGGTAACAAATGAAAATTATAGAATCAAGATAGCAATAATTTTGTTTCTTTCACTAAAACCAACAGCTTTGTTTGGCATGTTTCTAGTCCCAAGTGCCCAACCCTAGCTCAGAAATGTGTATCCATGACTGTTGCCATGCTGTCCCTAAAGTCTTCTTTACCATATTACGCAGTGGAAAAACTGGCATGATACTTTCAACACTCAGCCAGCTTAACTCTTCCACTGCCAACTGCAAGTCAATGTGCTTAAGATAAACTCTGAACTATCAAATGGATACCAGACTAGAATTAATACGCTTTGTGAGAGACCTTTTCTTCCAGTACCATTATACCAAAAGTGTTATAGAATATAATAGTCCAGGTCAAAAGCTTTCTGTGGCGTGCTTTGGGGACACAGCACCTAAAGCATGCCGAGGAAAACTATTGACTCAGTGCAAAACTTGCCACTGAAAGAGCTAACAAGGAAAAGGTTAACCCAGGTCACAAATCTGATGAGTTAATCATAGAACAGTGTTCCATCAAAAGAGCCAAACCATACTGCGAAAAAAAAAGTGTCTCAAAAGATGGGTGATCTCTCATGATAGGTATATTAACATGGGAAGTATAGGACTTGGGAATCTGTGAAGTGGTCTCATGAGAGGGTGATCTCTTGTGACAGACACTACTGTTTTTCTAAATGGTCACTGTAATATCGAGGTTCAACTAAGCTGTCCAGACCTCTCTTAAAAAAAAAAAATAAACGTTTTCTGCAATATTTGTGATAAATGTTCTCAAAAGCATATACTGAACTGAGATGCAATAATAATACACATGCATAAGCAGATTTGTCGCTGAACACACATGTAACCAACCACCCGTTAGTTTGTGCATTGCCTGGAAAATCAAGACTTCAGTGCACTTGTACCCAGCTTCATGTATCATAAGGCAAGCTGAGATACAAGACACCACAAACCACTAGCGTCAGTCTTTATAACCTCGTACAACATGAATTACAATATGACTGCAAAAACTAATAATAAAGGTAAAGCCTATAAAGATCTTTATATAAAACTAAAAAGCACTGACACATTCTACACTTGAATTGATTCAATGGAAGTTTAGAGCTTTTCAAGCTACATTACTTTCTTTTTCGATAACCCATTCTTGAGCGAGCACAATTTTGAACCATACGGATGGTGTGATCTACATGTATTACCCCGTAGCTATAGACAGTTGAGAACAACATACTACCCTTTTTTAACATTCTTCAGGATTCCGTTTTGTCATTTACCCCCTGGCATCATTTCAGTTCAGTCCTACATAGTTTGCCATTACAGTGCAACCCTAAACAGCTAATAGTATGAACCAAATTGTCTTGCTGTTCGTTATGGTGAAAATGTTTGTAAACACATTTACAACCAAAACCAAAAGCTCTCCAAACAAATGATTCCAAAATGTTGACAAATTCCATGGCCACTATAAGTGAACACAACAATGATGACTTAAAAAGTTGTTGATTAAGCGCCCGCAATTGCTGCCTACAAAGTCAATGGAAAATGTGATGCGTAGATGGCACTGCAGGTAAATTTCCCCTGGTATCAACCGGTCACATGTGAAAAGACAGGGAGATAAACAAAGCCTGCTTCCTTCTTTGGAAACATAATTTACAGTGGAAACTGTGAAGGGCGCACAGATATATTCATTTAAATGGCATCAGTTTTGAGGGACTTTAAGTCAAAATTTATGCCTTTGATTCATTTATATGACATATTGAAAAATCTGACACATTCTGCAGGGAATACATGGTGTTGTTATAACACAGTGTCACTATCCATGACATGAAACATCGTTTCATCTTTCAAAAGAACTGAATGTCTGGCACTTCAGTCAGGAAGACTACAGCTAACTCAACATTTGCAATGTTAAATCTTTCAGTGCCAACTGTGACTAAAGTAAACTACTTAAAACTAACTGCTCTGAATTACAAGGTCAGAAGGTCTACAGTCATGTACTCAACATAAAAGGGACCTTCTTAGTGAAATGTGTTTCCTTTGTTGTTCTTTAACCATAATACAATATGCTTTGTCAATGAAACATCATGGGGTATATACAAGGAATCATTCATACGTGTTTGCGACCAGAATTCAATCGTTCTCGGTGGCAAAAACCACTTGAAGCAAGCAGCTTATGGCTCTGCCACCAAGAATGATTTCAGTCCAACGGCAAAAGCAGCGTATGCTTATTGGCAGATTGTTGCCATCACAGAAAATACTAGGGATGCCTTAAAACCTTTGTTCTAAGTGCAATCCTCAAACACCAGTTACCTGTAGATATTTTTCTGCACAGTTCCATATATATACAAAATCATTAAAACTGCAATATAACAGAGATCAGCACAAGACAAATGAAGCATGTCACCCTCAGGTGGCGCTATTGGTTACTTTCCCCTGCAATCCACATATTGCTGGTGGAGACACCTGGTACTTACAAAACCTAATTCACTCATTTGTTGAAAATGCTACATGACACAGGAAACAGATGCTGCTACCATGTAGAGTAGAGTATGACTTGCTCTATAATTATAGCTGTTCACGTAATATGTAAAGCATTTCTACCAGTAAATATCATAGTGTCTTGAATAAATGGAATAATCATACATATTAGAAGAGTAGCCATCATTGAATTATTCTTTATACATCTCAATGGCTCTCAATGTATATTTTACAATATTGTCTTGCATAGGAAAAGTCAATCAATACAGATCAATGTATAAACACAAATGAACTATGTACATTTTAACTTGCAGTTTAATGCCAATCATTTAAGATTAACTGGCCCATTCAAGCATATTCATTTGTAAAGTATTATAAAAGTATAAACTTTCGGAAAGGCTAGACATTTGAGATGTTCATTTTATGACACTGTGGTAATAACTGTAAAACTCAATGGTACAGTCAAGGGGAAGGCATACATACGTGTATAATATGTGGGACCACATATGCAAACACATTTTGTGTTGTGACTTTATTTATTCTTAACTGTGCGGCACATGTCGTGTCAAGATGGTGATATCTAGGAAAGATTGGATTGAAAATTTGCATAACATAATAATGATCACTTTATCCTGCATCTGTTCTGTAAACATAATACAGGTCCGTCATGAGAACAACAACAAAGACCCCCCCCCCCCCCAAACCAATTTACAGACTGCTAGCCTTTGGAAAGTGTATAAAAGTATCTACATTATCTGTATATGGCACCTAGCAGGTGGATAAATTTTATTGGGCACTTAGTTCAAGTTCCTGAAAACGGGTCATAATTTTATCACTGCACACAGTGAGGCACTTTACATTCAATATGCATTTGATATTTTGAAACTTGCCTTTTAAGCTGTTAACAGTAAATTGTTTTATGTTTACATTTTCCATTTTTAAAAATTAATCCTTAAATCACCACCCACCCCCCAATTTCTATATCTTTTTAGCTTTCTATTCATTTCCTTCTCAAAGCAAGAGAAGTTTGGTATACAGGCTATTCAATACGCAGATATGTGAGGCTCTGTTGACCAGAATATACATCAGAATTCCACTTTTTAAGAGTGAATTTAAGACGTGAATTGCTCACATTTGAAGCAAAAACTATAACGTATACAATGGCCCCACTTTTACACAGCAAACTCAGATACAATTATTATTAAAACATGGCCTTTCCAAGAGGTGAGCCTCCTTCCAGAGGGAAGACATATGTTGTAAATGTCACCTGTACACATACATCCTTCTGCAGAGGAGGCATCTGGCTAGAAGGACCTGATCAGAGGCTTATTACTCTACATGTGAAGATACAGCAATCTATCAGAAGTGAGTCATTCAGTAGTCCTCTCATCCATTGAAATACAGCTGCAAAGTGGGCCACTCAATCTTACAAGTGTCCTATATGCATGTTTCTATTTATTACTACATGCTCAATCAATATATATGTAGTGGTAACCTGGTCTTTTATTATCCAATTACAGTACTACCTGCTACAGTAGTCCCTCCTTTGAAAGACCACTCCTTTGGGAGACCACCTCCTTTGAGAGACCACAGTTGTCAGGTCTTTCTGTAGTACTTTCCATGTTATTTATACCTCCTTTGAGAGACCACCTGCTTTATGTGACCACCTTTTGGGTGGCACTAGGGGCGGTCTCTCAAAGGAGGGACTACTGTATTTAAGATCACCCTACCGCCAGCAAAAAGTGGTCACACATAACAGATTGTCTCCCGTGGCTAGTAAAATTGACAAGTAAATTAGAGCAAAGTGTCCTGAAAGACTGGTCTTAATAACCAATGTGGCGAATCACTGGAGATGGTCTTTATAGCAGGTACTGTTTTACCATTTAACTCTTTCAGTGCCACTCACGTCTTAAGTCGATCTACTTGAGCCAGAGAAGTGTGAATTATCATTACAATCCCAGCTTAGTATTCCTCATAAAAAGACCTTTCATTCAAGTACCAGTATGCCTATAATTCCAGAGAGAATATCCCAGGTCAATAGCTTTTCTCGCCGCATATTGGTCCCAATGCACGCCGAGAAAAGCTGTCAACTCAGTTCAAAATTTGGCACTGAATGGGTTAATTGGTATTGCCTCACAAATAAAAAACTAAAATCTTTGCATACAATACTCATCTGTAACGACATGTACGCATGTTTAACATCTGGGACTTGTCTGGTGTTCTAATTCAATGCCTCACTGTGTATTTGAGATGATATTTCACAGCATATTTTCCATATAAATTTTCTCGATCTTTCCTGGTTTTTCTTGATGCTTCAGAAATTTGTTCTTCACTTTTCCTCATTATCCCTGGCCACAAGGACATGACATGAACAAATGCAACAGTGGATAGCCCCCAACTCTTTCAAGTTTAAATTTTAGGAACCAGAAATCAATATGGTGCCTGTTCATATAAAAGTAAAAGATCATTCTTTTTCTACTGCACTGCAAGTTACATCATTTACAAGTCACAGCAAATAGTAGTGGTTAAACTAGAGATACCTTAAATGCAAAGCATTGACTGAAGGGTCCACCAGGAAAAAAGCTGCCATTTGCTCAAATTAGGTCATGGTGACACAAACATCTAATCAGTCCATCTTGGCATGCCAGATAAGCATACTCCAAAATTTGAGCAAAATACATTGGAGCGATCTGGAGATACTGTGGTAATGAGCCGTAAGGAGCATGTAATTAGACAGCCATTTGCTCAAATCAGGCCATGGTGACACCAAAATCTGATCAGTTCATCTTGCAAGGTGAGCTAAAATTTATTGTCAAATTTGAGCAAAATACATGGAGGCATTCTGTAGATATCGCGGTAATGAGAATATGCACATCCAGCCTGATGGACGGACGGACAACCTAAAAACAGGAAGAGCCCCCCCATAGGGCAGACCCTTAAAAACTGTATAGCTAATCAGCTATACTGAACATAAAACTTAATTTGTACCTGATTTCTTGTAAATTATTGAAATTCAATGTACACATTTTGTCCCTTTACTAAAACAATTATCTGTCAGAAGCAAGCAGGAACCTGATACTTTAATACTCTTCATCCTTTGGTCACAGAGTTTACCAGTACATAATTTTTAGCCTTGGCATTTCAGAACTCAAAATATTTCATTATTTTTTGTTCTTTTGTTACACTTGTGCCATATTGTGTGGTTCACTTTTCAGCCACTGATATTTCTGTTTCTGTATGTGACAGCAAGACACTTCAATTTACTGAAAAACATGTTGCATTTGTCAGTGTACCACCTTTTAATTTAATTCTATCGGTGAATAATACTATTAATGTTAAGAAATTGTACAATCTTTTTGTACCCAGTAGCACATGCACAGACATGGCTAGCCCTCTACTGGGGAAACCACCTAAACGCTTGCCCTTCTGCTCTATTATCACACTAGATGACCTCTTGTCATAACTACATGTATCATCAATGCCATGACTAACATCCTGATACTGGTCCTAAAGGTGTCACTTGATTACAGGAACTAAGTGCTACATATAATTTAAACAACATCCTGTTGGTAACAAACCAAAAATCAACAGCGAAGATTTATTCATGTGGTAGCACCATTCTTATAAATGCAAACTGTATAATCTGAAAGCACAGTAATGAAAAGAAAATCTGAACTCATACTGGTAAAATGATCAACAAGGGTTCATCCGTTGGTCACCAGATGTCCATACCAGCATGAGCGGGTGATGTATCTTGCTTGCATAGACGTCTCATCATATGTGTATCTGCAGTTAGATGTTATATACATATAAAAGCTATGTCAACCTATTGCTGACATCACACAACAGTATCTGTGGTGAGGTGGGCTCTATGAAAAAAATGTGAACATAATTGATTAACCTATCATTTCCACAATTCAAATCAATATGAAAACAATATCATATGATCTTTCAAGGACCCACACAAAGGTCCAGCTGAAATTCTAAAATTTAGCTGTATTTTGAAGGCTTTGAAATCAATACCAAGTTCTTACATGAATAAACTAAGCAGTAATTCTTCTTTTGTAAAATAACAGGACTACACTTATAATGTGGTATTAACAGATGAGGATCACAATGGGCTGTTACAAACAGCTGAGAATCAAGCAAAACCATGCCACAATGATCAAAACTGCTAGGTTTTGTCCAAAAATGATTCCACTAAAGAGGTCACACCCTTCATATTATACAGGCTTTCTAGACAGGAAAAAAGGTCAGACAGTTTGTGCAACAAAGCTGCCTTAGGTATAAACCTGACCTCATCCAGAGTACAGATAAAAGGTACACAAAGATGACAATATCAGACAGGGAAATGTAAACACGTACGTGTACAAGTCACTGTCAGGCAGCTCAAAGGCCAGTATCAATTCAGATTTAGCTTTGGCCGGACTTACATTCATGTACATGTTCTGTTTTAAATTCATATAGTACACTGTATACAACAGAATCTCTCACTGAGACCACCACTGTACAGCTATTTCTATGTTAAGGCCACCAATTTACACTTCTGTTTTTGCCTATCTTTAATTAGATCCTATCCCCTATCAACACCACTCCCCATTTAGACATGTTTCAATCCCTTAATTATGTTCTTCATAGGGGGGTTCCATTGTTTATCTTTATTAATGGTGTCAAGAGGAATATTTGCTATGAAGACCATCCGCTATCATGATACAATAATCGTGTCAATAAATACACACTACAGTGGTCCCCCTCGTATACTGCTACTGCAAATGCAGTCCAAATGTGGCCTTTTAAGACCGGTGGCCTCTGAAATGGGGGACAGTATAACAGGAATGTCATGCTCTGGGCTGGGGGTGGTCTTTTAATGGAGGTGGCCTCTGTGGAGAGAGGCCTAACAGGACCACTGTATGTAATTGTCTCCCACTCATGTGACTAAATGACATGTTATATTTGGGTATACTTTTCCTCTCCTTCAGAACACTTAAATTTACAGTACAGCATTGACACTTTGACCTATTGTCCATATATAAAGACTGAACCTTCAGATCTACAGACTTTTACTCCAGATAAATGGAAAAAAAAAAAGAAATTATATCTTAACCTCTCTCTAAAATAAGCAAACACATATAAGCGAAAAAAACTTTGACTGGCGATAAACTAGTTTAGTGAACTCACAAATCTGCTCAATATGTGGTGATAAATTAACCCAGTAAACTCACGAATCAGGTCATGCCACTGGGATGGATCATGTTCTTCTTTAGAGGAAGAAGTATGTACATTTATCTATACATACATTAGGCATTCCATTATGGCAACTTGAGACAAACTGAAGAATTAAAATACTATAAATAATAAATTTGAGCAATTATTTTCCATTCTTTGTAATGCCAATCAATCTTTTTTCATTGCTACTATGATAAACGTACCTAAAATTCTCATATATCATACATGTAGATTGAATGATAATGTCTGCTAAAGTAAAAAAGAATGAAAGAAAAAACAACATGTGTTGACAATGACATGAGGACATCTAAGAGAAGAACATGTACAACAAATTTAACATTATTATGAGCTATGGGGCAAGGTTTGAAATATTAAGTCACCCCAGACTAGTAGTCCATCCATACCTTTGTGGAAATATTCTGGAGGTTACATATAGTATTGCCCTTAAAAACTGTTTACATTCAAACACAGTCATCAATGTTTGCATCGTCTGGCAAGTCACCAGTGACAAAGGCACTTGCAGCATGGCTTGATATGTAAAAAGCCAAGTACACAGGCGGGTGGAACATGTAGAAAGCAAATGCTGAGCAACAGTTATCATATGTCATGCATTCTTTGTAATGCATGTGGTACTCATCACAATAGCACCAACCCAGGTTGCCGGTACCACCACCAGCACCAGGTGTCACTTGTAGCATTACCTAGCAGGAGTGCTATCAATTATAACAAGGTGGGACAAGGCAGATCAGGCTGCCATCTTGCGAACATTACGAGAGACTGGAATGTTACATGTCTTCAGTCATCCATACTGGTGAAGTTCCTTGAAAACTGGCCACCAAAATATTCTACTACGATATATTCATTATTAATTTCCCTGTGGGACCCTCATGTTACTGCTGTGCAATTACAGAAACAACGTGTATAAATAAGCCCATGAGAACAATACATTTTAGTAGTATTCCTTACGGGTCACTGCCCCTAAGATGCTCCCAGTAGGGGAAAATGACTATGCTTGTCAGACTAATAGGCATCAGTAAAACTTAGAAAACGGAGCAGTGAGGTCAAAACTTGAGTTGGCTCTTGAAGTACTTTTCAGTAAGATTGGTAGATTTGTTAAAGATGTATCCCAAATGATCACTTACGTCACCAGAGAGGAGCAAGAGTTTTATAGTTAAAAAGGTTTATAATTATATGATGACAAAGTACCATGCTAATGCTGGGATTGGGCAAGCTGGAGACTTACTGATGGATGTTGTAAACCATTTTTATTTCCCAGCCAACAAGCACAATGCCCCCATCCCACTATGTCCCCATAGACTGGATCATGCTCCAAGTGACACCTTGTAGTGAAGGCCATACCTACAACCAATGTGGCTACCATTATCTGCATTAGTAATCAGTTACCAGGTCTACGTCATGAATATATGTGGACACACGCATAGGATGCAAGGACTCAACAAACAAATACACAAGACATCAAGATGAATGTTTTTGATACAAAAGTGACAAATCTTCAAATTTATACTTATAGTGATCATTGTGATGACCACAACAAATTAATCTAATTGCACATTATCTCCTTCAAAGCCAATGCTAGATTCATGTTCCTTGTAAAAAGACCATTCATTCAAGTACCAGCATGCCTTCAGTAACATAGAATATAATGATCCAGGTCACCAGCTTTCCTTGGTGTGCTTTGGGTTCATTGCACCACAGCATGATGAGGTAAGCTACTGACTTAGTCGAAAATGTGGCGCTGAAAGTGTTACATGTACAAGTAAAAGTTACTTGCTTAAACGCAAGACGTTTCTGTTACATATGTACCTAGCACTAAACTGCATTTCATCATTTACTGTGGTTCACACTCTGCTGTATATATATCATAACTGAACCAAATATATATTTATATATATTTGTATGTACATGTACATATATTTGTATGGCAAGACAATTCTCTTCACGGTCTACTTATCTGGGGACAAGTGCTCGTATCTTTTACATGTTAATTTTCACATATTTTACTTGTCCTGGTCTTTAGGACATGTGTATGTATGTATGTATGTATGTATGTATGTATGTATGTATGTATGTATGTATGTATGTGCATATGTACATTTGTATGTACATGAAACTATATTACAGCTTCAGATGCATACACTCTAAATGCATGAAATATGTATAACTTAATAAAAATGGGATCAATATGCGCAAACACAACAAATATGCAAAATATTTTCTCACATTGAACAGTACTCATGGAAAAAAACTGCTGGTATCGCATTGAAGGGCAAAACAAGCCTGATATGCCCATTTGTCATGGCTTTAAGAAGTCCTATGTGTATGTACAAATAAGTAAAAAAAAACTACCGTAAAATCAAAGATTTGTAAAAATGTTTAAAAAAGCACTGGTCTACCTGAGACTACAATGGTAATCTAAATCAAATCAATTCACATTACGTGAACTTTCCTTCCACAATTATTGCATCATGTAGGATCTGTAATGCATGTAATGTAGACAAAAGAATGGTTATGCCAAAAAACCACATCCACTTTTTGTGTGGTGCTGGTGGCTGGGGGTGATGGGACCAGTCTCTATATTACAGTCCAAGAACATCATGGACACTCCAATTTTTGGTACCTTCCGTGTATTTTCTTTTTTTTTATAATAATGAAAAGGGTACACTTGTTTATTTGCTCTGATAGGATTAAGGTTCATGTATCAACACACAGTTTTTTCCCATTGTATTTTCAGGTAAGTGTATGAAGTTGCTAAACCCTTTCCTTCTTGAATTGAGACTGAGTCAACAGCTTTCCGTGGCATGGGTTGGGCATGTAGTGCCCAACTCATGCAAGGAAAGCTGTTGACCTGGGGCCTGTGATCTTGATAGGTCTCATCTGCAATTCTCAGTCAAATTGTTTTTCATTACTGTTGAAATTAGTTGAAAACGCTGAAGCAGATGACATTTGACCACCAGCCGGTTTTGGCCGGTTCAAGGGGGGGGGGGGGAAGGGTTAAAGCCGGTAGTATTTAATCTTGATTTTATTCTGACCCAGACTTCTATCTGAAAGACACACTGTGTTGGGCAATCTCTGGCATGGAAATCCTCCCCCTGTCTCTGAAGCAAAAATCTCCTTATTTCAAAAGACATCAAGAGGTATGGGCATTGTAGGCTATGTCTTACACAGACCATTTTTACACAGCAGTTTTCTGACCTTCAGCATGTAGTACAATATTATCCCTTTAAAATATTTGATTAACAGCATAAGTGTATACCAATATGCATTATACTTATCATATACAAGGTAAAAGATGTTTCAATGCTCCATGTCTGGCTACTAGGATAATTAGCTGAGCACTTGCACTTAAACAGTCCCTGTCTCCACAGCCAAAAAATGTGCAGCTCTCCATGGCAACACATTCATGCTTGATCTTCCTTGTGTCATACCTAAAACCATAAAACAGTTTTGAAAAGTGAACATACTCTACAAATCAAAAAACATCAATTTTGAAAGACATCCAGTCAAATTCCTTTGTCAAACTGACTTATTCATCTGACACATTTGGCATAGAGCATAAAGTGTCATTTTAATGAGATTTCACAGTACATGTATATTAACCCATACAATGCTGAGACAAGACTTGCAAGCACAGGCCAACCTCTGATATACTTCACTTTGACAACAACTGTTTTTTTTATGAAGTTTGTAATTTAAATTAAGTATGAATTGAGGGCTACAGACATTGATAACAAGGCTGACCAACCAACAGTCAATCTAACCAAGTGAAATATAGTACAATGTTATATACACTGTATTCTTTGGAATCAGATACCACATGTTCAATAATCCGGAGGATGCTTTCTTTTCCATCTTGACATATTTTATTGACCTGTGGTTAATCTTACTAAATGACATTAGTCAGCCAGCTGACTTACTTGTGCATTTAAATTGATGGCATTTGTGTGTTACAGGCAGACTGACTTGCCAGAGGTGTTCAGTGGATAGCGTAGGGGTGGATACCAATTGCGTTTCGAGCTTTAAATAATTAAAAAACCAAGAAACAAAATGGCCCCCAAAATGGCACTCTAAAGTACAAAAATCTAACATTTCAGCCAATAAACTGTACAATACGTTCAACTTACCAATCTTTTGTAGGTCCTATGTGTCACACAACATCTTATTAACAGATTGCATGTTCTATTGGGTGTACTGTGTAAATTTTAGGATATCTATGACATATTGTGCTCAATTTGGATTTGCTATGTAATGCATATACAAGCCAGACAGCTTAATAGAGGTATCATGCAATTCAATCAGCAAGTCACACTGAAGTCCCAACACTGACCTAAATTCATTTGGGGTGAGTTTTTTCTTTGCTCAGTTTTCTAAAAGAATAAAGGCATAACTGGAATAGTTCTTCTGTGAACTCTTTTAAATAATCTTAGAGACATTTTACCAGTAAATTATGCTCATGAAAACCTTCTACAGATGTGAAAGGTTTATTATGAAAATTTTGGATGTATATCTTGTCTGAAAGCTAACGGGCACATAAATCTGTTTCGGATATTGTCAGCAAAACGCCATAGCCTCTGTGGCAATAAAATTAGTTTAAATTCCTCTGTTTGTCATCTTAATACTGCTTAATTTAAAAAAGTAGAAATGCATGTTAATGTTTTATACTTTTTTCAGGTTTTGCACTAAAAACATTCAAAAAAGAACTAGAAACAACTTGAAACCATATCAAAGGTAGGTATCTTTGATGTAATCTACATGGAAAAACAACCAAATGCATCATAAAAACAGGACATGCTTCGGCAATTTATACATGCAAGGGATCGCGATAGATCTGAAGCTTCTGACACCATAATTGATGATAACTTGAACAGCTTTGTTGTCATATCCATTTATCATCGTGTCTTCAGGACCAACGCACTGGTGTGGGTACTTGTCTGTGACAGGGTGGGGGTGGGGGAACCACTGCTGCTGGGGAATTTTGCATTCAGAGGCTTTTCTTTTTTTTTTTTTTTTTTTTTTTTGTTTCACTGCATTGTGTACTTTTGTTGTTTATGTATTGTATCTATTGAGTGTGGGTCAGTTTTTCCTCATATTTATTATATATTCAGTTTCTCCGGTACTGGGGAATTATTATATGGTCTGAAAAGGCTCTGGGTTTAGGCTCTGAAACATTTTCTGAGTAGTTGCCTGTTGAAGACCCTTTTAATTAATTTGGGCTAATACAGCCTATGTCAAAATTCTACAGAAGAACACATGCAATATGGACAATATTAGTACTTCCCTATGTATATTGGTTAGAAAGTGACAGGTTAGCTTCTGGAGAGTAATTTAAAACAGTTTGGACTGTGGAATAGGGTAATTATGCTAATATTAAATATACTTTACGTTTTTCGACAAATCATGGGTGCAATTTACAATTTTTGAGAAATGCAACGAGGCATTTACATGTACGACCTCATGAAAATTCCCCAACACCCTCCCTGTATACTTTTGTTGTTTATATATTGTGTCTATTGGATTTGGGGCAATCATACTTTCATATCGATGTATTGATTTCCTCCAGTACTTGGGGTTTAGTATGATTATCATTATTATTATTACTATTTTTAATATGAAATCTAAGACAGTGTATGATTGCAGTAATAAAGCAAGCAATCTGGGAGTTATACATGTGGTTCAAACAGTGGCATCTTCCCAGACAAACTTAAAATTGCTAAGGTCATCCCTATACACAAAAAAGATGATGCAACACTTTTTACAAATTATCGCCCTATCTCCCTTCTACCAGCCTTATCCAAAGTCTTTGAAAAAGCTGTTTACAATCAGCTGTATGAATACTTCCAAGAACACAAACTTTTCTACAATAGTCAATATGGCTTTCGATCAGGTCATTCAACAGAATATGCAACCATTGAATTGTTTATAAAATCATAACCGAAATGGACAATGGTAAACTTCCTATCTGCTTTTTCCTGGACCTATCAAAAGCTTTTGATACCTTGGATCATAAAATACTTTTAGACAAACTAAATTATTGTGGGATAAAAAACACACAAGCTCAACTTTTCCAAAGCTATCTAACAGATCGTTTCCAATATGTTGAAATAGGTAACATAAAATCAGAACTGCTACCAATTAAAATGGGCATCCCACAAGGCTCAATTTTAGGCCCACTTCTCTTTATTATTTATATAAATGATTTGTCTGAAGCTAGTGAAATTTTTAAAGTTATCATGTAAGTAGATGACTCAACACTAACTACCACCCTAAATTCTTTCATTACTGACAATACTACTGCCAATCCAGATATGTTAAACTTAGAACTAAAGAAAATAACAGAATGGTTGAACTCTAACAAGTTATCACTAAATGTTAAGAAAACTGATTTCATGATCTTTCATCAGCCAAACAAAATATTTAGGATACCAAGCATTACCATTAATTCAATCCCAGTTCAACACGTTAATTCATTTTTAAACTTCCTTGGAATAACTATAGACATACAATTAAACTGGAATGCTCATGTTGACAAACTGGCAATTAAACTGTCTAAAAGTCTAGGGGTCCTAAACAAACTCAAATATATACTTCCCATGAGTGCCAAATTGAAAATATATCACTCTATATTTCTATCACATGTCAACTATGGCCTTTTAGCATGGGGCTTTAAATTGGACAAAATCGAGACAATACAGAAAAAAATTTTGCGGGTCCTAACATGCAGCCAATATAATGCACACACTGACCCATCACACAAAAGTCTGAAACTACTTAAGGTTAAAGACATATTCACTATCTCTAAACTGAAATTTTATCATAACTATATAAATAATAAATTTCCTGGCAATTTGCAACAATTTCCTTTACAACAAAACACAGCTAGGCAAACATACACTACCAGAAGATCTCAAAACCTGTACATCTTGAGACATAACCATACATTTGCCAAAAATTGTCTAAGATTTGACATGGCCAACACAATAAATAAAATTGATGCTTGTATTAAAGAAACAAGAGGGCTGTGTGAACAGCCTGTGCCTCAGCTGATCTTGACATTCATCACACTTGCAGCTCTATGAACTTGGAAAAGGATCACAGACACCATGTTCTCAGTAAGTCTGAACTTTATAGAAGAACACTTACATGTGCAACATCAAAGTTCAAGTAGTTCTCAAGTTATAATGAAGAGTAAAATTCATGTATGTTGCACTGTGACCCCACAAACGAGGTCAAGGTCATTCATGTACTGTCTCAGCATGACCTTCATACAGAATAATTAACATGTGTAGCTAACTCAAAACAGATCTCAAGTTATCAAGTAAACAGTAAATTTCGTGTCAGTTGTCCTGTGAATTAGCATTAGAATGCCCATTGACCTACAAGATTTTTTAAGATTTGTCCAAGAAAAAGACCAAACAAGAGGGCTGTGTGAACAGCCCATGCTCAGCTGATCTTGACATTCATCACACTTGCAGATCTATGAACTTGGGAAAGGATCAAGGTCACCCATGTTCTGAGTAAGTCTGACCATTATAAAAGAACACTAACATGTGCAACATCAAGGTTCAAGTAGTTCTCAAGTTATAATGAAGAGTAAAATTCATGTATATTGCACTGTGACCCCAGAAATGAGGTCAAAGTCATTCATGTACTGTCTGAGCATGACCTTCATACAAAAACATTAACATGTGCAACATCACAGTACTAACTCAAAACAGATCTCAAGTTATCAAGTAAACAGTAAATTTTGTGTCAGTTGTCCTGTGAATTAGCACTAGAATACCCATTGACTTCCATAGTAATCAATAGGAAAGCTGCATTGATCGATAAGTACCCGAGTTGAAAATACTTAAAAATCAGGAATCTAAAGCAGTGCCACCTAGTAAACAACTTTGTTTGACCCTTCAACAAGAACATATCCATCACATTTCACTTTAATCTGACTGATAGTTCTGAGAACAAGTGAAAAATAACAATACCATATAAAAAATTCATTAAAAAAAATTAGAAAAAATTGCAGTGCCACCTGGTGAACAAATTGGGAACTATGTGTCCCTGGGAGTGTCTATGAACGATATCAAAACAACTGGGTGAGCAGTTTCACAGGTGAAGAGTTTTTACGGTTTGCCCCCAAAAAACGAAAAAAAATCATAAAAATTCCAAAAATCAATAGAGCGTGACCATTTGAACAAACTTGGTAGAGATCCACCCAAGGCACATCCCCACCTAGTTTCAAGTAAATCTGGCCAAAATTATTTAAGTTATAACCATTACAAGAAATTCCCATGTTAAAACTTTTGTAAAGATTTTTGAAAAAAAAAATCATAAAAAAAAACAAAATTCATTGGAACATGACCATTGGAACAAACCTGGTAGACACCCACCCAAGGTACATCCCCACCAAGTTTGAAGTTAATCTGCATGACGGTTTTGGAGAAGAAGTCTCAAATGTGAATTAGCATTAGAATACTCATTGACTTCCATAGTAATCAATAGGAAAGCTGCATTGACCGATAAGTACCCGAATGGAAAAAATCGTTAAAAATCAGGAATCTGCAGCATTCTCACATAGTGAACAACTTTGTTTGACCCTTCTAGGAGGAACATATCCACCACGTTTCAGCTTAATTTGAGTAAAGGTTCTGGAGAAGAAGTCGAAAATAGCTAGAACACACAAAAATTCATAAAAAATTAGTAAAAAATTGCAGCGCCACCTGGTCAAGAAATTAAGAACACAGAGTCCCTAGGTGTCTTCTCTTGTGATATCAGAGTGATTGAGTAAGCAGTTTTGGAGAAAAAGATTTTTCAAGATTTGTCCAAAAAAAGAACAAAAAAATTCATTAAAAATCCAAAAATCACTGGAGCATGACCGTTTGAACAAACCTGGTAGACACCCACCCAAGGTACATCCCCACCAAGTTTGAAGTTAATCTGCATGACGGTTTTGGAGAAGAAGTCTCAAATGTGAATTAGCATTAGAATACTCATTGACTTCCATAGTAATCAATAGGAAAGCTGCATTGACCGATAAGTACCCGAATGGAAAAAATCGTTAAAAATCAGGAATCTGCAGCATTCTCACATAGTGAACAACTTTGTTTGACCTTTCTACAAGGAACATATCCACCATGTTTCAGCTTAATCTGAGTGACGGTTCTGGAGAAGAAGTCGAAAATAGCTATAACACACAAAAATTCATAAAAAAATAGAAAAAAATTGCAGCGCCACCTGGTGAACAAATTAAGAACTAGGTGTCCCAGGGAGTGTTTCTGTGTGATATCAAAGTAATTGGGTGAGCGGTTTCAGAGAAGAAGATTTTTTAAGATTTGCCCAAAAAAGAACAAAAAAATTCATTAAAAATCCAAAAATCAATGGACCATGACCAATTGAACAAACTTGGTAGAGACCCACCCAAGGCACATCCCCACCAAGTTTGAAGTGGATCTGGCTGACGGTTTCGGAGAAGAAGTCGAAAATGTAAATTGTTGACGGACGACGGACGGAGGACCATAAGATAAGCTCAGCTGACTGACAAGTCAGCTGAGCTAAAAAATTCATTAAAAATCAAAAAAATCACTGGAGCATGAAAATTTGAACAAAATTGGTAGAAACCCACCCAACGTACATTGCCACCAAGTTTGAAGTGAATCTGGATGACGGTTTTGGAGAAGAAGTCGAAAATGTGAATTAGCATTAGAATGCCCATTGACTTCCATAGTAATCAATAGGAAAGCTGCATTGACCGACAAGTACCAGAATTGAAAAAATTGTTAAAAATCAGGAATCCGCAGCATTCCCACATAGTGTACAACTTTGCTTGACCCTTCTACAAGGAACACATCCACTACGTTTCAGCTTAATCTGAGTGATGGTTCTGGAGAAGAAGTCGAAAAAAGCTACTACACACAAAAATTCATAAAACATTAGGAAAAAATTGCAGCGCCACCTAGTGAACAAATTAAGAACTAGGAGTCCCAGGGAGTGTTCCTGTGTAATATCAAAGCAATTGGGTGAGCGGTTTCGGAGAAGAAGATTTTTTAAGATTTACCCAAAAAAGAACAAAAAAATTCATTAAAAATCCAAAAATCACTGGACCGTGACCATTTGAACAAACTTGGTAGAGACCCACCCAAGGCACATCTCCACCAAGTTTGAAGTGAATCTGGCAGACGGTTTTTGAGAAGAAGTCGAAAATGTGAATTGTGGACGACGGACGACGGACGGACGGACGACGGACCCTCAAAAAACCTCAGCTGACTGACAAGTCAGCTGAGGTAAAAATATATTCTCATAGTCTAAAGGGTATGGCTACTTATGCCAAAACAAAAATGCTTGATAAGTATAAAGATAGATGTACCATACCAAATTGTTACATTTGTATGAGAGCCAATTCTAGTCACCTTGTAAATCAATGATCAACTACCCCCTACTTTAATTGCTCAGCACTCCGCCTCAAAATGCAACTCCCAACCAATTATTGCCTTTGTTTACCTAAACATGTAATTGTAGTCTGGCAACAAAATTCCTTATAGGGTGGCTCTCACGATAGCGGCAATGTTTTGCCTTAGTGAGAGTCTCCCTGACCACTAACTGTACCCTCTGAAATGTTCACATATGAAATTGTATATTGGTCGAATAAAATTGTGTCTGAGTCTGAGTCGATATACATTGAAGTTATAACTTAAAAAGGCTAATCTCAGCTATTAACATGATCCTTGGGAAATTTTCTCAAATCAGGTTTTCAAAGCTCAAAATAAAGGCTCTTACCTTTGAAACATGTAAAGCACTTGCCACAGTGTAATTTCTATAGCTGTTTCCAGTGACCGGAAATTCAGGTTTACCACATGTAAAGGATAATAGTTGGTGGCCATTTTGAAATATGGAAATTAAATGTTGACCAAAACAACAATTTATTTTAATTTTGACTGGCATGATATGACTATTTGTATGAAAATTACAGAAAATAACAAACTTTTAACATGTTTATATCAATTTTCAGTCTGCAATATGGGCATTTGGTGGCCATTTTGAATTACATAATTTTGAACCATTTAAGGGCGAAGTAAAAGTTGGTATCCACCCAGGTGGTGATCTGGGGACCATAAAGGACACTTCTTGTTGGTAACCTTAGTTGTAACATGGAAATGCCATCTACCTAATTTTAAGCTATCTTCCATAAAGCTGGCTGGCTGATTACATGGCGACACAAGGACTTGCGTTATTTTCCCTATAATAAGGGGATGTAATGGAGACGTCAGTTTTAAATGAGATGCACGGCAGTCCACCAATGTAAGTCCCCTTACATACCAGTAGGTGGAGCTGCCACCACGAGAATGAGGGGTGGACAGACCCGTGAGAAGAGAACAGAGTGACACAATACATGTAGAGAGAAAAAGTATTCGGCTTATCGCCAACAGCAGATCGGTCTATCAGAATACACAATGAAGTTGAAAAGTATCCTCCTGATTATTTAACAACGGTACTTGAAGGAGAATCACATTATAACACTAACTTATTGTAGACACCCAATGACATTTGTGATGCCCACGTTTCATGTGTTTAAATCATGTGTGGTCTCTATCATACTTACAGTAGTCGTCTCAACAGTTATGGCATCTGGGTCATCTAGAAATGGCTGCTGTGCGGGCACAGAGGTAGACCTCCCTGTCTCTGTGGGCACAGAGGTAGACTCCTTTTTATGTGTGGGCACAGAGGTAGATTTCCCTGCATGTGTGGACACTGAGGTAGACCCCCCTTCATGTGTGGGCCCGAAAGTTTCCCTTTGACTCGTGGATGGGGCGGCCGCCTCCACCTGATCTGTAGTCCCTGAATCAGTGTCTAGTTGGTCTGTGGGCATGGAGGCAGTCTCCACTTGGTTTGTGGGCACAGAGAAAGTCTGAACTTCTCGATTATCTGCAACATCTTCTGAGCCATCAGCTGCAACTAGATGAAGAGAGACTGGTTTGTATCACTTATGGAAACAAAGAATAAAACCTTCTCAAAACATGCTGAAAATATACAGTGGTCCCCCTCTTATCAGACCACCCAAAATGCAGCCAAAAGGTGGTTTTACAAGAAGGGTGGCCTCTCTTGAGGGCGAGAATATAATGGAAATACCACAATTTCTGGACAAGAATGCTGGCCTTTCAAGAGGGGTGGCCTCTGGTGAGAGGGGCCTTATAAGAGGGGGACCACTGTATATTATGTAAAACCAGGCAAGACCAGTAACCGGGAACCAACACTCGGAGGGTAAGCCAGACCAGTTTTGATGAGTGATACTTATAAGAGGCAGTTAGGATCACCGTGTTCCACTGCTTATATAGGCAGGGGTAACATTGCTAGTTGATGTTAGGTTAACGTCATAGTGGTCATACATCACGACGCAGACTGAGACTGCCAGTCAACTGTTGGATTTAAAGAGTTGCTGAAAATATACAAGCCAAAATTTGGGAGTCTCTGTTATTGTGTTGTATCAACACAGTTTGTACTGTCACAATTTTCAATACATGTGTATACCTTTCAAAGAGGATGATTTCATAAATATACTTGATGTCACATTTGCATACTTGGTTTCCTATGGTCATTAACAGCGGTGAATCAGCTGCAGCCATAAATGATGTGACCCACATGTACTGATGTTTGCCTTTGCAGTTATTTGAAATTTGAATACAATAACCATCCAAAGGCTATCTAATATTCTTGCCACTAGGAGGCAACATGAGATTGCTTTCTTCTCCTTAACCCAGCTGTATTTTGTGACACAAGTGAATAAAAAGTTTCCATGCAACTACAGCAAGCAAATTAGCAAACAAGAGGCCAATGGGCTTAATGCTCTGCTGGCATGGTGACTATATTGCATCTGTTCATTCCAATGCTGTAAGTCCTCAAATGGGGATATCTCAAGAATTGTGGGGTGCAGAGCATTCAGAAGATGACCCCAACATTCAAACTGGCAACTTAACCTGGCCCTTCAACTCGGATTAAAAAATTTTTATTGTTCAAAATATGCGTCCCACATCCAGCTTTCCATATATAGCCTGTTTGTCCAAATCGGGTCATAACTTTTCAAGTTATGGAAGAAAAACAATAAACTTGGACAACGCCAAACTCCATAATTACTGGGTCATAGTGACCCAAAAAACAGGTCACCAAGTACAGTTAAATGTATTATGCAATCAAGTGCAATTTTGATCTGGAGGCTCAATTCTCTTTGCCATTGATGTCCATGCTACTCCTGGCCATTACAAAATCACCTTTTCAGCTTCACAGTCATGGTGACCTCACAAAAATAGGCCAAGGTCACTGATATTACATACATGTTACATTCTACCTTCGGCTATGGTCTATTATATCCTATAAATTTGGCAAGTCTAATCCAATTACTTTTTCAAATGTGGAATTTTACATCTTAAAACACATTTTGGCTCATACTTTCTGTCAAATTATAGGTGGCCCCACTACCATCACTACCAACTTAGACTTTGACCTCCCCCACAATCCCACTAAATTTGGTGAAGATCACCCACAAATTAAAGATGCTAGGGTGTTCACAAAATTTTCACATTTTGACCTCTATATTACATAATATTGTAGGTGGAGCCACCAATATTGAAAGCAGTCTAGATTTTCATACACCCTTTAAGTCCTGAAAGTTATATTGCCCTAACTTAAAAACTGTGGTCGGTATCTCGCTAACAAGCAAAAGTTTACGGACGTTTCGAGTATAATACACTTACAACGTATGCCCCAAAACATGACCCATATTCATAAATATCACACCCAACAATGACAGCAAAGAGATTCCAGAGTTACCAAAGCATCAACATTCATCTTCCAATACCAATGGATGGACCAATGGACCGACAGACACGAGCCTTTGCATAAGCTCTGCAGCTTTAGGTCAGCAGAGCTCATAAAACTATGAAACTAACCCGAAACTCATATGGTAGCCATACTGACCGAATCATATATGACCACATCAAGGTAGGATGTGAAAAATTGTTAACCAATTGAAATCTTCCCCCCTCTCTATTCATTACTTGAATTTTCTATGAAAGTAAAAAACTAGGGACTACAAAGAGCATTAATACCTGTGTCTGGCTGCCCCTGCTCCTCTCGCTCCATTGCTTCATGTTGCTCACTATGACGCCTCCTTCTATCCTGTAACCACACAAAAGTACAGTGAAAACTTAGACAGTCAATACAAGTTTTGAGGGACCTAAGTGTAAAACCCCTCTCCTGTTTGACTTATCTATCTGACATGTTGAGATTTAACACATCTGCTGTTAAAAATATTGCAAAATTATTGTGACCTTGGCAGTTATGACAAGGTCACCCACATGTCCTTACTTTGGACCATGGAATCCCCAGATGTGTATATGTTAGTCACTCTGTTGAGAGACCACCCCTATGGCAGGTCTAAAACTGGTCACACAATACACAGGGTTCATACAGGTTCGTGAAAAGTAAATTCAAGGACTTTTTCAAGCACTTAAATCAAGTTTTCAAGGACCAGATCCAGCAATAGAACACAACAGACAAATTGTTTATATCATCACTTTTCAACCCTCTGCTAATAAGACCAATGCATATTTTTCCACATTTATTATTTATTCCAACCATATATGAATCAGACTCAATGTTTTAAATAGACAGTACACTTTCCACAAACTTACAAAGAAGCCTATATGTGGATCATATTACCGAAAGTCCTTTTTAATTTTTTAATAATTTCAATATGGATTATTTTATGAGTTTACTGTGACTTATGTAGGCCTACTGCCAGTATGGGTTGTATTCCTGAAATCGACTCCATCTAGTCTATAAAATTGCTACAACTACATATGGGTAAAATTAGACCTGAAGATGTACCCATCCCCATGCACATTTTTCACAAGAATGCCCCAGTTTCTTTTCTAGGAATGTGATGTACTTTGTTTCCTGTATGTTTGATACAGTGTATTCGTCCCTGAAAGTAGGCTGTACATGTAAATAAGGCTCACATAATTGGTTAGGCCTGCTTTGATAAGAACTGTCAAACCTACATGGGTTAAACAGGGGTTAAAAGTAAAAAGATACTTTGTAATTTGAAGTGTTACATTTTGACAAAAGGAATTTGCCAGCCACTTCAAAGGAAAATGACAGCAGAATGTGTTCATCTTAATGTTATACAAGATCATAAATGCTAAATTTTGTGGAAAATATTCATATTTCTTGTCAACCTGCCTCATTGGGTGATGCTTGAAAATAAAATTCAAGGACTTTTCCAGGACCTTGTCCAAAATTCTGGATTTTCAAGGTTTTCAAGGCCTTGGAAATGAATGTAGCAAATTCAAGTACTTTCAAGCACTTCAAGTTCAAGGACCTGTGCAAACCCTGAATACAGGTGGTCTCTTATTGGAGGTACAATAACATGAAAAAGATTGACCTGGAGACCTAAGGAGTGTTCTAAATAGGCAGCTGGTCTTTCGATATGCTCTCCTACAAGAAGGGCCCTTGGGTCTTTTTAACATAGGAGGTGGTTCATTGAAGACTAGAGAAGATGCCATTTCAAGAGTTGCCCACAAATTGAGCGGGAATTAAAACACTGAACTATGACCTGTTGGACAAGCTTACATATAGTAGAGATCATTCCAATATACATCCTACATGCACCAAGTCTGGACAGGAGCTGGTGAAGTAGTGAATGATTTTTGAGAAGTTCCAAGTTCAAAATGCAACTTCTTGACAGATCTAGGGTCAACTGATGCAGACCCAACATATAAGCTTACCTCAGTGAAAAGTCAGATGAGCCACGAAAACAGAATGTAAATAATACTACATCTAATGGTTTTACTCTATGTACATGCATAAGCTGTTATCGCTATAAGGAATTAACAGAACTTATGTGGTTGGATAAAATTTCAAATTTCTCAAATAGAAAATGATAGCAGGTAAAGAGTGTTGAATTTGCATTTAGATAAAGGAGAAGGTGGAGAGTTTGATCATACGCCAAGTCTTCTCATGGCCCTGTGCTTTCGCATGGCCACCTTTTCAGGGGCTGAGCACGACACAGTGAAAACTAGCGACAGTTCAATGTAAAGCATTTAAGAAATGAGGGTCGATTTTGTGTGTGTTATGGCATAATGACGCGCGTGACTGAAGCTGACATCATGGGCGTGGCACACGCCTGTGCCTCACCTGATGCCAGCTTCAATCACCCGCGTCATTATGCCATAACTCACGCAAAAGAGACCCTCACTGCTAATTTACATTTCCCTCTCAATTTTTCTGGTCAATTACATGAAATTTAGAAATGTAATACATAGAATTAAAATAAATGACCAGAAACTGATTTGCCCAGCTTGTTCCAAGTGTTAAGTTCTGGAAACCCAGATGGGCGTGGCTTACTGGAATGTGGGCGGGACACATGTGTTTTTGTCCCATAACACACAAGGCTCATGTGTTATGGTCTCATAACACACCAGGCTCTCTCCAATACTTGCAATGTTAAAACTTCGATTGAATGTAAATATTTACTGATGGGTCCACCTGCGTAAATACATAGATCCTGCAACTTAGAAAATTAGGTCAAGGTCACCAAAATATAATCCAGTCAAGAAATGGTGTCAAGGTACAATTGAGGTAAACCTGAGTGCCAGGCGGCCAGTGTTAATAGATCGGTTCATATGACTCAGGTTTAATCGGTTCACTTCAGCCCGAGTTCAGGAAGTGCACCCTGCTTTGTTTACATTTTGTGCTCGACCGTGCTGGCCGGATTTAACATTGGCCCCATGGCACTCAGGTTCAATAGACCGGTTCATATGACTCAGGTTTAATCGGTTCACTTCGGCCCGAGTTCGGGAAGCGCACCCTGCTTTGTTTACATTTTGTGCTCAACCACGCTGGCCGGATTTAACATGGAAGGATCAGAAAGTAAACACAGGATTTGCTTGGGTTTAATGAAAAATCAAACTCTCAGCAAACTTAACATGCATATTTCACCACTGATGTGACATTTTAGTAGAAGATTTGCACTGTTCAGCACAATCCATACTGTAATCACTAGCGTTAGCCGTGGCATCCGTTGTGAACATATGAAAGCGTGGGCCTGACTCGGCCACTTGCTGATTGGACAATCAGGCCAACAATGGAATGCATAATTAATTACTGTCCCGGAAAAGTTTGGTACAAGTCGGTATGAACAGGTCTTTTGAGATAGTGCTTAAAAACAATATGGTGACAGAACCACAGACAGATGATTGGACAGACAACCCGAAAACATAATGTGTCACCTGATGGGATGGATATGTAATAACAGAATTAATTACTGTAAATTGCCTTAATTTCACTGATTTCTTATTTTCGCTTGTTTCGCTGATGGCAAAAAATTGTGAAAATGAAAACACGGTATTGAGTATTTCAACATCAAAATTATGTGAAAAAACAGTGAAATTAAAACTACTGTCAAGTATCAAAAATACAAAAAAACTGTGTAAATTTAAAAATGCAAAAGTAAAGCAATTTACAGTGAGGAATCATACTCACACAAGGGCAGTTTATTTTTCTCAGAGTCCATCTGATTCTTTTCCAGAATATAACAATAAGCACCACAATAAAGACTTCCACCGATGCGGCAACTGTACATATGATGATGACCTTTGTCTTCCAGAGGTCATCCTCCACTGCTATGATATTGATGCCTGCAAAATAATTTCTCATGAGATGTACGATTCCTGTTTTTCAGCAAAAAACATCAAGCCCTGTGAGAAAAAATGAAATCATATCAATTTATCAATCTCCCTGAATTTTACTTTTTATCTCCCGGATTTTAAGTTTGGCAGGATGTCTCACTTTGTTTCTTTTTGTTGCGGTACATGATGTAAAGGGATACATATCCATCATTTTCATACCATTCACAAAATTAAAGAGGTCACTGCAGTAAAAGTGAACAATTTAAGACTAACTGTAGTTGCTGGTCATTGCAGTAGAAAGTGAACAAAAGACTAACTGTAGTTACTGGTCATGGCAGTAGAAAGTGAACAAAGGACCAACTGTAGTTACTGGTCATTGCAGTAGAAAGTGAACAAAGAACCAACTGTAGTTGCTGGTCATTGCAGTAGAAAGTGAACAAAAGACCAACTGTAGTTGCTGGTCATTGCAGTAGAAAGTGAACAAAAGACTAACTGTAGTTACTGGTCATTGCAGTAGAAAGTGAACAAAAGACCAACTTTAGTTGCTGGTCATTGCAGTAAAAGTGAACAAAAGACTAACTGTAGTTGCTGGTTGGTTTTATGACAGGGTGGTCTGGTATATCTCCCGGTCTCAACAGTTTGATCTGTACATCCATATCACTGTTTATTGTGGTGGTCTTCATGACCGAACTGTTGCGCGGCTTTGGAACATGCTTACGCAGGGCACCTGGGCACAGAGTCACCAAGCCTACAAACACATTGAATGTATTGTCATTACTCTCTCAAATAACAAAATTTTCTCACATCAAGAAATACGGACCAAAAATACCAGTGGCAGTGGACGTCAATGCTGTCCAAATGTAACTGTAAAATCATCAACTGATGCTGCAAGCATGAATATCCAAACTGTCAAAGTAGAGGTACATTTGTAACATTGTATTCATATTCATAGAGGCCCAGTCAACCTACTTTCAACTTCAAGGCATTCAAGGGTAAACTATGTATCACACAGGGCCTGAACAAAATGCATAACCTGTAATTTTGTCTGCATCCAATGAGAAGACAAGGTGAAAGTGTTGATAAGAACAGATACACGGTGTCCCAAATAAGCCTGATGCGTAGCATATACACATGCATGCCCAACTGAACTGCAGTAAAACCTGGCTAAGTGGGCACCTGTGTTTAGTGGGCACTTTTGCCCTGTCCCACGGGTGCCCACTTAACACAGGTTTTCCTGTACATGTATTCTTACATTTGTTGAAAAAGAATAAGTGGCAATGTGGATAATGTGCAGTTCCCATTTTCAGCAAAGGTGATAGGTGCCATCATAATTGAAGGTTGCTGGTTGAAACATGCTGCCATTCCATGACTTAAATATAAATAAACTGTTTTCCCTTTATGCAACCTTTGTTGCACAACAAACAGCATTTTCAAATTAAACCTGGCTTTCAAAGTTCACCGTTGTTCAACATGGATTATGCACTTTTTTGTATCATAACCCATTTATACATTGTGCTGAAATTTAATTTGTGCATGCCTGTTCATTGGATTATGTTCTTAATGAACTTGACCAGGATGTCCGATGGAAAATAATAGGCTGACAGGATCTCTGTTATTGCTATCTACATGTTTGATTGATTCTGTTGAATGTTAGAATTTTTCAGCATTTATTTTGATTTCATTTTTCTGTCATCAACATTCACTGTTAAAACACCTTTCCTTCCCACCAAAATATTCTGTAGTTTGTTTCTGTGCAACATAAGTCTCATTGGCGATATGTTGTAGGAGAAACCAAGGCAACCTAGGCTTAAATTAACTGGATAACAAATATAAAAAACTCCACCAATTTGCAACATACAGAAGCCAAAATAGATGACACAAATTTGCCATTATCCTGAGCCTATTTTCACAAATATGATAAAAAAAAAAACAACCAACAGATGATATCAGTAACGGGAAATAAACAGGGAGAGGATGATCTTGACCTATTTGCAGACAGCGATAGCATCACCTGTAAACCTGGCTTTCAAAGTTCACCGTTGTTCAACACTTTCTGTGAATTTAGCAGTTGTTTCCACATTTGCTGTGGACGTAATATGTCTGATCAATAACTGCTGTTAATACAGTGACAGATCATATAGGTCTTCAGAATTTGTAACCAACTTGAGAAATAAGACAACAATCACTGCAGAATTTGACGACACCCTTAGATAATTCATGTTAAAATGAATTAGCCATTTGTAAATTTCCTTAGCCAAAACAATGAAACATTAGTATTTGGCTAATGGTACCAGCGGTCCATGTAATATTATGTCAGTCTCTCTGATAAATTTGGATTGTACATCATTGGTCATTTATTTTATGCTACAGTGCAATACTAATATCAATACATGTACAAAAACATGTTTGTGTGAGTTTTACAAGAAAGCAAAAGCAAAAAATTATTGTACCATCCTGCACACGGTGCTTCAGCCACGAGTGCTTAAGGTGGGCATGGCCATTACTTTCCCTTCCCATTATTTGCAACTTAATAACTTTAAACAGCACTATTTACAAAAACCACATTGTAATTTCATATGGTGCACATATAACACAGGAAATTCCGAATTTTCATAAAGATTTGATTGCAAACCTCAGCTCAAAAAGTAACTCCTTTAGTGAAGCTTACATGTCCTTCACCATACAATACAGGGGCATTCCGTGGTATTTTTTTGTCGCGGACGGGACATTTTGCAGACTTCATTATCTTTTTTGAAATATGTTCTTTAATAAGTCAAATGTCACAGATGGGACATTTTAAGCATTTGACACTCATTAAAATTTTAAATTCAAATTTTACTTTGGGTCAAACAAGGTTTTTGATATCCACCTACTCTATCATCATTTGTTTGGGAAAGTTTTGCAGAAAATCACAAAAGCATAAATGAACATAATTTGTAACATCCTGTCCATACATATAGCAGTGTTCCATGCAAGCTGTCCCGTCTGCGACATTCAATTTTTTTAAAAATAAGGGTCTAAATTCATTCAATTAGTTTTTTTAAAAGTTTTATTATATAGTTCTCATGGTGTTATTAAAGGATCGAAAATATCTTTTTGAAATATGTCCTGGTTTTTGCATGAGGCTAACTTTAATAAGTCAAACGTCGCGGACGGGACATTTTAAGCATATGACACTAATTAAAATTTTAAATTTAAATTTTACTTTGGGTCAAACAAGGTTTTTCATATCCACCTACTCTATCATCATTAGTCTAGAAAGTTTTGCAGAAAATCACAAAATCATGCAAGATAGAACATAATTTGTAATGTCCCGTCCGCGACACCAGTTTTGAATTATTTAAAGTGATGAAGGCAGGAGATGAAAATTCATCTCTGCTCTTCTAAATATAATATCTTAGCTTTGAATTTTTTTACATACAGACAACTTTCAACTACTTTTAATTTTAGAAGGTCATGTCCACATTACCACGGAATGCCCCTATAATGGGAATAAATAACCCAAGTCCCAGAGAATTTGTGTACACATTGGGTTGTATCTTCAGCTTATAGTATCACAAAGGGAATTGTAAATCATGATCCTCAAATTTGAGATACTTTACAAATATGCATACCTTCTGACTGGTCAAGCTCAATCTCTGGGATTCTACCCAAATTTATGCACTGCTAAATTTACAGCAGACTACAGGCCAAAACAAAAGTAAAGCAGTCTTACAGCCGTACTTGTCCACAGCACAAGTGATTTTGGAAGTTCTTCCACTCCTTTAGATAAAATTGCCTGTCCTCATTACGTCTAATTCACACAGCAAATTTTGGAAAATGAACAAAGATCACAGGAGCTTAAATTACACTGCCGAGTCTACAGAGAAAATGGCTAAAAGGAATAGCACTAGGCCAAGGCGATGTGTCTGCTTAATACCTACCACAGAAAAAATACAGGAGCAGCAACCTTTCTTGTGATGTTCCATTTGCCATCTCTCACAATTCTTTCCACCTCTTCATCCTAAAAAAAAAAAAAAAAAGATAGGAAAAGCAGCCAAGGCATAACAGCCTAATCAATCAAGTAGCATATCATATATATAGCACATAAAAATTTCATTCATAACGGAGCCCTTGGAAGGGCAATAAAGGCAGGTGTTATGGCTTACATGTCTGCTGTTTTGTATCACATATATACAGCGGTGTCAAGTTGCCCAACATATAAACTGCTTAAGCCGAAAAATGTTCCAAAAAACGGTCCTATTATGTTATAATAGAGGAAACTGGTGAAAAAGTAGGAGATAGACAAACTTGAGTGATTTATATCACTAGAAAAATGGGAGATCTCCCGCCAAATCGGGAGACTTGGCACCTCTGCATATAGTCCAATGCTGTACCATAGTTGGTAAGGAGCACCACTGCTGCCTTAACTGTCACCTTGTTCTTTAAATCCCCAGCAGGTTGTTGCTGTTTTCTGTACTTTGAAGTAAACTGCCACGTCCCCATTCTGGCCACTGTTTGGTTTGCAAATAAAGTCATCATTCTATTTTCAATTGCCACTGTTTCTTATTCCTCTCCATGCAATGCCATGTCTGTTTGGCCGGTTGTCACCTTGCTGCGCCATTTGAAATTGGACTGAATTCCATTTATAGAAAAATACAGCAATTGACCTGAGCATGGAAGTGTCGGGTGGTTACGCTTCTCTACATATTTCTGGCTTCTTTTTTGCCTGAAACAGGATATTCCATAGCAAAAATATGGAATAAATACAAACCATCATTCACATGTGTTCCTGGTCAGGACTCCATGATTCTGCACAAGGACATCATTTGCCGCTTCACGGCTCGTGGTTTCCTGCTAAGAATCATTTCGTCCCAACCAGAAACACCGCTGAAGACAGTTTGTATAACTGGCATATATGTAGTAAAACCTCCCCATATCGAACGACCGTGGGACTGAACAAAAGTGTTCAGAACAGGGAGGAGTTTGGTTCAGGGAGGTTTACATGGTGGCCTCTCGTTTTACCAACCAAACTATACAGATACCACCTGAGGTGCATGTAATTATGGTGGAAGATAATCATGCTAACTACATGTATGTGCATTATTAAACAAATTAACAACAAACAAATAAATACTGCAACTTTTTATTCTTTGGGAAAGATGTACTGTTGAACACCTGTTGCCTCTTCTACAGATAGCAACAACACAGTGAAAGTGTCAATGTCACTTAGCACCTTGCTTCTATCCTCTATTGTATTTAACAGGACTAGTTTCCTGTGTGTCTTTTAAAACCATTCTAAAAAACAGTAAGGCCAGCCTTAAAAATATTTCTGTTTCGTATAACGCGCTGACTTGACCATAGCGCAATAAAACTCTTAATCCACGTCCCTGCACATACACACAAAAGAGGTGTGTTCATGACTTGTAATATTTACTCTCGGAACCCTCATCACACACCCCTCCCCTCCCCTGCTGTTGTCAAGTGAAAATTAAAACTGCACATTTGTATTTGATATCTTACTCTTTTTCTTCTGTGATATTTTAAAAAAAGGGCAACTTTATAATTACGCTAATCCTTTGTTTCTTGAAGCCATGTACATGTACATGTTTAAAATAGCAAAAGACCCACCCCAATTCAAGCCAAGCCGAGGTGTATTTACAGTAGGGCTACTCTGTCTCAGTGCCAGCAAACCAGCCTGAAGCATATATTGTCCTGCTACAACCTCATCTGTGGCAGTCTCTTGCTTTAATACAGATTTAATAAAAAATTTTGAACCTGGAATCTTGTTTATCTTGTATCAATACTAAGTCCATCAGTCCCCGTACTGGCATGATGCCCATACTGCAGTAATACGTAGTAGGTATGTGTAGTTAAAAAAAAAAAATTAAAAAAAAAAAATCCTCCCTGCCGCATCAAATTTTTCAAGGCCTTGTTATACGAAACAGAAATATTTTTAAGGCTGGCCTAACTTACAAATTAAATCATAAAGCTTGTTTCACGAAAGCCAGGTGATTTAATTTCAAGTCGTATCAGTAGACTGAAATGAGCAACAGAACAAGGTACCTGAACAAATATGATTTATGATCACAATGATAGTGTTGAACTTGAAGCAGATATATATATGATCAGCTTACAAGACTGGACCATTACATGTCTATAAACTTGATCAGTCAGAATAGCAGGTCCCTGATCAGTGACTGTGTACATGTGCATGTAATTCAAATTATGGGACCTTGATGGTACATGATGTGAGCAAATGCATGTACTGTATGTTACAACGTACTTTGAAAATATATTGGTACATGTATGCATTTCAACTTCCCTCTATCATAGGCTATTTGCTTGCTGCACAAAGAAAAGCATGATGTTGATCAACCAGTAGGAGTCTGTGCCAAAAGTTTTTTTCCATTATCAGTTATTTCGCTCAAATTTCAAATACTTTAACATGTAACTTGCTAGCATTTTCTATTGGTCCTGGGAATTTTGGTCGGTAAAAACCAAACGACCAGTATTTTTGATACGGACTGCAGTAGTACAAATTCCCACACTTGTTTTTCATCCAAGGTACTGTCCATAATTGAATACTTTTTCCCAAGTGCACAAAAAGTAAACATTTTGGGGGCCCCTCACCCCCTAAAACGTATTCTTGATATTTTTTTTTCTTCATCAGTTGTAAGCTTGGCTTATTTGGCTGTTGGAG
Organism: Hermodice carunculata; assembly: GCA_964020975.1. Lineage (NCBI taxonomy): Eukaryota > Metazoa > Annelida > Polychaeta > Eunicida > Amphinomidae > Hermodice > Hermodice carunculata. Next base: position 62,144,009 of record OZ026628.1, read on the forward strand.
CATTTGCATGTGGCTTAGTGAGAGGGGAGAACAGAAAAGGATTGTTTTATCATAGAACTATATTGTGAAAAAAAACAGGTCAAATTTTGATAGAACACACTATTTGTACATTAGCAGTGGGTGAAGTAGTATAGGGTCTACTTCAGACATATATTACTGCTTCACTCATGTTGTCTGTCCATTTCTCCCAGAAAATTAAAATAAAACAAAATACTTTTCTATCTAAACCAAACTATATTTGGGACAATGGAATAAAATACAGGATTTAAAAATAAGCAGTTTCCCCCCAGCTTAAAAGTGTACACATCGGTTTGACCATCCTCCGCCAGTTTTATACACTTGCAAAAATGTTGACATTTTTGGATGGACCATAACTATGACTGAAAGAAGGAAAAACAAACAACACCCCCCCCCCCCCATTATGACCTGGTTTACACAGCAAGAACTTTTCACAAATACAATCGGACATGAACACAGGGCTGGGCAACCTGTCGCAAATTCGCAAAAAAATGCGACACAAAGGTTCAAAAATGCGACAAAACATTTTGCGACAAAGTTGCCAATGTTTAAAAAAAAAAAAAACGCATTTGATACTGGCATTCCAGGAGCAATTTCCGAGTCAGTGTCCATATTGCCCTTCCCAGTTCCGCTTTGCAGTTTACATTTTACATGTACCGACTGAAACCGGAAGTTGCAGGTTTTCAAGTTGGCAAATTCAAACGGGAGCACAATGTAGAACAAGCCAGCAAAACTTTAAAAGATGGCAAAGAAACAAGTTTCTATTCACTCATTTTTAGCAGCTATGTAAATTTAACTGTAGATTAGTCATAGATTGCATGTAATTCGTTTAGAAAGAGCTGGCAATTTTCTGTAATGTGCGATGTATAGCATGAGAATTGTACTACAGTTTACTCTGATTATTTGATGCATTGCTGGTGTGTAGATTTTTTAAGTGGGCCTTTTTTAAATTTCAGGGACGTTGGGTGCTTTAACTTAGCTATAATTAAGAATAATCATGAATTTTAAGAATAAGATCACAGGGTTGTCCCCAAGAAAAAATTAAAGCTTTACTTTTTATCAATGCTCGGAACTTCAGCTCTGTTCCAGTTGCTCCTTCATGTTATTTTGGGCCTAAAAACAACAATTTTGCCTTATTTTTGACATAATATAGCTTTGTGGGAAGCTTTTAAAGCTTAATGGTCATGGTGAAAGCTTTATGGGATTTTTTAAAGCTTGGTGGTGCCGATAAGCTATAAAGCTTCAGGGACAACGCTGGATCATGCTGACCATGAACAGATATTGTGACAATCCCACAACAGTACTTGGTAGAGTTGATAAAAATCATGGATTTGGAAAATTATTTTCAAATAAAAAGCCCAGTCAGAGATATGAATATCCCAAATGTTCTTTACTCAAATAGAGCATGGTCCAATGCCCATAGATATTTCTGTTTTTCTGCATATGAAGTTTTGTTCATTTTAATTAAGATGTAAAGATCTCTTATATTTATTCTGATTGTATTTTACAATGTGAAGAACATCGGTGTTCCCTCTTGTATTTTTCCAATGAAAAACTCATACAGTTGTGGTACATGATTTATGATACTAGCTGTGATAGTAGCATGATTGGTGATGAAATTAAATCATATTCCATATGTTTTAGGTGCTGGATACATTTTTAGTCCTCATAACAATACATGTATAAAGAAGGCATTGAAATGGTGCATGGTGCTCAATGAGCATCACTTCAATGACATTTAAGTTTCTCATGACATAAATTATGAATAGAGAACAGTAGAGAATTTATTTTGGTGTCAATTTGACTTTCATATAGAAAATTAGGGAGGACTTTTTTTACATGATCCCAGTCATATATGACACCACACAGGTATGTGTGTTCCCAATATGGGTTTTTTGTGGACAGTCTTTTCAGCTTATGCACCAGAAAAATATACTTGTGACTATGGTCATCAAATATAAACATTTTTCTGTATTTATCTTTTGTTGTCTTTCATTTTTTGGATCACTTCATGAGTAGAATGTAACCAAAGGATAATCAGAGTTATCAATTTAAGTATGATTAACTACACTTCAATCTTGATACATGTATTTCTGGTGTAATTTATAAAGAAGAACAAAGATCTTCATAAAATTTATTTCAAGATTTTATTGTGTACAAATTGACATCATTTTCATTGTTCCCATTAAAATCATCAGGTGGATATATATGTTGTCTTTCACATATAATAAGTCAATTTAAAAGTTCAAAATGCATTCTCTGAATATCCTTAATTCCAAAATTCTCGGGGGGGGGGGGGGGGGCTTTCGAACCCCCCCCCCCCCCCAAAAAAAAATAAAAAAAATTAACCCACCAAAGATGAGGTTTTGCTACAAGAGGTTTCAGCTTTGCTACAAGGATTCTGGTTGTGCCCAGCCCTGGAACATGATGAATACAATTTACCCCATATATCTTGGACCTGTTGTTACATTAGGCAATAACCTGTCTGAGCATTTGTGCAAATAAAGAATACCCAGATCTAGATTATTTTGTCATCTTAAAACTGTTTTTTTTTGCAAAGTGTAGAAATTTTGACAAAACAAGAACAATACTTCTTACAAACCATTTTAGCTACATCTAGTTCTGTCAGTCCAAATTCTTAACCAATGACACCACTTGGCTGATAACCGTACTAATGATTCTTAATACAAAAGTGCCTCAATTGTCAGATTTTGCTCATTTTGGCTAGTGAATAAAAATATTAATTTGGAGCCCTACACTGAACATAATTTATACAATAATATAGTCATTCATTCACCACAGACAAAATAAGTCAGGAGGCTGTGTCGTAGTACACACAATAACCCCTTCAGAGGATAGCCTTGCACATGTTTACTTCATATACTTGGTGTGAAAGTGACATCCATCGCACAGGATGCTGGGATGCGAAGAGGCACAAGCTGTCGAGTTGCCTATCTAAAACACTGTGTTGCTAGCATACAAACATCACAGAAATAGAATACTAAATGAGTCTGGTATATATGCTCTCGAAGGCTTCACTTTTCTGACCGATTGTTTAGCTTTGAACAGGTAAAAATAACTATGCAACTTTCCCAACTTTCACGCATTTAACATGGAATAGATGGGAATGCTGTACCTGCCTGCATGGTGTCTACCAGGGGCCCCTCCCTCTCTGGGAGCAGATATGGGCACACTCGTTGTAATGCTTACAACCTCTTAATGGGTTATGGTGATGAGTCTGGATTTTTTTCTTGGATATCTTAGATTTAGACAAGACTGCTGCATCTGGAAAATGGGTATGCCCATATCATATGATTCTGTACTTCTAATTATGATGTACAAAATGAAAAAAAAAAAAAAAAAGGGGGGGGGGGCTCAGTAGCTAGCTCACAGGAGGCTGTAACTTAAAGGATAAAATTATTTTACTCATATCATAACACACATGAAAAAAAAAAAAAAAATCAACGCAATGTGTGTGCACCTGTTGGCTGCACATGGTCTTTCTGACTTACAACTCAACTGTCAACTGGCTGCAGCTTTGTTTCTCCGAGCTGAAACTGTGAAAGTGACTGAACAAGCCTACTGAATCCCTGTTTTGGCTTGCGCATTGGGTCTCCGACGGGGGCTCCTGCGTGGGGGACTTTTTACTCTGTGTGTGCAAAAGTGTGCATTCATAGGTGCGACCAAGACAAAGGACACATCCCACCCATTCCCACTCCACTCCAGGTTGGCGGTCACAGTCGGACCATGGACATGGTTAAAAAGAAGGTATCATTGGCATTGTCCTTGATGTGTTATCCACGTCCCAAAACTTAAAAACATGCAGAAATCTAGAGGAACAGAAGTTTTCCTTTTTACGGGCACACAAAAAAGGACACCCAGGATGCTCGCACTTATACACACCCACACCCACACAAGGTAAACGTTCATTGGTGTTTGTCAACAGTGCTCGTGGGCTGCGATCCAGACTCCCAATTATTTCCTCCGAACTGACCTAAGGCACTCGAAATGTTGGAGAAGAGGGGGCTAACATAAAATGGCAGTCTTCCGTCTTGTTAAAAGACAGCTTCCCCACTGCAAAACCTGGATAAACTAACCTGCGTCCGTTTGACAATTTGCTTAGAGTTCGTGTTCTGGACAATCCTTTTCAGAAGAATGCATCCATTTATCGTCTGTTTCCTTTTCGATAGGCCTAAATGGGTCATATCCGGTAACAGGCGCGCGCAGATAAAAATGCGTTTCCTGTATTCAAATTATTTTGTCCAGAACAAGAGCCACCGGTTTCATTCAGTATGTCAGTGTGGGGCCCTGTTCAGGGTTTTTTTTTTTTTTTTTTTTTTTTTTTTGACTATTGGATTTTTGGCCCTTTTAAAAGGGATTATCGGGTTATTTGCACTTCACAATGTGGATTATTGCGTTTGCTTTCTATTTTGGGATTAAAAGATAATTGAAATTTTTAAAATATTTAGGATTTGAAATTTTCTTGCAGTGTTTTAAATTTTGAGGATTTTTGGATTTATGGAGTCAAAACTTTTTGATTATTGGATTTTTCAGGACCATCTCCTGACAGGCATCCCAGTCCGGTCAGGAGTATCAAACTCAATGTAAAGTAGCGATTTTGAATAATTGATTTTTTTTCTTGAATGGAGTATTGCCTCTGGTGAAATACAGTCATAGGGTTAGTGAAAGAGAAGAAAAAAGTGTTAAATTTTAGTTTTGATACTTTTGTGGCGGGGGTCAGAAGTATCAAATTTGATATAAAGAAGCGATTTTGTTCAGAAGTATCGAATTTGATGGCTGTAGAAGTAGGCCCCACCACCGGGGGTAAGTTTACATGTCAACAATGCCCCCCCCCCCCCATAATGTTTAATCTGCTTGCAGACAAGGCAGAATTCGTAGTCTGTGGTATTGTGTAAGGTTATTCCTGGATAAATTTTCATTTTTATCACAATTTTCTGACGAAAATGTCTTTTTCGTAAATATTTGATAATGGAGTTCTAAATACCCCTTGCGAAACTACACTTGAGCAGTGCCCTCTCAATAAAGATAAGGTTACAAAAGTCTACGTGCACGACAGCCCCGGCTAGCGCATCCCCAGCTGGTCAAACCACTCAAGAAAAAGAATGTATTCTTATCTAAATGCGGTCCTACTCTAACACCTATTGAGCAAAAGAGGGAGCCACCTGCATAAGGGCAGATCCATGTATTTAGCATGGTCAAAAGTACTTTCTCAACAAAAAGAACAACGCAAACACAGAATGATCTGAAGAAAAAGTATTAACATATATTTGAAACATGAAGGATGCCTAAATTGATTAGAAATGGCTCTCTTTTGGTTGAAAATGTGTTATCTATGGATGTTTATGTAGTATATAATACAAATCTGCCCTGATCATGGTGGAAGCATCAGTCTGTTACCCCGACAACACAGGAAGTGAGCAGGATTGTAGTTAGATATGAATGTCTCCTATTGTGCCGTCGTCGCGGATAGAGCTCATTTGGTAAGTATTTCACCTATCTAGAAACAGATTATGGATATCAAGTTATGGCTTGTATGTGACTGGTACTAGATGAGAAAATACCAGAAAATGTCTGTGTGTGAGCAGATATAAATTTAAAGTCACCATGCAAAAATTTAGACATGAGAAGAAAAATTAGGTAGCCTTTGGTAGGATGTAGTATAATCTGTGTATAATTTTCACAATTATACACTTTGGAAAATAATTGTAATGGCAAAGTTAAATCTCTATGTGTTCCGGTATTAGTATTTTAATCATAAACCAACAGCTCCTGAATCTAAATGTAGCCTTTCTTAAATCCCATGCGCGTCTTCTTCTCAATATTCTGAATCATTCATCCACAAATAAAGAGTTGGCTTCTGTTGAACGCAGGTTCATAAATAGAAAACAAATATAATGTTTTGAATGCCCTACACGTTATCTTATGTTTCTGTCTATTAATAGGACAGGTACTCCTGAAAATATCCAAAAACCAAGGTTTTTGTTTTTAAAGACATGAAAAAGCTTATCTATAGAAATGAAATTTTCAACGTTTTACACAAGATGTCTAATAGAAGATAAGGACGTTACTTTTTTTTTTTTCAGATAACCTTACACCACTAATAACGATTTTTGTCTTACACCAAGCTTTTTCAGCATTAATGTGTTTCCATATATATTTGTCGACGCAAAAACCTTTAAGTATCATAAATTACACCTGGGAAATTACATAGTCGTAATGTGTACTTCTTTTGATAAGTATAAATACGACAGCAAATCGCAAATGAAACGTAAATAGTCAAACTGGGGAGTCACCATAACTGACATTTTGTACATAACATAAACATTTTGTGATCCTAGCTTAGCTGGTCCTCCTGATATTCCTTGCATTTTTATTTTAATGCATTGACCCGGTGACCTTAAGGTCAAGGTCACTGTCCTTCAAACCGTAATTGTACAATTACAAGGGTGATTAACTGTAAAAGTCTTATGATCCTATCTTATCCAGTTCTTAAGCTCTCATCTACATGTACAAGATATTTATTAAAGAGGAAAATGGCCTCTGGTTACCTTCAAATTAGGTCAATGACACTGTCCTTCAAACCTGACGAAGACCATTACAAGGGTGATTATCTGTAAATGTTTCACGATCCTAACAATTCTGGTTCTCCTGATATTGCGTGCAAGAAATTCCCAGAGAATTAACCTAGGTGACTTAAAAATTGGGTTAAGGTCAATGTCCTTCGAACTTGAAGTAAACTTTAAAAAAGTCCATCAACAACAATTTAAAGTTTCATGATCCCAGCATATCTGGTCATACTGGAATTGCGCGTAAGCAGATGCGACACACCGGCGCACGGACGGATTCACACGCAGATGCAGGCAATAACACCCCCCCCCCAAGGGCCTATATTGGCCCAGGGGTAAAACCTCAAATTTATTTTATTTTATTTTATTTTATTTTATTTTATTTTATTTTATTTTATTTTATTTTTTTCATAACATGCTAGTGTATTTTGCAAACACTAGAATAATTATCATCATTTTTTTGCTGATGATATTGTCATCATCTTCATTGTCGTCGTCGTCGTCATCATCATCGTCATTACTATCATACGTATCATTATTATCATAATAACACCCGACAAGTACCAAATTTAAAAAATTGTTAAAAGTTAAAGTTTTGCAATATCACCATAGAGTTAACAACTTTATTTTACTATTCCAGAGGGTACATTTCCAGAAAGTTTCAGCACGATCTCTGTGGCAGCTTTGGAAAAGAAGTTGAAAATGAGTTTATTACATAAAAAAAATAACTAAAATCTATGAAAAAAAATCGCCGCGCCATATTTGGTAAAATTAAGGTCTAGGAGTCCCACAAAGTGTACCTACGCAATTTTAAAGCAATTGTAAAAGCAGTCTTGGACAAGATTTGCCAAGGTTTTGCCCCCAAATTATAAAGAAATGATGGAAAGAATGCCACAATTACTGGGGGATGAGCATTTGAACAAATGATGACTAACAAGTGAGCTGAGCTAAAATGAGTTTGGAACAAGACCGCACGTGGGCAACAAACACTGCAGCAAGAAGCAAACATGCTTGTGAGTAAGTTAATGCAATGTAGAAGGTGAAGAAAGAATGAAGCAAGTGCGAAGAATGGGAGAAAGGGAAAGAGAAACAAGGGAATAAAGAGAAAGACAGCAAGAAAACAATAGTGTGTGTGTGTGTGTGTGTGTGTGTGTGTGTGTGTGAGAGAGAGAGAGAGAGAGAGGGAGAGTGCAAGAGAGAAACATTAGGAAGAAAGAAGATAGGGTAGGGATGGAGAAGGAAAGAGTGATGCGGAGGAGGAATAGTGCAGAATAAAAGAGAAGAGAACAAAAGGGGAAACAGACAGGAAGAAAAGAACGACAAAAGACAGGCAGAGTAGAAGGAAATAAACAAACGAACAAGAAAAGAAAAACAGAGAAGAAGAGAGGTAAAAAAAATTAAAAGAGAAAGAGGAAAGAAAGAAAACAGACAGAAAGTACGAGAATGACAGATAACATGAAAAGAGATGGAGAGAGAAAGGCAATAGATGAATTAAGAGAGGAAGCAAAATAGGTAAGGAAAAAGGAAAAAAGGAAAAAAAAGACAACAGAGACTTAGGTAAGAAAGTGGGAAAAACATCCAAGAAAGACGGACAGATAAAAAGAAAAATGGATCGAGAGTCGTACGCACAGAGAGACGGAAATAACTGTTGGCACTCTGGTTTTTGTCACCTGTCCAGATAGTATAATACAAAGGAAGCTTTTGGTGCTCTGGTTTTAATATTTGTCCCGATAAAACAATGCAGAGGAAGTCGATTTTTGAAAACTTATTATGCCAGCCTGTAAAAGAAACATTCAGCTCTTGTCAGTTATTTCCTGGATGGCCATATTGTTGTTTCTATGGTTTCCGTGTGCAAAATAACCTGAAAACAAGTTGGTGCATGTTACGTTATTTTCTCGCTGGAAAGTGATTCATGTCAAATAAGGAGGTTAACATAGTCGACCCATTTATTGGCATTTTCAATATGCTCCCAGCCCGTCATCTTAAAATTCTTCATATAAATCATATTTCAAAGAAGACAAAAATATAAAATAGACCAATACATAGTTCGTGTGTTCCAAGTAGTGAACAGTTTTCTCACAAAAGCAGGAAAAAGTTCACCAAGTGCATTGATGAGGTACACAGGACTAACAGTATCTTGAAATACAATTGAAATGATAATCAAAAACTAATTCTTATGAGCTGGAACTAGGACTAGCTATATGAGGAAGCATTAAGCAGGCTATAGGGATCACTATACGTTTTTGAGGAGCACGCGTCCACAGCAGAAGAGACCAAGTTATTCGTTTTTTTTTTTTAAATTTGGTTAAACTTGCACCATGTCTCGACGTCGGGCAAATTATGAAACTTTTAGTGCTGTGACCAGGCAACACCAACAGGAAAGGTTTGTTGCATATAGATGACAAGTATTTTGCCTTGTATAATGTTCTTGTGGTCCCTTGTCATCCACTACAGATAATACGTGCATACTGTGTTCGAGTGACAACAAGGACGAATGCTTTTAATCTTTTAATCTTGGTCACAACTCACGCCGTTAAACTGTGTCGATTCATAATCAAATAATTAGCCTCGGACTCTTGGTTAAGGTTTTTTATTATGTGACAGATGTACAAAATCACTTTATTTTCATAACCACGCAAAAGAAAGATAAGATTCTCACTTTGGCATGAGAGAGAGCTACAGAAGCAGGGCACGTTGACGAGACTAGTTCTAATTTCAGCCTGTTCGGGTGAAGTGAAATAAGGTAGGACAACAAAGGAAAGAATGGGGTTGCCAACCGTAAAGGTCCCCAAGTAGTGGAATTGTTATGTCTGGACAAGTAGGACGGACAACAAAACAGGCAACTGACAGGGTTATAAACTTTGAAAGGAAAAAAGATGTAATGCGTTGAATAGTGGATAACAGGCAGGGGCTGAATTCGAGCAGCATCAAGGTTGCGATCAGTGCCCGGAAGCAGCAGGTATGAATGTATGTAATTATGCGTCCTGGAACAAATAAGCTTATGGCTGCATATACATGTATTACACTATGACATGATCGTATAGCTTTTCATGTCTTTGTCAATGAAGGCCTTCAGGCCTTTACTGACCCCCACACATGTATGTATGTATGTATGTATGTATGTATGTATGTATGTATGTATGTATGTATGTATGTAGGCTATGTATGCATGTATAACATTATGACGTGATCTCTTAACTTTTTATGTTTTTTTTTTCTATGAACGCCTTCAGGCCTTTACTGCAAGGCAGCCATACGTCCAGTGGGAACAGATGCTGGTCACTTAGTGCCATGTACTGCATCGGTCTAGTAATATTCATGTCAAGTGTAGTAATAACAGCAAGAATTCCTGACGTCCCCCAACGGGAAATCCATGAGTTTCGAAAGGTATGAACGCTGCTGTATTGTCAGAATACGAAAACAAAAACACCCCTCCCCCAAAAAAATAAATAAACCAAAAACAAAAAGAAAAAACAACAAAAAACAAAAACAAAAAACAAAAAAACAACAAAATATACGAAAACCCTCCCCCCCCCCACACACAAAACACAAACAAATCCAAAAACAAAAGAAAACAGAACGAAACAAAAACAAAAACAAAAAAGCAAAACAAAACAAAACAAAAAACAAAACAAAAACAAATAAGCAAACAATACAGAACAAAAACAAAACAAAATAAAACACAAAACAGCATGCTCGTATGCCATTCTGATCTGGGACAACGGCCGCTGGTATTTTCAGTATCACTTCCAGCGGTAGCTAATACTTCCAGCAACATATGTGCGTTCTGTGGAGGCTCTACGACGCCACAGTCAGAACAATTTTGTTTTCTTTTGCCTTGGCCTGCCACACCAGAAACAACAAAATCAGTTTCATAACACTGCATGTCCTGCGTACAAGGTTAAGACACACAAGCACACGTGCACGTACATGCACACAAATGCGTAAGTGTGTACGAGGGCTGCCTGAAAAATTCTAAGCCTAGCTGTGAAAAAACCGTACAAAGTCGATGGTTTTCATTTATTTCTTTACAAATTACATACACCCCTTCCAGATTTATACACTTTAGCCAGCGATGCTGCAAGGGCTGGATGCCAGTCAAGAAGAAACTCTTCAGCCACCCTAGAAATGTCATTCACAGCGGAAATGACGTCATCATTATTGTGAAAATGGCGACCGGCTAGTTCGTTTTTTATTTGGGGAAGCAGCAAGGTGGAAGTCTGACGGGGCTAAATCGGGTGAATAAGGGGGATGGTCAATGAGTTCGAAGCCACAATCATGGATGGCTGACATTGCAACCACCGATTTGTGAACAGGAGCATTGCATTGGTATAACAGGACTCCTTTAGTGAGCGTTCTCCATCGCTTAGCTTTGGTAAATTCACGCAACTGTTTCAGTAGCAGTAGGTCAGCATAATATCTCCCATTGATCGTCTGGCCTTTTTCAGTATAGTCAATCAGTAGAATACAATTGGGATCCCAAAAGATTGAATTAAGCCATCACGTTTCTAGAAAAAGCAACCGACTTGACTTTTTGGAAGGATGGTGATCCCGGATGCTTCCACTGTTCAATCAGAATTTTGGTTTCTTGTTCCAAGTGATGAAAACAGGCCTCATCCATGGCAACAAATCGGGCCAAAGAATCTCCGGGATCTGCTTCAAACCTGCATAAATTGTCACGGGACGACAGGAACCTGACACGTTTCTGATCTGCTGTCAAGCGCTTTGGCTCCCAAATTGCAGAAAATTTTGTCATGGTGATAATGTACTTAACCCTCTCACGAGAGATGCCCACAACACTGGCAATATGTTGAATTGTCAACTATCTGTCAGCCATCACCATGTCATGCATCGGGGTAATGTTTTCGGGAATGGTTGCTGTTGAAGGTCTTCCTAGATCGTGTCATCGTCAAGGCTCTCACTGGCCACGCTTGAATTTCGCAGCCCACTTCTTAATAGTGGAAAAAGAAGGGGTATCGTGTCCTAAAGTGGATACCATGTCGGGATGTATCTGTGTTGGAGTTAGCCCTTTCAGTTGCAGATACTTGATGACTGCTCAATGGCCAGGTTTTTTTCCATTTCTGGTGATTTCAATGGGTAGGTTCACAAGATGGTCTGGTACAAAGACACTAATCACACTACAGTTGCAGGTCTTATGTCTATGATTCATTAAATGATTGTACTTGTTGGTGGCAAAAGTTTTTTTCTATCCGATCTGCGCATTATTTGACGCGAAACTATCGCGACACGCTACTTCTTGTGAGAAAAAGTCGCCCCATTACGAACAACTAAACACCACATATGCATAGAACTTTTCAGCCAACCCTCGTATGTATGTATATACATATATATATATATATATATATATATATATATATATATATAATGTGCGGGTGTATTTACATTTGCATATTTAGTACCTGTACTGGAACAAGCGGTATTGATCATAAATACCCGAGTACCAGCATATCAGTTATGCCATGCGAGTGCCTCTGGTGTTTTGCATCTTTACGAAATGGAAACATGGCACACCTCTAAGCTGGGCAAAAGACAGACAATTGACGATACAGGAAATCAAGCCGTAAGCATATTTGAATTGAAAGTTATCTCCATGCAGGAAATCAACGCTTTTATTCAAATTGCACATTAATACAGCAAAAAAAAAAAAAAAAAAAAAAAAAAAAAAAAAACAGAGGCATGGTTCACATTAAATGCACAACAAAAAACAGAAAGATGAGATTGTAATGACACAGTGAAATCGCATGAACACTAAACATTAAAAACGCATGATGATCAATCGTGAATCACAAAACATTTAATGACTATTCGAGTCCCAATAAGCTTTAGCCACTTTTGAGACTGAATTAAAGAATTTTTATAAAATAAAAATGGGAAAAGGGAACTGCTCTAAAATATATATTTTTAGAAGATACTGAGGTAAAGTCCAAGGTATAATACACTTTTAGTTATGTTTTTGAGTGTAAAAGATTTGAAAGTCGTTTTCAAATCCAAATTGAGTGTAGTTTTTAAAAGTGCAAATCTTAAAAAAAATCCACGAAGACGTTCTCCTGCAAATTAGCCTTAACTGAAGTAACCTCAAATTGATTTTTTCCACAAAAATGGCTAAAATGAGCACATATAGGCATGATAATCATCTTATAATGAGTTATTTCTGCAAAAAAAAAAAAAAAAAAAAAAAAATGCTGACTTTGGATTTAGAATCAATAGTATGGTATCTATGAATGTTGAGAAAAATTCAAAATTCAAGATGACGGACCAAACATTCAAGATGGCCAACAAAACAATGGAAGACGCTGTTACAATGGCAACTGAAAAATAATTTTCCATAAAACGTTATTAATACTTAAAAGAATTGTTACTGTTTTGGACTGCAAAACTGAAATTTTGTATGAAATTCAAGAATATTATTCCCATAAAAATCCTTTTAGTAGCTTTCTTGTAAATTGGCCTGAAGTGAAGAGACTTTGCATGACCTTTTCCTTCGAAAATGCTAAATTCAAGGCCATTGAGCATGAACACTTTGCAGTCAGCTCTTTGAGGACAATCTGTTTATTTACAGGTATAGAAAACAACAGAACATGCTTTCAGAATATTTGTGCATATTGAAAATTCAAGATGGCGGAACAAATATTGAAAAGGGCGGCCTCCACATCCAAAGCAGATATTACACTGATTAGTGCAATCTATAGTCCAGAAGTTCACACATTTTATTCGTGGTTTTTTAGCAAAAGGTTGGAAGGGTGTTGCTGCAGAGAAATTTTCTCAGGAGTTCAATATTGCATCCTATTCTTTAAAAAGCTACTTAGACGGTTTCTCAAAAATTATTTGGGCTACACTGAAGTAACCCTGAATTTTGATTTTTCTCATTTTTGAAAAACCAGCAAATAAGCATAGAAGTTACTCATTGTTCCTATCCTGCTTGACCGAGCCTGGCTTTGAATTCTTAAGTTTCGGTGTTTTTGAAAAATGAAAAAATCTACACGCCAAAAAATGTCAAAAATTAAAAGTGCTACTTAGATTTTAAAAATAGCTGCCTATAAGTTCAACATGGCAGCCAGAATGACCGATGCTATGACACATTGTATAAGTTTACATTTCAAAATCGTATATCAGCCTTCATTTGTCTATGGCTTGATGTGGCAAATCAAAATCATTATAATTTACTCAGCTTAAGAAAGCAAAGCACAATTTAGGAATACAAAAGCAAAGCTGGACAAAAAAGCCACTTTTTAAAAATTGTTCACACAAATGGAAGGCATGTATATTTAAGTTTAAGACTGGTTTCTTGTTATTACTTATGATGAAATTCACCAATAAATGTCCAACTCAGAATTAACTATTTCGTACTTTGCTTTCAGTGTTGTATCTACTTTCTTCAATCATTGTCATTTTAAAAACCATAAAATGGATTTTTATGAAATCTTGCATATAATTCATATAGTAAATATCTTATTTTCGATATATTTGTGTCAAGTTTTCTCTCCTAATATTTCACAAAACTAGAAAGTCTTTTTTCATCAGATGCCATTTTATACATGTCAGTATATTTAAGATAAAGATGTCAGTATATGTACTTGAAATGGCTCTTCAAATTACACATTCAGATAAAGTATGACTGGTTTGTAGAATGGAAAGTTTGATTTCCCTGACAATTAAAATTATGTTGCTCTTTTTCAAGCACAAGGGAATGTTACCAAGGTTTGAATTCCATCGACTCATCATCATCAGCAACATTATCATGGGACTCATCTGCACCATACAATGTTTTTCCATAAATTTCTTCTTCAACCTCTTCCTCTCTAACACATGATGAATCAGTGTTCATGGCATTGCATACACTTGGGGCGGGACCTGGTCACCCTCAAACCACTGAATCCGATGCAATTCACTTGTATCCATCTATTTCCTACTGGTGGTTTATTGCAGGGTTTTGGCAGACATGCGTTCTTCCACAAAACTGCCATACAATTGGCCCTTTTGACCTAGTTCTTTAGAACTGCTTTGCTGGGTGGTATGAAACAAGGATTTAATCTTTTTATCCTTTCGAAGGGTTCACAAGTCCTCTTTGGGGCATAACTCTGTTGAAAAAGGACAAAGATGGAGATAATTTAACCAATACTGTGATCACGTAGGTCATGTGTTTCCCTCTCGACCAGTGGTATCGTCTGCTACTTCCTGTCGCTGGGCACATGCCTTGCAAAGAGGAAACACAAATTGTATAAACAAGAGGTCTAGCATAGAATATTAATATAATACAAATATAATTTTATTTTCTCTACAACATAAATGGATCAATTAAGAGAAGACGACTGAAACTGTCAAGTGCAATGACTCACAAATAAATATTTCTACTGTTCAGAGAATTTGTTCTGTGAATGTGGTGCCCAGATCTAGGCATGATGGTTTAAAGCTAATTATTCACTTTTTACCTGCTAATTTAAGTTATAGTCTCCATCTTATACGCATACCATATTTACTAGTGTCGGTTATAATGGCCATTTGGCAAATGTTCCCGAAGTTAAATAAAATTTGTATTGTGTTGCATTGTATTAAAACATTTACAGAAGATACACACTTATGTCCCAACTATCGGTTCACTTGTACTATCACTAAAATATACAAATGCCGAAACTTTTAAACTGACAAATGTATGTGTGTTTTTTCCTCCAAATCTCGAAATACATATGGGTCTTTAACCCTATATTAGTTAATTCTAAGCCCACAATTGTTTTTTTTTTCTGGCGCTGAGTACGGTTTTTAACAAGTGGGCTTACTTCTGGCGCTTAGATGGGTTTTACTATTTGATGCCAGCCTGCTGACTCAAGTCAAAGGTATTTCATGTACTAGTGGTAAAAACACGAGGATGCCAGCAACTTTTCTCTTCCCGCCGTTTTGTAATATCGACATGAATCGAGCACTTGGGTATTATTGTGATAACGGATAGAAGAGCGGACAAAATGGACACTAGAGAATAACCTTGTGCCGGATTTAGCCTTTTCAATTCAAATAGTTTATTTCACATCAATAATAGTAATACAATATATATATGCAATAAGTATGTGCGAGGATGGCCAGAAGGCTGTGCCTTGTACGGCCATCCATCAATTAGATAAATACATGTGCGGGCATGTGAAACAGCTACAAAACTTGAGGTAAATCAGTAAGTATAAAAGTAGATACAGACATATATAATACATATATGTTTACCAAGAACTTCACAGTAATTTGAATTGAGACAGAGCAATGTGATTATGTATTACTATGGTAGATGACAAAATATTGTGTGGCACTATTTACATCAGAATGTGCGTTAAGCCAAATTATTAAACAGGAGCAGTCCTCGATGAAGAGAGAGCTTAATTGCTAAATCTCCTGTGAGGATATATATATATATATATATATGATTAAATGTAAAGATTAGTTTCCAGTAACCAATTCTTCAATTTTCTTTTAAAGGAAAAAACAGATATAACATTTTTCATCTCTTCAGGTATCAAATTGAAAAAAAAAATTAGGTCCAGTATGTAATATACTTTGACAAAAGTAGTTAGTTTTATATTGGGATTTGGACAGAAGGCACCTATTTCGAGTGTTATAGTTGTGTGTCAAACATCGATGTTGAAATGCAAATTCGATAGATGATGTACCACTCAGTTAATTATAAACTAGCAAACATACAGTTAAAAAAATACAACTTATGGAGAGGAAGAATTTTCATGAACTTGAACAAGTTTTCTGTATGACTTTGGGGATGTGATAAAGTAATAATTCGCACCGCTCGCTTTTGAAGTATTAAAAGTGGAGTAACCTGAGTTTGATAAGCTGATCCCCAAGCTTCAATACAATATAATATGTGTGGGTGAATAAGAGCATAATACAATTGACGCAATAGGGCAAAAGTAAGTAAATGTATAATTTTTAGAAAATACCGATAATAGGAGCAATTTTCTGACAAATAGAATTAATATGTTGTTGCCAATTGAACTGCTGATCTATAAATATACCTAAATATTTAATGCAAGCTACTCATGATAAAAATTTTGCTCCTACTATAATATTAAAATTTGGTTGAATTTTCTTGTTTTTAGAGCATATTATTATACAATTAGATTTATTCAAATTCAGCGCTAATTTATTAACATTAAATCAGTCCATTAATTTCAGCATGTCCAATTCAGCATTATGTTTCAAAATATCTATGTTGTTTCCATTATAAATTATATTGGTGTCATCAGCAAATAATCGAGAGATTCCAAATAAGAGAGACTTTTGTAAGTCGGTAATATACACTAAAAACCAACAAAGGACCTAAAATAGATCCTTGTGGTACACGACACTGAGCTGTGTCCAATGTTGACTTATTAGACCTTATTTGTATAAATACTGTCTGTCCAGTAGATAATTTCTAAACCACTCCAATGATCTCTTATGCCATTATGTTTTAATTTCTTTAACAATGTCCCAAGGTTGTTAACAGTTGCAAATGCTTTTTTTTTTAAATCAGTAAAAATCCCCAAGCATAATTTCCTATTTTCCAACTGTTGCTGACCAAATTAGTAAATTCACAAATTGCTATTTTTGTACCCAAGTTCTTTCGGAAACCAAACTGTAAATCATAGAAAATTTTTGGCTTGTTTGGAAACTTTAGGAGTCTATCTGCAACACAGCGTTCCAAAATTTTGAAATTGTGGGAAGTACAGAAATTGGACGATAATTGCCCATAAGTTTTGGGTCACCTCCTTTAAAAACAGGTACAGCACGTGCTATTTTCATATTGTCAGGAACACAACCGTGTGCTATAGACAAGTTGACTATGTGAGTTAAAGGAGTTGAAATATATTGTTCTGCATCCGTCAATAATCGAGGATCGATCCAGTCAGGACCACATGATTTATTTGTATTAATTCTACCAATTAATAGAGACATTTCACCCTCTGAGACCGGCTCTAAAAATGGAGACAGACACTTTGGGTCCCATGTATTCACATACATCTTTTTCATCACCTCTTAATTCAATTGAGTCAGAGACATTTTTCCGACTGACACAAAAAAGTTATTAAAAGCTTCGCAGATTTCCTTGGTGTCTGTGATTACAGAAGGATTACCAGTGTCATCAATATTAATCTGTTTAGGTATATTATTAACAGTTGACTTTCTTTTGTTCATGGCTTCATATATTGTTTCCCATGTCTTTCTTTGATCATTCATGTTACTCTGAAATTCATTTTCAAAATAACTTTTTACAGCTTTCTTTAACAGCAAATCTAATAAGTTTTTACACTGATTATTTTTCATGTTTCACATAAATATTGAAATGCTCATTACGAGTTTTGAAATACAAGTCATTTTTTTTTTTACATTTATGGATTTAAGAAGGCCCTAGGTAATATAAGGCCTTTTTAATTTTTGGATTGTCATGCTTACATTTAGTAATGTAACAGTCACAAAAAGAAAGAAATTTTTCACAAAATGCATTGTATGCATCATTTGCTCTTAAACTATGAATTACTTGATCTCAGTTTATCTACCTCAACTTTTCTTGGAAAACATCAACATCATATTTATCAAATTTATATGTTTCATTATTAAGGATAGCCTGAAACTTTGCATCAATATTTTGTAGTATCGCAAAAATTGGCTTATGGTCACTGACATCGGAACTGATGGTATCCGAATCAACAAAAGTATCTGTAATAATTGTAAAAATATGATCGATGATTGTACTGGTTGTCTCAGTTTGTCTTGTTGGTACACTGATAAGGGGTCTATACCCAAGAGAAGTAAGAGTACTAACATAAGTAGAACCATCATTACAGCCTATGTCTATATTTAGGTCACCAATAATTATTACCTTAGAGTTATGTGTATTCAGATCATGTAGTTTACCATGTAAATCTTCTGTAAAATTATTAACATTCAAGCTTGGAGGTCTGTAAATGGCCCCAATGATGATCTTACCTCTGGTGCATGATGTTTCTAACTCGCACCACACTGATTCACTTTTAACGATGTTAATACCATTTCTACGATTATAGTTACAATCCTTATAGACAAACACAGCAACGCCTTCTCCTCTACCATCTCTCATATAATGTTCCATATTGTAGTGTGGTAACTGAAGGTACTGACATTCTACTACATTGTCAATCCATGTTTCTTTTATTACAATAATGTCAAAAAAGTAGTCCAATGATGTAAGGAGATGAGAAAAATTATCAAAATGTTGCTTGTTTTTCAGGCTATGGATATTTGAATGAAGCAAAGATAGTCTTTTCCCAGTGCTTCCATGTGGATTGACAGTCGTTGTGAAGAATTCTGGTTGTTCTAGTTCCATACAGTTTGTAAAGTCTGGATTGTATTCCTCATCCTCTGAATCGGAGTTAAAATCAATGTCTATTGTGCCAAGTACATTGTCTGATAAGGTGTCGTTACTTTGTGGCCTTGAAAAAATTGGCATTATTCAATTAATTTGAATAATACAAACCATTAATGACAATACACTATTCCTTATGATCTAGGGCATGAGTTACGCACTTCAAGTATAAATATCCATGTAATCAGGCTGAAATTGCTTCATTGATGTTATCTTCATGGCTGGGCAGCCATCATCCTTTTGCAAGTAGATGTTCCCATTCCGCACCCATACATACTTGGCACCTATGTCTCTCTTCCTGTTCTTGGCAGCACTCACTGTCTTCTTACTCTCTTCTGTCAGGTGGTCATTGATATAGATTTCCTGGTCACCAAATCCTGTGCCGTTTGCTAGCTCTTTAGCCTTGAGTTTCCGTCCCTTGGCTTTGAGCATCACAGCATCCCGTTACTTTTTGCTGCTGAATCTGGCCACAATTGATCTTGGTCCACTTCTGCTGGAATGCAGTCTGTGACTTGCCTCAATGTCAACAGACTGGAGGGGTTTCCCATGGACCTCACCGACCTTTACAATAATTGTTTCTGTGTCCTCGTTTGTGGTCTCTGGGACTCCCACTATTTCTATGCTTTTACGGCGACTGTATTGTTCTTGTTCATTCAGCCTAACACACAGGGTGTCAATGGCAGCTTCAGGGGTCTTCACTTTGTGTTTCAAATCACTGTTTTCTTGCTTTATAACTTCCATTTCTTTTTTCTATCGTTCAAACTGAATATTCATGAAATCCACAGAGCCAGAGATTGCTTCATGTTTATCCTTGAGGTTGTCCAAGACTCCCAACTTTCCAGCTATGTCTGTCAATTTTGTAAGTACCTCTGCATACTCACCCCCCCCCCCCATTTTCAGTGGTAGTTTCAATGGTTATCGGGCTCTGTGAAAAAGAATCTGTTTCCAGAACTTGCTTCCACTGGGAGATTTACATGAAGATTAGTCTGTTCATTTGCTTGATGACTTTAAAAAGTCACTGCATACATATTTTAGTAGTTTCCCATGTTATCAACACATGTTTTAAGCAATTTAGAGGGAGCTCTTGACCCAAGTCAAGTGCTGCAGTGCCCTCTGTGGGATGAGGGTTTTCAAGTTTGCACTGTATTTTGCCTGATACACAAGACACATGTTTAAAGCATATGTACTTTCATCACTAGATGAGTGTTAAAACACTTGCGGAGGTTGTACGTATTTCATTCTGCGCCTAATCTAAGTAATTTTCGAGAAATTTAGGACGCTGTCACTGGAGCAAAATACTCTGAAAGAGTAAATAGTTTGTTATCGTGCAAATACGGCGGCGTATATAATTATAACAAAAAAAGGTTATTACATGGTTAACATTATGCAAGCTAACAAAAATTTAGTGGAATTTTTCTGTAAGATCTTGCAACATATTGGACATTGGTTTGATTTCAGAGCTACTAAACTATCCTGTTCTTCTCGTAACAACATCTTGAAAAAAAGCAAGCAACATTAGTTTCGTATAAACGTATTTCTTAGTCTGGATAGCCCTATTGTACGCCGAGATGACTAATGCATGCGTTCTTCAGTACATGGAGACACAGAGTAAGTATGTACAAGACTCACATGACAATATAAATGTTACCAATGTATAATTTCTGTGAAAACTCTCACATGCCTGTATAGGGACGTGGCATAATAGTTATATTCTTAAAACGATTCCATGCCCGATTGCAGAAACAATTTTTTTTCTCCGTGCTAGTTCAAGGCTTGTCAGAGGGTCTTACAGTGACTTCTCTAAAAGCTTTAAGTTCCTTGGCAGTGGAAAAAAGCAATTCTGACCAATAAGAAACGAGTGCTCAAGGGTGTCATAGATTTCGTGGGCTGTGATCCAAGGTGCTGATAAGAGAGTAGAATTAAGTTCAGGGAAATTGGCTTCATTGTTATCCCAAATATGACGGTTGAACGGAGAGTCTTTGGTTTAGTGATAGCGAGAGAGAGAGAGAGAGAGAGAGAGAGAGAGAGAGAGAGAGGGAGAGAGAGAGAGAGAGAGAGAGAGAGAGAGAGAGAGAGAAAGGAGAGTAAGAACACCACTGTTAAGTACGAGGCCTGGAGAGTCAGTGACAATAAAAGCAAGTTTTCTGACTGTTCGGTGGTTCTTGTCAGTTCCTGTATAAGCTGATACAGGTTGGGTTGAAGAACCAGTCTGAAGATCGCAAAGCCAGGGTCACTATCCTGATGTGGTGAATTCTATTCTGAGAACCTATCGTTAAAATCGCCAGTAATAAGGAGAGAGTGTGGGTTTCCTTCAAGCGCTACAGAGATGGAAGTATTTAAAGCCTCAAGGAAAGCACCCCGTATTTCAGTAGGCTGCATGGCCAGGAAGTCGATAATAATTTCCTATCAGCAAAACCCCCTGCTTTGTAGTAATCCTCTAGATCCTCTAGATCAGTTCGCCTTTGACACGGTAGCGAAGAAGAAACATGAGAAAGGACCTCTCCACCTCATCCTGTGGGATGGTCTCTTCTAAAATTAGGTTGAAAATTGTCAATAAAGAGGGGTTGATCGGGAAAATTCGCATCAAGCCAAGTTTCGGATGAAGTGATAACATATATAAGTTTCGGCTTGCGCTAATAATTGAAGTTCATCAAGTTCACCCGAGCTCTTACTACTACGAGCGTTAGAATGGCAACGTTTGAAATGTTTTGCAGAGGGGTCGTTTTGTTCGGGATTCGGACTAACATCAATTGAGGACTGAAAAAAAATTGCAAGACTGACAGAATGTGTTGTAGACGCGCGAAACCTAAAGGAATCACGTTCATGGGAACTAAGGACAAGAAGCAAAAAGAAAGGATTATTTCGGATTCAGCAGTGTACTCGGAGCAAAAAAAAAAAAAAAAATTACAGCGGGTTGAGCAACAGTTGTGAAAAAGTTAAATCGCCACTGATCAATGCTGACCCCCTCAAGAATTACAACGGAGAAATGAAGAAACAGCATTAGCAATGGGCTGCTGTGAATGTGCAAAAAAAAGCTGAAAGACCAGAAATAAGCGGCAGTAGACAGGGGTTAATTTGGATGTACGTTAATAGGTCGGCAGCTGGATGTATGGTGTAGTTTATGGGTGATAGGTGTATGGAAAAATTCGGACGATATACCATGGTAACAAAACGAATAACACGAAAATACAGAAGGAACACACACACACACACACACACACACACACACACACACACACACACACACAAATAGCGCAAACACCTAGCACGGAAGTTTGTAAAGCTGATGTTACAAATGAAACTATTTTGATAATACAGTGTAAGAAAAGGAACATGAATACCTGTAATACATGTTGTAATAACTGAACATAACCACATATGAATTGTACTATCAAGTACCGTACTGAAGTCGATATTTGGGAGTAGTTGGCCATAAACAAAGTTTTACACAAATTGAATGTCGCAGAGACAGAAAATTAGTGAGTATTTTTAAGAATATGGTAGCATGCACATGGTAGCTGAGATTACTCCCATTTTATTATGGATCGGAAAGGTTCGAGTTTAAACTAATGCAGTAAGATATAACAGTATCATGACATATTTGCATTTGGCAATTACATTGTTGGAGAGCCTGGTATTAACTACATACATGACAGTCCGCCTGAGTAGATTGTACATGTATTGAAGAGCCCCAAGAAAGGAAGATCCACATAATGTACACAAAGTAATCATAACATACATTGCAATATGGAAACATAGGACACAAAGAAAGCTGGAGAAATGAGATAGACGGTTACAACCAACAGCCATAGACGAAAAAGTTTTGGATTAAACATTATATACCATTGCTGGCCTGTGTCAAAGGTTGAATAGTAATAAAGCGTACAATAACCCGGTCTGATTTTTACAAACAATTATATCACTTTTTCAACTGAGACATCACTCGCACCGGTTGTTCCTGATCATACTTTATACGCATGGCCTTTAGTAGATAATTTATTGAGTAGTACTGTATTTACGTAACGACAAAGCATTCATTATATATTCCTGGGATATGGATAATCCCCACCTTTTGTCAATATCTTTTTTTTTTTTCTCGTTTCTTTCTTTTTCTTTTTTTTTCTTTTTTTTTTTTTTAGAAGTTCACGATCGTCATCTTTTCCGTGGGCATCACATATATGATTTATTCGTGGCTCTACGACTGGATTGGACAACACGACTTACAAACAGCACGAGTGGGCAATTTATACATATTTGTGGGCATATTCTGTGAGTTCATTCGTTCACTACCAACTGCGACTAGAATCGAAGTGCTTGAGATGAGCATCTCTGAATTATCAAACGGATACTATATTAGTATTATTAGAAAAAAGACTTTTCACTTAAAAACCAGAACCCCAATTGTCCCACAAAATATAATGGTCTGAACCCACAGCTTTGCTCGTAAAGCGCGCCGAGGAACGCTGTTGGTCCAAAACGTGGCAGTGAAAAGATTTTAAAACACTTTGTCGGCTGTAGTATGTCAAATAATGGCCAGTGCAAACACAGTAGTCAAAACGAATACAAGTGAGGCAAGATGAAAGATATAAAATGAAGACGAGTAGAACTAATTTGTCTGGTGAAATATTGTACTAATGTGTACTGGTTAAACTTGAATAAATGCATGACCGCCAACCAGGGAAGATAGCAAGAAAATATCTGTGTGTTAAAATGATATGAAAAAGGACACTGCTGCGGGTGACGGAAACTCTTTCCCTGAGTCCAAAATTATGGTGTTTTTTTGTAGATAAAGTATTTTCCATGCAGGCTTACTTTTCATCATCATCATCATCATCATCATCATCATCATCATCATCATCATCATCATCATCATCATCATCATCATCATCATCATCGTCATCGTCATCGTCATCGTCGTCGTCGTCGTCGTCGTCGTCATCGTCATCGTCATCATCATCATCATCATCATCATCATCATCATCATCATCAATGCGACAGCTGGCACCTTAGTGTAACCAGAATTTCTATTTTTGTTATAGATCTCCAAATAACTCGAATACAATGCCGCTTCCCACCCCTCCACACGGGGTTTTGTAGCAGAGTATCAAAGACTAGAAAACTTAACCACGTATTGATACATGTCAAATTTGGTCAGCTAACTTCGTCTCCTTTATCCAATTCAATCCTTTATCCAATTATCCAATTCACACGATCGTCATTTCTGTTGTTAAGGTGTCTGCTGGAGCACTTTCAGCTGATTTACACCGTTTTCATGGCGTTTGAATGTCAATGCAATGTGGCCTTCTACGAAAGATTGCGTTTTGTACCATTGACTCAAATGTAGGCTACCAGTCATGCATGACAACATGGTGATGGTCGCAGCAGCATTTTGTGACTATGTTTTTGTGGTATTTTCTTGCATTTTCAGTGAGACCACAATCAATGAGTGCAATTTAACACTGCGTGGGTGATGCGATATCATAATTACACCTTACAAATTTCGTTTAAATTCAGACCTTTACTGTAAACTTACAGTCTAAAATATATGCTGCTCCTATATTTCTTCCTTAAGTATGTTCACGTCTATTGCGACACTGCCACCTGATAGGATGCACACGTGGCAGAATTTTACTTTTCAGCGAACTACTGAAAAATAGTCTCGCATCATCATTTCAAAACTATCTCTCTCTAACACTTAATTCCCAAAGACAACCTAGTTATCTAAACACGAGTTTTGGTTCGTTGCAGTGTTCGGTGCTTGTGAGATGTGCATGGATATGCTGATGTTTGCTGCAGAGACAGAAAATAACAGTCCTTTGCCTGCCGTCTATACATTCTTCCGGTTCTCTTTCGTTTCCCTGCAGATGGTGTATCTCTTCAAAAAATCACACGTAACAGTGTTTGTTCTATCTATATTGTAACAAATTTCAAATCACACCCACTGTAACTCTTCATTTATTATTGTAATTAATATTTGAATTGTCAGCCTGTGCGTCTTGGCATCTGTATTATTCGCAAACTTTTCATATTCTCATAAGTCTCTTGTACAATTAACGTAATCTGAATGCAGTTTGTACGGACATAACCGCCTGTGGTAGTATTCACAAAGAATGTTGATGTGATACAAAATTTTAGAACAAAGTTAAAATCAACTTGTTTGATCCCGAATTACTTAATTCTGAGTCCAGCGGCAAATTAACATTTCAAGTGTGAACCAATCTATTTTTCTAATGGGTAATGTGCAAAGTATATGCCTAGCATTTCAGGATCATGGTTTGCTCTTCATGTGATCCAGACTTTGTTCTAGATTTAAGCATATAAAGGTGAAGTACTGGATCAATTTTACGAAGTGAAAATGGTAATTGCGAAGTTCAAATTTTGGGTTCATCCTACACCCTTTGGCCACATATCAGGGCAAGGTTAAAGCCATTCAGACCAAAAGCACATCGATTTTATTTTTAGAATCAAATTCTGGATTTGATCAATTTTTTTGTGAACACGGCCACTGATCGTTAGATTCTGAGATTTATGTGTTGCACACTGAGGTAGTCGCCTTTGGCATGTTGTGTCATCATGAAAAGGGTGTTTTCGGTATTTTCTTTTTCTGTTTTCTTTTTTTTTGTCTTTTCTTTTTTTTCGGGTGGGGGTGGGGGTGGGGGTGGGGTGGAGTCCGTATGTATAAAATGTTTACTCTGCTATGGTGTTTACCCACTGTGCCTTAAGCCATTTGTGGTGAGAGTACGACTTAGTCACTAGCTTTTCTTACCGCGCATTAGACGCATTACTCCCAACTTGCGCCATTCACCTGGGGCATGTCATCATAAATGGTTTGCATACAAGTCTCAGCCAAAAATTTCCCTGGTTATGAGAACTTTTGGTAGAAAAGTTAAAGCAGAGGACAGTTTACCATGTTTACATCCGAGGGCTTTGGACGGGTTGAGAGGAAAAGGGTTATACCGGTCGTACCCTATTAACATCAGTCGTGCAGTTGCTCACATTTGTTTTGCAAGGAACGTAAAGGCCTTTAGATCATAGCGATTACTTACATGGATAATGTTTTAATTATATCTAACCCAGCTGACTTCTTCAATTCAATTTTATTTTGTCTTACTTCACTTTGAATCAAAGTGATATATAACATCCGAACTGTTAATGATATACTCGCCTTCTGGAGGAAGGTATTGGATCACAAATTGAAAAGTAATATACTTTGCCATAATTATGGTTCGGTTTGTGGGAACAAAGAGTAAAACATGTACATGTTAAGGCACCCGCCTTGTTTGATATAACATATACGAATGAAAACTGGCACGAAAAAATTGGTATTACTGGTTTGGTATATACATATAAAAATCAAACCAGATATGTCTACTATAAATATCATCGTCACATTTATTTCTATTTATATGGAGATTCATATGTTACCCTGATTAACATTTGCTGTGTGCCTTCAACCCTTATTTCAAAATTTCGAATTAGCTTTCAATGAACAGAATATGTTTTCCTTCTTTTTGAAGGTGTGTATCCAGAGGAGAAGAATCATCTGTAAATTTGGTCTAATGCACATGACAGCATCTAACTTGTACATTTGGGTCCTGACTATAAGCGAAGCAACAGAGTCAACGCTCCAAAGTATAAGGGAACAACAACACCGGAACTGTTCTTTTCAAACACCAGGTATGATATAAATACGCATTATTTATCTTTGTTTTGGCTGTCATGAGTTTATGTATTTAATAAATACCAGGTTTTAACTGTTGAAGATCTTATGCTGAAATGTGAAAATACAACTACAGTAGAACATCTCTGTTATGACCTTTCCGTAAAGAATGTACCTTTTGCCATAAGTGTTTTGAAAAGTTGTCTTCACGTAACTATTCCTGTTTTGTGTTCAGACTTCTCATTCTTTAAAGATATTCATACAGTTCCATTATTATGTGGCCTTAAAACACATAATCTACTGCGTTCACTTAAAAGGGCATTGTTATGCTTCAGTAATTTTGAGCAGTCTATATTCCGTCTCCATTTAATGCTGCGAATTGGCAGAAACTCATACTTATAAAATGATAAAATCTTGTCTTCGAGAGGTCGAAAAGTCAATACTTTTGAAACCAAAATTAGATACTGATATATATATATATATATATATATATATATATATATATATATATATATATATATATATATATATATATGATAAGTAACCACATTAGTGCTCACCTATCTTATAATCTCGATGAACAGGGTCTTATAATTTTTTGAGAAATTAAGGCAGCGGCCAAAAAGTTTGCTTTGATTTTTTAAGTCACAGGACTGGTGATCACTAATGTGTTACAGATGTTGAAGAGTAAATAAAATTTAAATTGGAACCCAAATGGAAGCTAAAGAAATGGCAAACTATTTTCCAGGGAATTTTATCTATAATGATATCCACAGAACGAAGTAAATCATACAAAACGGGAGTCATGAGGCAAATTTATGATATTTTTCACGTTAGAATAGCGTATTAGCGCAACGTGGCAAGTTTAGTAAATAGTGAAAGAACACACCGCATGGTTTAATATGTGAGGACATCTGGATATTTAGCGCGCCCTAGCCAGCGAGTATCGAGGTAAATGGAGCATCGTAACAGAGAGGATTGTGATGTATCGCACTAAAATCATGGTTCCAGGGACACAAAATTCTCATTTGAACAAGTCCTGTGAAAATGGCTTTCTTATCAACAAAGAATTTTCTTATTTTGATGGTTATACGTGTATTTTCTTGCACGACTGTTACAGATTTTACTTTTAGTGTATGGTAACGTGCACACGTTTTAATAGAAGCATTCTTGATTATTTAGTTGGTCATCCCCACGCGTCTGTATGGATGACATTAGCCTCCTTTAAGATAATGTCCGACCGGTATTGACTAATGTTGATTTTGAAATTTTTGATACTTTTGGTAGGCATATATATATATATATATATATATATTGCTGCATGGCCTACTTCGCAAGTTTTTGCCCTAATAAACTCTAAAGGAATGAGCAAAAATGTTTTTGATGTTAACACTGTGGCTAGTGGACCGTGCTAACCTGTAAATCTTAATTACAAGCAATATGCTTATGCACCAAAATGATAAAAATCCGTTTCACACGGACATGCCTCTGCAAGAGACCGCTGGGGTGCATCATGTGATGGCATGTAACCAGGCTTCTATCGCAAAAAATAAAATAAAATAAAATAAAATAAAATAAAATAAAATAAAATAAAATAAAATAAAATAAAATAAAAATCCCGTTACGGTGTGAGGATATGCTTTCACCAATAAAAATGTTAGACCATCGCCAAAAATAATTATCTAAAATGCATTCCCTCTACGACCTTGAGTCAGTAGGTAAGGTTCATCCATATAATGCAATATAAAACTTCCACATATGTGGTATCATCAGCCTTATCCATTCTCAGCAAAGGGGGACAGCGACACCTTGTTCAGGCGCTGCATATAGATGTATAACTTCGCCCTGTAATGGTTGATGTATGTACGTGCACAATTTAAAATGTAATGATTTTCGCAATAACATAATTTTCTGAAATGCTTTCCCTCCTTGAACTTTAAGAAATAAGTAAGTCATCCATATAATACAATGTCAAACTTCCACACATGATGTACATCTGTGGTACATGTGGTGTCTACTAGCCTTATTTTTACTCAAAGTATTGGATTTAATGTTTTCGAAACATCTAGGTTCGTATCTTGCGAAAATCTGTAGGTTGCTCCCTTAAATTTCGACAATTTCGTCTTTTTTGTCTTATCAACATCCCTACCAAGTTTCGTGATATTTTATAAGAAACTTTGAAAAAAAAGCGTTCTAAATTTTTTCACCCTACGGCCCATATATAACATACATAATAACCAATATCGAACTGGTCCTACATTTAAATACCCGCGACAATCCAGAAAATCTTATGGGGTTAATTTGAAAAATGTGGACTGTATAGTGTTCACAAGCAAAACTTTCTGGCAGGACAGAAAAAAGGGCAGCGGGAGGGACAGAAAGACGGATGTACGGACGGAGAGACTGCTATAAACTTCGTGACCTGTGGTCAGCAGGGCTAAAACCTAATTCTGTAACTTTAATCAATCAAAAACCAGTTTTCTCAATATGCTACTATCAAATTTTTTTCTAAGACATGATAAGGTCCTTTTAAATGTATACCAAAATGAAGAACTCAGCAAACTTTTGCATCACCCTCTCCATAAAACCCGACATTTTCCAATTTTGTATCGCCTGGCGAAAGACACTATAATTATAATCTCTGATACGTTTTTACAAATACATGCTTTGAGATCATAAAAGCACAATATTGATCTTGAATATTTCTGGGATATGTCAAAATTTTACAAAACCACATTTTTACACATAACGCTTATGTTTGGAGAGCAATTTTGAATTCTGTCAATTGAGTGTATAGACTCTTTATATTAGGTGTGCGCATATATGTAATCAATAAGTCAATAAGTACATCACTTTGCCCGGTTGGAAATTAGCTTAAGGTCGAATGGCCAGTGACGTGAACCCCACTAAAAATGCACCAGTACATTAAAATATGAAGTCTGGAGAATGATGATCTTTCAACCCGCTTGATTCCACGCAACATGTCACTGCTCCTTAAGAGTGATATATGCTAATGAATATAGCATGTCCGTCCAGAAGTTGTATAATTGGCTATTGATTTTCCTGTGCTGGTTTAGTGAGAGTGAAATTTAGAACCTAAGATGTCAGCACTTGAACATTTTTTTTACCTTTTGCATAGCGAAAGCCTAAAGCCGACATATTGTTTTGAACGAACCATATGCAACTGACACCATCAGCTGCTGCCCTCTAGAGGCCTAATAAGGTCCGTGCAGAACACAACCCCTGCCAATCACCATTTTCTGTTGTGCTCATGTGTTCAGACTGAAATTTGTTAAATATTAAGGGTTTCTTTTGTAATAATGTGGTGAAGGTACAGTATAGGATGGTAGTCTTAAACAACCAGCCCAAGAATAACATATTACGTGAGTAGTGGGCTTCACCTATACAACGGACATTATCTCAAAACATATTATTGTGCTGCTATTTGTTCGGAACAACTACCTGTACCATTATATGATATTTAAACCAGTATACTGCTGAAATTGCCTTCGTAAACCAAATGTTCCTGTTTAAGATTACAGCACTGAAGGTGTCACACCAACGTTTCACTGTCATCACAGCAATGTGTCTCATAACACCAGTACGTTGGTCGAATTTGTGGAAAACGTTGCCAATTTCGTATATCCATGCATTATGGAGAACAGTATTATAGCGACAGGTACAGTACATTACAACTAAATTAAAGATGGCAACACTTGTTGTAACATACCGGCAGCAGTAACGATTGAATTAACGATGAACATGACAAAAGTATTGCTTACAATTATAATTATTGTTAATTATCATAATATAATATAAGCAACTACGACTGAATTGTTATAAACATTTATCAGCCTCATTCCAGAACTTATTATCAAACCACTTGCATGTTTGTCACACAAAAGATAAAGGACATTAAATGCTTGCAAAATTTAACGCCTTTCTAGTAAGAATAAGGTGGAGAAAATAGGATTCCTAGGCGAGGCTTGACCGCAGTGTTGCGACAAAAAGCTATTAACCTATTAACCATGGTTGCGTCACTACGAGAGGTCTCATCTGCAATAAATTCTCAGCAAAGTTGTTCTCTATTAACCGGAAACGACAGTAAAATCATTAATAACATGGGCGATAATTCACACCCA
This sequence comes from Hermodice carunculata, assembly GCA_964020975.1. Lineage (NCBI taxonomy): Eukaryota > Metazoa > Annelida > Polychaeta > Eunicida > Amphinomidae > Hermodice > Hermodice carunculata. Next base: position 62,174,810 of record OZ026628.1, read on the forward strand.
TGTGCCTTTTGAGCGATTTCACATGGGAAAAAAAATGTCGTCTGAGTAATAATTGCTCGGATTGATACAAACGGTAGCATGTAAATACTTATCTCTGGACTTGAATAAATCATAGTACTGTAAGAAACTACGTTTCGTCGTCAGTCAGCTACGATGCTTCGTTCGTCCGTCATACCGTCATCAGCACATCAAGAATTTCTACATTTTCAACTTCTAGCAAAACCACCAAACAGTTTCTTTTCAAACATGGTGATGGTGTCCCTTGTGTGTGCCTCTATGAGGTTTGTTGAAATAGTTATGCTCCATTAATTATTAAATGAGTCTTTCGATTTTTGCTTTTGTTTTTGTTTTTGAGATCTTCAAAATAATTCCCGAAACCAATTTGCAATTGCTTCTGAATTGCATAGAAACACCGCGAGGCACGCTTAGACCTGAATTTGTTCAGCACGCGAAGCTTCATGTATTTCTAAGTTTTTTAATGAATCATGCGTGTTTTGCTATTTTTGACTGCTCCTCAAAAACGGTCAGTTTGACTGGACTGAAACGTAATTGAATTTAGTAATGAGATAGTTCAAATGGCCACACTCCATCAATTTTTGGATTTTTTTAAATGACTGAAAGTTTGATAGTATCTTTGTTCATTGCATTTGGCAAAATATTAACAATCTTCTCCAAAACCCCTGGGCCAACCGCTTTAAAATTACATTAGGGCATCTCTGGGGACTTGGGCCTTAACTTGTACAGCAGGTGGTGCTGCGCTGTTATTATTATTATTATTATTATTATTATTATTATTATTATTATTATTATTATTATTATTATTATTATTATTATTATTATTATTATTATCATCATTGTTATTCTTATCATCATTGTTATTCTTATCATTATTGTTATTCTTATCATTATTATTATTATTGTTATTCTTATCATTGTTATTCTTCTTCTTCTTCTTCTTCTTCTTCTTCTTCTTCTTCTTCTTCTTCTTATTATTATTATTATTCGTACTAGCATCATTATAGTGCGTGTTCGCTTTTCTTGACGTCTTTTTCAAAATTGTTATTCAGATTCTACTGAAAGTTGGCTGATGTCTACATAGTGGAAAAGTTAAACAGAGCTATTCACTAGGTGCTGATGCTCTGAATTTCTGATTTTATCGGTTTTCGTCCATTTAGGCACCTATCGGTTGATACACACATTATCATTGAAGAACTAAGTCAATGGAGATTGCAACGCTAATCTGCATTTTCGGCTTCAGTAATATCGTCAGCCAGATTCACTTCAGACATGGTGCGGATGCACCGTGGGTGCCTCTCTGCTTAGTATGCTCAAATGGTCAGGCCCTGTTGGTATTTTGTTTTTTAATGATCTTCGGTTCCTTTTTTGGCTAAACCCTAATACAACTTTTTCAAAATCACACCAACTAATTGCATCAAGACAGCCGAGAGATTCTTCTGCGGACCCCAAGACCTTAATTTGTACAACAGGCGGCGCTGTAATTTTTGCAGTTACTAATCATATTTTTTCGTGTGTTTTCCTATTTTCGACTTGTCTACACAACCGTCACTAAAATTATGCTGATTCATTGATGAGATATATCTTAGCAGACTAAGTTGTTCACTAAGCGGTGATGCTCTGGATCCCTGACTTTTAACCAATTTTTCAACTTGAGTATTGGGGGTTCATGCAATTCCTACTGATTACAATGTAAGTCAATGGTCACTGCAATGGTAATCCACATTTGGACTTGTTCTCCGAAACTGTTATCGACGTTCACAGCAAACTTGGTGGGGGGATGCACCATGGATGGGTCTCGACTAAATTCGCTCAAACGATGAAGCTCCAGCAATATTTGGACATGACCACTTCACCGATTGCTGAAAAATTGCATAAGAATATTTCGAAGGGGGGAGGGGGCACCAGACCAGGATTGGATACTCCCAGGTTGAAGAAAGCACAGCTTCGTCCAGACTATGGCAACAATTATCGACTAGTGACTCTTAGTTCTTTGCATTCCAAGTTTATTGAGCCATGTTTACTACCTACTGATCATGTATGTGACCTTCAACTTGGATCTGCATCTAGAGTTGCTTTTTCTAGACTTTAGATGGAGAAGCTCCAAATCAAGTAGCACAATACCATCGTAAGTGTCGTAGCTTATCCACTCTGAAAAGAGATCTTGATGCTTTACAAAATTCCTGTAGTGAGGACAGCACCATTGAACCTAGTTTCAATTTGTTTTGACAGTTCCTGATGGTTGCTGAATGCACCAACATAGCCAAAGAATCCAAGCCTTTCACTGTAGATAAAGTATTCTCATTGCCTTATTTCTAACAAATAGATGCAAACACCATTACCACAGCTGCCATTCTCGGATCCACAGTTTTTGTTGTTGTTTTGACGCTCCGTATTTCACAGACCACGTACTCAAGTGACATTCAGTTATAACAATTCAGTGTATCAATGTCTGCACATGTACTTGAAAATTAGATGTATGAAATGCTACGTCTTAATTACAGAGATTCTATGGTGCATTTGTATATACACAAATAGCAATATTGTGATATAGACACAAACAAAAAATCTTTTTAATCAATATTTGCAACCTCTCTGATCCACAAAACCACAAACAACAAGTGTTTAGAGCCCTAAAAGATAACTCAATAATCTAACTTCCTAAACAACCACAAACATCTATTGAAACTTCTTAGGCCTATATCAATCAGGTAGGTCTCATATGTTAAAGTATTGTCTATAACATAGCCTAAATAACCACAAATATCTATTGAAACTAAATGAATGTCACCTGGTCCTATATCAATCGGGCAGGTCTCATATATTAAAGTATTGTACCAATAAACTTTATACACATGAAAACATATGCTATGCATAGAAACCAAAAGCATGTAGTCTATAATCAGGTTGATGTGCTGCTTTTAAAGTATTTTATTAAATCAATAACATTTGTGCAAGTGCAAACTGAAAGTTCACAGGTATGTGTGGAAAATACAAGTCTGCACTAACCTTGTGGATTAAAAAAAGACTAAAAACACTTAATCAATACCATCACGCAACACCCATAGCCTACTGAGGGTAATCAAAATACAAATCAACCAACGGGAAACTTACCCAATGTACACCACGTTGTTGACACTCAGGCCGATCCCGTTTCATGTCAGAACCGAGAAAAACTGGCTCTGAAGCCAATACACGAATTCGGTCACAGCAATTTAACAAGACCGACAGTTCAGACGCATATCAGTTAAACCTGAAGGTTATGTGGTTGAAAGCTTTGTCACCTAAAATAGGAACCATTGACTTGAAAACACTCTTATAAAACAAAGGCCATGGAGAAACTATGGACAGTAAACCAGACGGAAATAAGGATCAGGATCAGCTGGCCCGGTTCAAAAAGTATTTGGTTTTTATAAGGGCATTGAAATTAGGATAGTAAACTTCATTATCCTTTTGCAAAAAGAAAGCATTTAGATAGATCACCGTTAAAGGCCCGAAGTCAGTGGAACATATATTTATACATATTTCATTAATACCGTTACAGCCATTTAAGTTTAAGTATGCATTATAAAATATAGATTTGAATTTTCTTACAATTTCAATGCACAATACACTAGGGAGCATTCAGCAATTCACATCCACATAATAATTGCCTATGAACACTAAATAAAGAGAGCTGGTACAGATATGAAAACTTGTATTACGTTGTTGGCTATGCACGTATAGGATGCGAAGTTCATATGGGTTTCATACAATGTATTGTATTTAAATCATCAAATAATATTTCGCTAATTTGTCCCTTGTTTTAAAACAAGCATCCCACTAAATCCATATTCAACAAATATTGGCCTATAACAGCTGAAAACAATATAGGAACAGAGACCACAATTGACCAGTCATTGTCAACAGTCGCATTTCGCGTATATAGGCTATGACCCTTGAACATCCAAAATGTTTCGCTGCTTACATGTAACTCTGTCTTTGCAAACTCTGAATTGGTCAGTAATTATTTAATTCAAGTTCTCATTCAGTGTGTTTATAAGCTTGAGGTGTCTCTGTCATTAGGTGGGTGGGGGGGGGATCTAATCGAGAGCTCATGTTTCCGAACTTTCGTGTTGATTCAGCCCACCAAGGGAGAGGAACCCTCAGTAACTACATTGACATGTCTGGCATATTCCAGTCACTCAATCATAAGTATGCTTAATGGAAACTCTGTTTTATCTGAGTGTACTTATTTATATATATTATTTTCATTGGTTGAGTACTCTCTTGTGTCTATATCTTGATGTATTTGTATGTCTCTTTCCCCGATATCATAGATTTTGATTAAAACATTATTATTATTATTATTATTATTATTATTATTATTATTATTATTATTATTATTATTATTATTATTATTATTATCATTATTATTATTATTATTATTATTAATAATAATAATAATAATAATTACATGTCAAGGTCAGCTGAGGAGAGGCTGTTCATACAGCCCTTTTCTCAATAGGATCCCAACGAAATCTTAGTTCTCCCTTTTGTCACCTTATTGTGACGATCGGGCGCATGACTGAATTCATAGCTTCGCTGGTCTGCTGTTACCAAGTGGGACACGCTATCGTGAGGCTTAACTGCGAAACTGTGGATCGTAACCCCACACATCCATGGATATCTGTCCAGATTCGACAATTTGCGCGTATCAGCGCTACAGCCTGGTACCTTGCAATCGTACACAGGCATATTTCAAACACAATACAGCTTTAACTTGATCAAAATCAGTCTATCAAACTTCCCCACTTTCTTCACGTCTATACACTTTAATATGGCTGTCAATGACAGGCTGATAATGGTGTCCCACTTACCGTGAAATACCGTTAAATCTCGTCGCGCGATCGTGGTGGTCGGAATTGGAAAACTAAATTTCGTCAGTTTGGTATTGTGAGTCTAAGGATGCCAAACGTGTTTAATCATAAATGGTGAGTTTTGTTTTATTAATTATTCCAGTTAATGTACAAATAATGCTTTAACTCCACATATACAGGCATATTATATACACAGTGGACTCGGATAGGTTGCGTGGTATCTAACCCTAACCAAGCTGAAAATGCGTTCGAGGAAGCAGGCACGAGCGACAGAGACGGTACCTTGGCCACTGGGTGCATGGAAAACATCGTGTCGTTGTTGGCAGGTTGCATAATCTTGATGGCGACTGTAGCTGTTTTGACGCTCTTTTTCGTTAGTGAAAAGACATCAATGATACTAGGGTTAAATGTTTACCAGTGCTGGGAGGTCTTGCTGCTATCTGCAGGCAGTGTGTGTGCCTTATCTACTCTATACGTATTGCGTAGGCATAACTATGTTGAGGACAGGGATGTACATTTGGACAAAACCTTGCTGTTTCTATCGTTAATTGGCATCTACATGAAGGCAACCTCTTACTTTATTGCAGCTGTCTTCTTAGACGTGCTTGGAAACAAAAGCACTGTCGTACAGGATCATACCAGATGGCTGACATTAGGACTTGCTATTCTGCAGGCAATGCAGGCGTCATTACAAACGGCCTGCTTGGTCGATGGTTTACATCGAGGATATTTGCAACATGGCCGCTTAACTCGAAGTTTGGTTGTGCTGCTGATATTTATTAATCTTGGCCATTGGATCTGCTGTCATTGTGAGAATAACATGTATGGCGAAAGCTTTCTGCCTGAAAATTTTTACTCTGAGAAAACATGGGTAATTATTTTGCATGTATGTAATCCTTTGGAAATTTTGTGCAGATTTTATGGCGCAGCCTGCTTATTTCATGTGTGGAGAGAGTGCTTTTAGGAGTGTCACCTTTGTGTTTGCTTTGATTAATTGAACTTTTTGCATATAGCCATTCCATTCTTTTTGTGAAGTTCTATCTTTATTCTTTGCTGAATATTCATATCTGTCACAGAATTTATCATTGAAAGCAGCAAAATTAATTATTTGTGTCATTGTTCCGACAATCCGCAAAGGTTTATGAGAGAGAATGGCCAAACACGTGACAGCAACATGTTATCTATTCTACCACGTTATCTGCCCCTAAATGAAATTTACCTTTTTGTTTGAAGGAATCGGTAACGCAAAAACACGATCCTTGAGTGCGTCCTTGGAGGTGAGGTGGGTGATGATGGTGATGGCCCATTTCCCTAAGGATTGGGCTTAGAAAAAATACATGATGTGAATGAAAAAGATATTCAGAACATCACTTTTAGATATTTGAACAAAGTTTAGGTTTGAGTGACTCTTCCTGGTGATAGGCCTCATGTAGTGATCATCTCATTTCATATAGTTCGAAAACAGCTGACTGGTGCCTATTGTACATTAATTCATCAAGCGCGACAGCACAATAAACCTTGTTGCAAACAAATTGTTTATAAGCAAATGTATTTTCCAAGTAAAATTATTCCTTCATTTAAAATTCATATATTACTTCGATTTGTTCGTATTGGAATTATCATTCCAAATAACAGACTGAAACCTTTGCTGATGTTTGTCCTCAAGAAACCTTCCCTATCAAGTGACAGATCTATCATTTTTACATTATATATGTGGTACATACGGAGCAGCCATAACTGAGTGGGAAAGTTCTTTGTGGTAAAGCAACTGTGCTTTAAATATGAGCTCAAATTTTCAACGTTTTGCGTCCAAGGTTTCTTTATTCTGTTTCTCAAAATCTAGTTGGATTGGATATTTTTCCAGTTCGAGAGTGGTGACAAATTTGGATGCTAATTGTAGAACTGACAGTAAGATTGATAATTACTTGTAGTGATAGTTGTTTTATGTAATTAGCGGAAACGTCATTTCCAACGCATGGCAATTGTCATTAATAATAATAATAATAATAATAATAATAATAATAATAATAATAATAATAATAATAATAATAATAATAATAATAATAATAATAATAATAATAATAATAATATTAATAATCATTCTCGTCATCATCATCATCATTGATGACACATTTTTATTTCACAAACGTTAAATCTGACCATACATCATAAATATTGTGCATAGCAATGTATCATTGTGTGTAGAATTGAGCTAAAAGAGGTCCCTGGTTGCAGACAGCAATACTTTCTGATCAGTTCAACTTGTACTGGTAATCTTTGAAAGTGTGGGTCATGCTAAAAACATATACAGATACATTGATTTAAAAATGTACATAGCGAGAAAGTTTCTTTATGTCTTTTGGTTTTACATATAATATGTGTTCGGTAGAACTGTGTTCAGCTTCCTGAATTAAATATTAATAAAATATCAAAAAGCTGAAGAGGCCTAAAGTGTTATCTTTACCTTATTGCCACAATGCATTATCTCTGAAGAATAGGCCAACGTACGTCCCCTGGTAGCAGGTAATGTCAAATTTAATTTACAACGAAATGATTTATCTGTTGTAATATACTTGTCTTCAAAATCTTTGACAAGGAAAATTCATCGAACAAAATTATTTTCACTAAAATGGAATAAACCCTCAGGAACAATCCCAAGTCAAAATTAATATCTACTGCACTGCAAACGTTCTGTGTATCTTAGTTGGTCTGTGCTACGTGATATTTTGTGACATGGAATCAGCCGTTATTTGATGTATGCTTGAAAATAAGCTGACGTTATTGAACTGGTAACGGATTTGAAGGGGGCCATATGCTTCACACCCAGCGTGGCAATGTTTACAAACAGAGATGGGCGTGGCGACGGTAGCGCAGGACGTCGACCCATGAAACCAATGCCGATTGCACAGGTATAAAAGTAGTTAAACTCCTCCAAATATACACAAGATGTATCTCCTCATCTAAATACACATACCCAATCACTGTTCATATCCCCAGTGTTCATTGAAAAGTCTGAATCAAGGCAGATCGGATACATTAGGCATATGCCACTGTCGGCGCATGAATACGCCCTTCTCCTTAGCGAATTATCAATCAAACGTTTAATTAATTAAGCTTAATTCGAATTGCCGATCTAACGCTATGATTAGTAGGTATGCATGTAGGCATGGACGACTCTGGCATATGTATATGTATATGTATATGCATATGGATACGTGATTGGTTTACATGTATTTTCACATAGCTATTTCAAATCTGCTGGGGCAATCTTTTCAAATTTGTTTGGGATGTAGCCTGAGTAATTCTGCACCGGTTTTATTCAACAGTTACACTGAGGGCAGATGTGTGATATTTTCCCATGGTTCTAGGTATGCTTTGAGTTAAAGCAAGAGCATATACTCCTAAGTACTGGGCTAATTGCTTTGAAAAAGAACTTTGTGAGAATCGCTCTCTCCTTTCATACACCCAGGACAAAGGTGTCCGCCATATGGGGCTGCTGCTATTTCCTGGCATCTTTGCTGTAACGCTTTGTAAAGTTAAGAGGGCCAAATCTTTCCTTCCTTTGATTTTGCTGTCTAGGAAGTTTTTTTTAATCCAGCTGGCAACCCAATGAATCAATGGTTATTGCACAGTTTGGGAATGTTGTGAACATAATTTACATGTTGTGGGGACTTTCAATCATGAGCATTCCATAGTGTTTCAGTAACGAGCTGTCTTCAAAACTGAACTAAAGCAGCAGTGCGTTTCTGGAGCTGGATTCCGGCTTTTCGTGGTTGTCGGCTAGTTTTCCATCTGCTCACTATCTTTGATTTACGATTTTGACATTTGTGTGGCCCAAGATACCAGATTTGACATTTTATAATGTATATAGGGTAGTTTATAGTTTTTCACTGCAGCTTGGATATGTACATGATCTTTTTCTTTGACACGGGTGTACAGTGACCATGCACATTAGTGAGTCTTCACTGGTGTACAGAAGCGAAATTGTAGTTTAATAGTATGGTTGATGATATTCAGAATAAACCACGGATATCACCCAAAATCATATTTCTGTGTTTTAAGTTGTCCTAGTACAAACGTTGATATGTGCATTTAAAACAATAAGATAGCACAAACGTGATATTTGAATGCACAAAATATCAAAAGGAAGTGTATCTGCACCGTCTGCAACAATAACAAAAAACGTATGTGTACCTCTCTCTCTAATGATATGGGTACGTGTGCGAAGAAGCCAAATAGAGATTTCCCAGCTGAGTATGCCCAGTGAAGCCCAGCCTCAATCTGGGTCACATGGCATTAGGTATTACTATCTCTCACTGAATATAGAAATTTACAGAGGCCAAATTTAAATAGGTGACAGAATTGCTTATTTCGTGATTTTCTTGTGGCTTCTTTTTACCATCAAAAGGCCATACCGTTTTTCAGGGAGATTAGCCCTTAAAGTGGAGGAACAAAGAGAAGTTTGGTTCTGGTTAGCAGAGTAACTTAACAAGTTTGCAGATTACTAAACAAAAAAGGTATTATGCACATTGTTCTAAAGAACTGTCCCAATGCATTGCTGTATAGTCATGTTATATGTCTAAATACCAGTAGACGGGGACATTGATCAGTATGCTGTCAAATGTTAGAATAGTAGGCCCACATCGGATATTCTACATACATTCATAACGGTCCAATTACATTCTAGCTTAACCTTCATGAAAATTCCTTTTAAAGAAATCCTTGTTCTTCTCTTTCTCCTTCTTCTACTTCTTCTGCTCCTCCTCTTTCTTCTTTTTGTATTCGTATGCTGCCAAAATCAATGATCGTGGGTCAATCTAAAGGGGGCACCAGGTTCCTATGTAAATTCGATTACCCTCACCCATAAAACATGCACAATCGGTAATAATTCCCGTCCCAAGCCACCCAATACCGTTTTACATGCACCAAATGACAATGAATGAATGAAGCAGGAAACTAGCCTACTGTCTCTGCTCGGAAATGAATAAATTGAGAAAGATCCGAAAATTGACTGAAGAACGGAAAACATTTGAAAAGACACTGTCAAGCACATTTGCAGATTATAAAACCAAAATGTATAACCAGCAATGTTTTAAAGTACTGTCCCAAAGCATTGGTGCATAGCTATGTTATAATATTCTAAAATTGGCCTCATAAAAGTAGCATAGATGGTTTTAAAGTTCTTTAATCCAATGTGAATTTTAGAATATTGATTTATTTGCTTGATTTGCCAATAATGTCGTAAATATGAACATAATGTAAGTCCAAACTGCTTGTGTATGGTAAGGACTTGCAAGAGATAGCCTTGGAGAATAGGAAGGTGATCAGTTTGATTTCTTTTCCTCGAAATAAGCAAAGTCTCTGTTTTTCATGCTTTGAATGTTACCAACCAATCTTAAAACCATTGATTTATATTTGAAAGAGCCATGCTGCTTGAACAGGATTCGATAGTTAGGTAACAAGAAACATCATGGAAAAAAAACAGAGTAAACAGAGGATTTATAATAGAAACTCCTCCCCATTTGTTTATGTAAACACGGGTAAACCATGTTTATGATAAATACCTGTGGATTAGTATAAAACCCTGTATGCAGGCTAGGGTAGGGTAGCATGGGCAGGACAACCGCTGACTGGCGCAGGGTATCAAGGACAGAACAACCAACTCACTGGCAGAGGGTACCATGGACACCTAACTGACTGCCTATAGCAGTAATGAAAAGAAATAGATAGACAGATAGATAGATAGATAGATAGAGATAGATAGATAGATAGATAGAGAGAGAGAGAGAGAGAGAGAGAGAGAGAGAGAGAGAGAGAGAGAGAGAGAGAGAGAGAGAGAGAGAGAGAGCGAATAGATGGCATATAGCACTATTTAAACTTTACTTTAATGCAGAGAGCCACTTTAAAGAATATCACGGACACATTTACTTCGGTGGGGACCTTCAACTGAAACAGGATTTGCAACTTGCGGGTGAACCACTCCTATCTGAATCAATACATCAGTGCACATGGCATGGCCACCACCATACAACCTTCCTTGTCTGTGGGGATTCTTGAAGAAAGCCACTTACTTTACTTTTCACACTTGTGCACATAAAATATAGCTGAGAAAGGTCAATGTTCCTTTTTTAATTCATGGGCACAAAATAAGCAAGTTGCATGGTGCTTTTATGCCCTTTTTTTGCAGAGCTTGGCTGGAGTCCTGACAATCACGAGTGACAAGAAAAATGTCAAGATATGTTTCAGCCTGTTACAGGTGGTCAACGTAATTTTATAGCTGGTCACTCTTGGGCAGCAGCTGTTAAACCATTCAAGTAATGAATTGAATAAATGAATAGCACACAACTATGTGACTTACCTTACATGATTCCTGATATTCTAGGAGTAAATGATGTACAGGTGAGTCACCTGGTACGAAACCGAACTGGTGAGCTGATATTAAAAGATTGTCATGGAAAAAAATTGCAACATGTTTAAAGACTACTTTTTTTTGCAACACTTTATTGGTACAAATTAGTACAATTACGGGCCTTCAATTACTTCTTAATTCTTCAGGACTTTTTTTATAAAGTGGTGAAACATGGCTTTCTTCCAGGCCGATGGAAATTTCTTATTAAACAGTGGAAGATTAAATATTTTAATGAGGTAGGTGCAGCTTCTTTAAGGAGTTTATCCCTGACGCCATCAATTCCAGTAGCCTAACTTCTGTCCGGGGAAAGGAGTATATCGATGACTTCGGTTTCTTTAACAGTCAGAGAGTCAAAAAAAAAAGAAAAAAAAGAAAAAAAAAAGGAAATGGAGGGCATGTGATTTCAGATAAGGTAGCTTGACTAGAGTCAATTTTGAAGCGTTGTAAAAAGAAAGTATTTAAAATGTGGAAAAGCTGACCAAGTCCAAAAATTACAGCACAAAACACGAATTCCACATTATGTCACTAAGAGATGTTCTACAGACGCCAAAGCCTACTCTATAATTATTCCATATATGACGTTTGAATAATCGATATAAATTTTTCCGTCGAAAAAATAAATTAGCTCCCACGATGCTATGATTGCAGTTTGAAATTGGAGAAAGCACGCAGATTCCCGAAAGTAATCAGGTGTATACGACAATATTTGATTTAAACATGTATAACAAGTTACACGAGTGGGCTCACAAATGTAATGTTAAGAAATTAGAAACTGCAGTTGTTGCAGTTTAATACCAGCTGAGTCCTTTCCTAAAGTTTTTGCAAGAAGATAACCAGACAGACGACCAGCCCATAAATGGCATCGAATTGGAAGTGGCTATTGTTAATTCTAGTCTCAGACCACAGAAACCCAAGACCAGGCACCTGTAAATCGCACGTCGAGGCACGTGGAATTATACAAGTCTGAATGCACAGAGTGTAACTCCTCCGCCATAGCATTAAGGCAATCTACTGATCGGTAAAGTTTTGGGCGGAAGAACTGGGAGAGAGGAATGAATATGATTGATAAAGAAATTACATTGAATTCTAGCTCTAGATCTCATTGAATGCACATCACTTTATTTCTTGACAAACTAGGGGTGTTAGAAAGATAGAAAGAAATTGTTGCACATATGCTGCTCTGGACCAGATATTGTATGGAGATCGCCCGCTCATAATATTAATAAGAGCTTACCATGTATATACGAATTTAAACTGGTGTCTATGTAAAATAGCTTCATCTAAACTTCTCACCCCAATTGAGATTCATTACAGTTGAAATTCGACAAGGACATTGAAACATACGGTATTGGACATCATCATCAGATTTGGGTGAGTTAAATGAGAAAGGCTTACTAAAAGATAGATTGCGGACCGGTTTTGGATGAACCACTTTGCACGAATTTTTATTTTGAAACAAATTGTGCAAATTTTTATTTTGACTGCAAAGAAGACCAACTTTATCAACAGACAAGAAGCTATGGCTCAACAGATATCTATTGGTTTAAGCCGAAGAAGAATGCAGCTTTCACACATGTCAGCTCAAATATATATCCACCTGAAAAAATAAATCTCCCGTGCTACTAACAAACATTTATTTGCCAGCACGGTATCAAGTAAGTAATGGTTGGCCCCTGAAGCAAGTATTTATCATGATGCCTACATTTTGTATGCTCCATCACGTCTAAGTGCCCAGATTCATATTATATGTCTAGCAGTTTTGTAGGTGACTGAATCAGGGATTGTCAAAAATATATCCACCTGAAAAAATAAATCTCCCGTGATACTCACAAACATCTATTTGCCGCCACGGCATCAAGTAAGTAATGGCTTCCCTCTGAGGCAAGTATTTATCACGTGATTTCTGATGATAGTCTTTTAATAAGGAATTTTGTACCAACAAGTGATAACCCTTAACTAAAAAATGGTAAAGCATGTGGGATCGATGGCATTCCAAATGAATTCTTAAAATATGGCGGGCCAAGCCTACTTAATTCTGTAGTAAAAGTACAGAAAGACACGATCCATATTCATAAATTCCGAACCCAACAATGACACCAAAGAGATTCCAGATTTGCCAAAGCATCAACATTTATCTAGTAAAACCAATGTGAAGAAACAAATTTCACTCCTGACTTGAGACAGGCAGTCACCCATAAAAGACAACTTGTGGTTTTAAACCACTATTCTGAACTTTTAAAATATACTTCATTAACAACAGACAATAGGGTTTCCATGTTAAAAATGTTTAATTTCTACAACTTTCTAGAATCCTTCCCAAATGATTGGTATAAGGGTCCGGTAAAACCAATATTTAAAGAGGGCAACTGTGCAAATCTAAACAATTATCGTGGTACAAGGTTTACCTCCAATGTCTATAAATTGTTTGCATCGGTAATGGAAAAACAATTTATGTCATTCTTTGAGGGGCATGGTATACTGCGGATATATTATTGAACCTTACTGTAAAGGACGACGGCTTTAAGATCAATACTTTACATTAAAAGGTCTGTGTTCTCTAAGGAAAGACAAGAAAGAAAAGACGTGGCTATCATTTTTGGACATATCCGAAGCGTTTGATACGATTAGTAGAGATCGACTGTTTTCTTCATTATGGGACAGTGGAATGCAAGGAAACGCATGGAGGCTCCTAAACTGTCTGTATCAAAATGTCGAAAACAAAGTTCTCTTTGGTCCTTATAGAAGTGATTGGTTCCATGTAGTTAATGGGGTCCAACAAGGATGATTTATGTCTCCTACTTTATTCTCTGTTGCCATGGAAGACTTCGTTACTATCTTGGAGGAGAAAACACTGGGCATAAATTTTAAAAAGGAGCTTATTCTGGCATTATTGTACGCAGGCGATATTGTTTTGCTTGCCAGCTCTGAGCTATAAACAGTGTTAAATGTCGCCTATTCGTTTGCCTAAAAATGGGGCATGAAATTAATGGTTCTAAATCCAAAGTGATTGTTATCGGCAGAAGGGTCAATCATAGTAAAAACTGGATGTTAGGGGATATTCCTTTGAAAGAATGTACAACTTATAGACATTTAGGAATTGTTTTTTCCTAATCTATGTCTGACTCTAAGCATTTCTCTGTACAAGTGAAACCAAAAGCCTCACGTCTTATAGGGTGTATGTATAGTATCCTTGCCTCGCACGAAAATATAAAACAGGGTTATGTTTGGAGACAGTCTTTGGAAAAACCTGCTGTCCCCACCACTCTCCCATCGTTGTGCAATACAAAGGAATGTGCTAACCACATAATGTCAATACAGTATTCAGCTGCACGTGCTATTTTACGAGTAAAAGTTAAGCCCTCAATTGCAGCCACCAGTGGGGAGCTAGGCTGGTTACCTATCAGTACCATCATGGACAGACAAACAGTTCAATATTTCAATCGTTTAAAGTGTGACCTCAGGGACGAGGTTTTGTGTAAACAGGTTTTCGTAGAAACGGAAAGCAATTTTGCAGGCCACAAGGCAGCACCCTGGCCATACTTAAAATGTACAGACGATATATTTACCGCTGTATGCTTGGGTGGCGCTATTCACGAACAAAAGCACAATTTCTATGATGTGTACAAGAGATTAAGTTTAAGTGTTTTAAAATAATGCCCTTTTCAATGAGATAAACACCTAGAGTAACTTATCTTTATATAAACATGTCAAATGTTACTCCGGAAAAGAGAATTACCTATTTAATGTCAACAATTTTGAAGGAGCCAGGCTTACATTTAAAGCCCGCACGAACTGCCTTGATATTCAGGTAGATTTGGCCAAATGGAGCCTCTCAGATGATAAATGCAAACTCTGTAATGGCAGTAAAGAGGATTTATCTCACTTTATGTTCACTTGCCAATTCCTTAATAATATTCGTGCAAAATATATGTATTCTCTGGGGACACAACTAGTTGCAAAGAATAATGTATCAGCGTGGCATTCCTTTATGGCCTCTTCTATTTTTTCAAAGCTATGGATGTTAATGGGAGGTGAATTTGCAGACGATAATGCATTGAATATTTTTGATGACATATGTAAAGGTTACCTCCGAGAGGCGTGGCAGGTGCGAAGGGAATTTTATGAGAAGGGTTGATGTGCTGGCTACAGCTGCATATATGTATATAATCTGGCACAAATGCACCATTTTGTATAATATATTTTTAGTGAAAATTCAGTTCTATATCCTGAAATGAATGTTTTATGTTTACCAATGGAATTTTATATTTTATACACATTTTATCACTGGATATATGTTATACCTTTGGACTCACTGCAACTTACCCTGTGCCGTAGTGTCCCCGTTGAAAAGGGTTAGGTTCCAAATATAATTTGAAATATTGCTCGGTATTTGTGTGTCATTGAAAAAGAAACCATTCCAACTCGTGGTCTCTCCTTATCGTATATAACGACGTAATAAGCAAGTTTGGGAAAACAGTTTACTTTGTTGGCAAAAATAAATTTGACACCAAGGGATCCAGGTAAAAATACACTCACCAAGGATTGGATGATTTAACACTGTTAATATTTGCCTCATTAAATGAATATCAGCGCGTCTATGAACAGTTTAAGTAAAGTATGAAAAGAATCATGAGTCGAAAATAACACAAGATGGAGGGTTGATAAGGAGAAAATGATGATGATGATGATGATGATGATGATGATGATCATGATAACAGTAATAATATAATAGATAAATAAATAAATAAATAAATAAATAAATAAATAAACAAATAAATAAATAAATAAACAAAAAGGCGCTAGTTACAGTCTTATTGCTTAGTGTGAGAAATTAGTTGTTGGCAAAGGTTGAAAATTAAAGTGGTTGTGAGTGTAACTTCTTTGAAGAGCATTCAGACCCAAGGAGGTCAATCAGCATTTGCGAAGGTTCCCGACCCTGGAATAAGTTATCGAACTGCACACGTAAGGTGCCTTGTGCCATGATACATGCATGTGCCATGACGGCTTCATAAATAGGACACATGCTTCAGGACTCTTGCAAAAGGAAGTGTTTGGGCCTCACCTGTTAGCGACACTTTTGACATTCTCATGGTTTGATATTTTAGTTCATTTTTAATTAAAACTAATACACCATCCAATTATTGGTAAATTATGTAAAATTTAATTTTGTATGCACTTACTTACATTTAAAATACAAAACGTGTAGAACTCTTAGCATTTAGATGCACTCATCGTGCTTAAATGGCAAACGTAATTATGAGATATTTAATATCGATATTGCATACTTTTATTGCGAACATTTCTATTTTTTGTGAAACAACATAAAATAAAAAACTGCGAAAGTGCAAGCTGTTGTCTCGAGAATCCTTCGAACGAAAAGCAAAACTAGTGTACCGTTTCTAAGCGCTAATATACATAATAGTGGTCAACACCAGGTTCAAATTTATGATATATGTTCATAATATTTCATGCATGTTTACAGATAATTTTCTGATTGTAACTTGGTGTTACTTTTGGCGTTTGTGTATATTGTGTATGCATTATATCGACGTTAATTGTCAAAGTGAACGTGTGCGTATCTACAAGCAGAAATCAATGCTCGAATGAGGTTGTCCTCATAGAACATGGATGGATACTGCTATTAGTGGTCATTTTGCATTAAAATACACCGGCCAATTGATTCTAGCACCAGATTGATTAAACCTCCGTTTTAAAGATGACATGTATTGTTCAGAGCGCAGTTTCTTAACAGATACAAAGCTGCTGTTTTTAATCATTTCTTAGAATGATTTGTATTAACATACAGCATTCTCAAAATATAAAGCTCCTCACAGACTCTGATATCGAAAGGCAATAGAAACTAGCTTTGTCACATTGAACTGTTTGAGATATATGTTTCGCAAAGAAAGACGCGGTGACTGAAATAAGTTTGCAGAACATCGATACCCGGAATCCGATAGCCGCCCATGTCCGTTAGTCCCGTTATATACTTTGTATGTCCGTCCCTGTCACTGCATATAACATGTATCCATACAGAAATGTGTATTTCTTACTCATTTATGTTTTAATCAAAACACGTTCAACATATAACTTATAAAAATTACCAAATCCTGCTTAAAAGATAAGAAGAGACTTCAGCGGATGTCTCTCAGAGCTTGTTCAACAGTGTGGAGTACCTAGACTTGTATCTCTGAAAGGAATCCTCTCTCAGTTTTATTATTTAGACAAGACAACCCACACGAAAAAATTAGGAATATAATAGCATGAAATCGTGCTGAAATAGCGTGCAAAACTTCGTATGTCTGTACACATGCAAAATTCTGATCACATAATTGGAAGAATATAATGCGATGAAAACTTTTATGTATTACGTACCGTACATACCGTCATGTAATGTAGGAAAACCACACTTCACCTGTGATGTGCTTGCAAGAAATAGTTTAAAACCATCAAAATTATTTTTTGACGAATGAACACAGGCAACAAGGGTTTTAAATTATCAATAACATAGCCGTACGAGAATAAAAAAGATCATTATTGACGTACGTAAATTATACAGACCCGAAAAATACCAGTGGATTAGTCGATATGTGAACAATATTAAACATAAGACGTGAAATGAAGTGTGGTAACAAATTTATTGATGGTTTTCTATATCATCCAATGCTTATTTTTCAACCTTTTTGGCGGGTTAATAATTAATTACAAAATAACAATCTTGGAACAAAATTGAAACTCAAAGTTAAACCATTTAGATTTCAAAATTGACTTTGTTAAAATAAATCTCGTAACTTGGCCTGTGGCCACATATTTGCCGGGTTTGTGCAAAGCCGTAATAATCTGGTCCAATAGTACGCGCGAGATTGTCAAATATTTGCGTTTATACGTAGCGTTAGACCATTCTGTGACTTGTCTGATTTTCTGAACACCCAGTATTGTCGCACAATTGGGCAACTTGAAATGTTCAAAAAAATGTTTTGATATCAACCATCATTCGTTATCAAATCATTTTAATGCATCATGCTCGCCACGCCTCAGCTTGCTTTTTGTTGGAATACGCATGTACATTTTAATTGTGGAAACATAACGGCTGACGCCGTAAAACCCCTCGGCCCACAAAAGGGATCTGGATCTCCTGTTACCGTATGCAAGTATTTCAAAGTAAATTGACCCGGGCGACCTTAACGTTGAGACAAGGTCACTCTCCTTCAAACTTAAATTTACCTTTCGAAAGGGAGATCAGTTGTAAAAGATTTGTGATCCTAGCTGATCTGGTCCTTCTGATATTCCTCGCATTTTTATTTTAATGCATTGACCCCGTGACCTTGAGGTCAAGGTCACTGTCCTTCAAACCTGAATTGTACTCTTACAAGGGTGATTAACTGTAAAAGTCTTATGATCCTATCTTAGCCGAATCTTAAGCTCTGATATACATGTACAAAACATTTATCAAAGAGGAAATTGGTCTCTGGTTACCGTCAAATTAGGTCAATGATGCTGTCCTTCAAACCTGACAAACACCATTACAAGGGTGATTATCTGCAAATGTTTCACGATCCTACCAATTCTGGTTTTCATAATATTGTGTGCAGGACATTCCTATAGAATTGTCCTAGGTGACCTGAAAATTGGGTCAAGGCCAATGTCCTTCGAACCTGACCTTAACTTTAGAAAGGTCCATGACCAAAAATTAATTTTTTCATGATCGCAGCTTATCTGGTCATTCCGAAATTGCGCGTGAGAAAAAGCGACACACCAGCGCACGGACGGATTCACACACAGATGCAGCCGATAGCAATCCGTCCCCCCCGGCCTATTTTGGCCCTGGCGTAAAAATTCAAATTTGAAAAACCTCAAATTTTTATACTATTTTTTTCATAACATGTCAGTGCATTTTGTCAACACTATAATGATTATCATCATTTTTTTACCGATGATATTGTCTTAATCATCTTCATTGTCGTCATCATTATCATGATAAGTATTATAATCATTATAATAAAACTCGACGGGTACCAAATAAAAGAAATCGTTTAAAATCAGTTTTGCAATATCGCTATAGAGTTAACAACTTTGTTGTGCTATTTCAGAGGGTACATTTCCAGAAAGTTTCAGCTCAGTCTCTGTGACAGCTTTGGGAAAGAAGTTGAAAATGACTATTTCACAAATATTCGTTAAAAAATCTAAAAATGAAAAAAAAATGGAAGAAAGAATGAAGCAAGTGCGCAGAAAGGGAGAAAGGGAAAGAGAAACAAGGAAACAAAGAGAAAGACAGCAAGAAAACAATAGTATGTATATGAATATATATATATATATATATATATATATATATATATATATATATATATATATATATATATATATATATATACATACATATATATATATATATGTATATATATATGTGTGTGTGTGTGTGTGTGAAGGAAAGAGGGATGCAGAGGAGGAATGGTGCAGGATAAGAAAACAGAATAAAGAGAGGAACAGACGAAAAGACGAACAAAAGACAGGCAGAAAAAGGAAATAAACAAACGAACAAGAAAAGAAAAATAAGGAAAAGAGAGGTTAAAAAATTACGAGAGAAAGAGTAAAGAAAGAAAATAGACAGAAAGCTCGAGGAGGACAGATAGATATGAGGAGAGATGGAGAGAGAAAGACAATAAATGAAGTAAGAGAGGAAGGAAAAAGAGATAAAGAAAGAAAAAAAGACAGCAGGGACTTAAGTAAGAAATTGGGAAAAAGAAAGAACGACGGATGGATAAGAAGAAAAATAGATCGAGAGTCACACGCACAGAGAGAGAGAAATAACTGTTGGCGCTCTGGTTTTTGTCACCTATCCAGATGCAATAATACAAAGGAAGTTTTTCGTGCTCTGGTTGTTATTTCTGTCCAAATGAAATAATGTAGAGGAAGTCGAGTTAAAAGAGACATTCAGGACTTGTCAGCTACTTTCCTGGATGGCTATATTGTTGTTTCTATGGTTTCCGTGTGCAAAATAGCCTGCAAACAGGTTGGTGTACATGTTACATGTTATTTTCTCGCTGGAAAGTTATTCAGGTCAAATAAGGAGATAAACACCGTCGACCCATTTATTGGCATTTTCAATATGCTGCCCGCGTCATCCCAAAAATATTTATATAAATTATCTTTCAAAGAAGACAAAAAATAAAAAAAGACCAATACATAGTTCGTGTGTTCCAAGTAATGAACAGTTTCTTACCAAAGCAGAAAAACGGTCACCAAGTGCATTGATGGACAGGACTAACAGTATCTTAAAATACAATTGAAAGGATTATCACAGACTAGTTTTTATGAGCTGAAACAAGGACTAGCTATATGAGGAAGCATTAAACAGGCTATAGAAATCACTACAAGTTTTCGAGGAGCATGCATCCACAGCAGAAGAGACCAAGTTATTCGTTTTTTTCTTAAAATTTGGTCAAACTTGCATTATGTCTCGACGTCGGGCAACTTATGAAACTTTTAGTGATGTGACCAGGCAACACCAAGAGGAAAGGTTTGTGGCCTATAGATAAAAAGTATTTGCTATGTATAATGTTCATGAGGTCCCTTGTCATCCACTATAGATAATAAGTGCACACAATATTCGAGTGAGAACAAGGACTAATGCTTTATCTTTTAATCTTGGTGATAACTCACGACGTTAAGCTGTGTCGATTCATAATCAAATAATTAGCCTTTAACTCTTGGTTAAGGTTTTTTATTATGTGAAATATGTACAAAATCACTTTATCTTCATAACCACGCACAAGAAAGACAAGATTCTCAGTTTGGCACGACAGAGAGCTACAGCAGCAGGAAACGTTGACGCGACTAGTTCTCATTTCAGCCTGTTCGGGTGAGGAGAAATAAGGTATGACAAGGAAAGAAAGAATGGGGTTGCCAACCGTAGAGGTCCACAGGTAGTGGAACTGTTATGACTGGAAAAGTGGTACGGACAAGAAAACAGGCAACTGCTAGGGTTATAAAATTTGAAAGGAAATAAGATGTAATGTGGTGAATAGTGGATAACAGGTAGGGGATGAATTCGAACCACATCAAGGTTGGGATCAGTGCCCGAAATAAGAAGCAGCAGGTATGAATGTATGTAATTATGCGTTCTGGCACAAATGAGCTTATGAATGTATATATATGTATTACATTATGACATGATCGTACAACTTTTTATGTCTTTGTCAATGAACGCCTTCAGGCCTTTACTGACTCACAGACATGCATGTATGTATGTATGTATGTATGTATGTATGTATGTATGTATGTATGCATGCATGCATGTATGTATGTATGATACATATAACATAATGACACAATCTTTTAACTTTTTATATTTTTTTTCTATGAACCCCTTCAGGCCTTTACTGCAAGACAGCCATACGACCAGTGCGAACAGATGCTGGTCACTTAGTGCCATGTACTGCTTCGGTCTAGTAATATTCATGTCAAGTGTAGTAATAACAGCAAGAATTCCTGATGTCCCCCAATCGGAACTCCAAGACTTTCGAAAGGTATGTCCGCTGTTGTATTGTCAGAATACAAAAACAAAAACAAACCCAAAACAAACAAACAAAAACAAACAAACAAACAAAACGAACACAAAAACAAAGCAGCATGTTTTTATGCCATTCTGGAACAAAGGGCCGCTGGTATTTTCAGCATCACTTTGAGCGGTACCAAATACTTCCAGCAGCATATGAGCGTTCTCTGGAAGCTCTACGATGCCACAATCAGAACATTTTTTCTTTCTTTTGCTTTGGCCTGCCACACCAGAAACAACAAAATCAGTTTCATGACACTGCATGTCCTGTGTACAAGGTTAACAGACACACACACACATGCAGACACATGCACACAAATGCGTATGTATGTACAAGGACTGCCTGAGAAGTTCTAAGCCTAGCTGTGAAAGACCCGTACAAAGTCGATGGTTCTCGTTTATTTCTTTGCATAGTCCCCTTCCAGGTTTATACACTTTAGCCAGTGATGCTGCAACGCCTGGATGCCAGTCAAGAATAAATTCTCTTCAGCCACCATAAAAGAGTCATTCACAGCGGAAATGACGTCATCATTACTACGAAAATGGCTACCGGCTAGTTCCTTTTTAATTTGGGAAAGCAGCAAGGTGGAAGTCTGATGTGGCTAAGTCGGGTGAATGAGGGGTGTGGTCAATGAGATCGAAGCCACAGTCATGGGTTGCTGACATCGCTACCACCGATTTGTGAACAGGAGCATTGCATTGGTGTAACAGGACTCCTTTAGTGAGCGTTCCCCAAAGGCACGCACATGTTTCAGTAGGTCAGCATAATATCTCCCATTGGTCGTCTGGCCCTTTTCAAGATAGTGAATCAGTGGAATACCATTGGGATCCCAAATGACTGAATCAAGCCATCACGTTTCCAGCAAAGGAACCGATTTGGCTTTTTGGGGGGGGGGGTGGAGATCCCGGAAACTTCAATTGTTTAGACTTAATTTTGGTTTCTTGTTCAAAGTGATGAATCCAAGTCTCATCCATGGTTACAAATCGGGCCAAAGAAACACCGGGATCTGCTTCAAAGCTGCACAAATTGTCACGGGATGCTAGGATCCTGACACGTTTCTGATCCGCTCTCAAGAGCTTTGGCACCCACCTTGCAGAAAATTTTGCCATTCTCAACTCCCTGGTGATAAGTTACTCATCCCTCTCATGAGAGATGACGACAACACTGGCAATATGTCGAGTGGTCAATTGTCTATCAGCCATCACCATATCATGCACCTGAGTTATGTTTTCGGGAATGGTTGCTGCTGAAGGCTTTTCTGGACGCGCGTCGTCATCAAGGCTCTCACTGTCACGTTTGAATTCCGCAGCCCACTTTCTAACAGTGAAAAGGAAGGGGCATCGTGCCCTAAAGTGGATACCATGTCGGGATGTATCTATGTTGGAATTAGCCCTTTCAGTTGCAGGTACTTGATCACAGCCCCATAGCCAGTTTTGTCCATTTCTTGGTAGGTTCACAAGATGGTCTGGCACAAAGACACTAATTACACTTCAGTTGCAGTTCTTATGTCTCTGATTCATTAAATGATTGTACTTCTTGGTGGCAAAAGTTTTTTTCCATCTGATCTGCGCAATATTTGACCCGAGACTATCGCGATAGGCTACTTCTTGAGACAAAAGTCGCCCTATTACGAACAACCAAACTCCACTTATGCATAGAACTTTTCAGCCAGCCCACATATGTATGTATGTATGTATGCATAAATATGTGTATATATACATATATATGTATGTATGTCTATATATATAAAGATATATATATATACATATATATATGCATATATATATATATATATATATATATATATATATATATATATATATATATATATATATATATATATATATGATGTGCGCGTGCGGGTGTATTTTCATTTGCAAATGTAGCATGTGTACTCTAACAAGCGGTATTGATCATAAATACCAGAGTACCACCATATCAGTTATGCCATCCGAGTGCCTCTTGTGTTTTGCATCTTTACGAAATGGAAACATGGCACACCTCTAAGCTGCGCACAAACCAAACAATTGACGATACAGGAAATCGAGCTGTAAGCACATTTGAATGGGAAATTATCTCCATGCAGGAAATCAACACGTTCATTCAAATTGAAGAAAATTATATATGATCATTAAACAGACAGTCCTTCATGCATTCACGCCAGAAATTAGCACAAGTGAGCTGAACTAGGCCAATTGGTGTCGTACGGGATCATCCTTAAGACAATCACGTTGGTTACAGCACGCTTTAAGATTGTACAAGTCTTTCCCTGAGTACTTCTAAGGCCAACTAGCGTGTATATAGCGTTATCTTATGCCTATTTGTGATAATTAGTCTGATATGGAAAGTTATTTTCCCTGTTGAGGGACACTTGGTCCCCGCGATACCTATGATGAATAATTGAAATCCATTATCTAATCAGATTCTGGTGCTTTTGTGTCTCATCAGTTGTACTGTTTATCACTGATATGGGGATTCCTTCAGGAAACTAGTGACCGTTGGTAAAATGCACAATTTCTCCTGCAAGTTTTAAATGTATTGTATTTGTGTCTTTTTGCCCAGAACCACTTCCTAGTAGTCAATATCCTATTCCGCAGTTCGAACTCTTTACTCTCCATAAGCTAACCTGTCCCTGTCTAACCTGTATAAATATGGAATTACTATTGTCGATATTGCAAACGTTCCTCTGTAAAATTTTGACATAGTCTGTATCAGCCCAAATAAATTAAAGGGTCTTCAGCGGATAACTACTCAACATGTTTCGGAGCCTTTTACCCGTACATGTCTCTCTGAGTAGCGGCTCCTTGCCTAAGCTAAATATTCAGCAAAGACAACCCACATAATGATGCATAAATATGAACGTGGCAATTGATGAATTAGCTAAATATGTGAAGTTTTGCTTGTAAATGCAGAGCTTCATATCAAAGAAGAATACCTGTCAAACAAACCATGATTACCAAATTTTCATAGTACAGGTTCAGATAAGAACAATTTGACCAACCCCTGAACCAAAATGTATCATTTCTAGCTGGACAGCTTTTCCTAGTTAAATCATCTGCCAATGTTTAACTGAAGTGGAAACAAGCTGGGGCATTATATTCAGTCCCAGTGATTGTAAAATAAACAGTTGCAACTAGACCACCTGTACAAACCAAGGAAAATCCAAACAAGGACTGCAACAATGTACATCCTGTACCAGAGATGTAAAACAAACTCCATGATGACACCTACTCCTCAAACAATTAAGCTCTGTTTAACTGCCAACCCTGAGTCAATGTGTCAACTTAATGTGTCAGGTTTGTGATACTTGAGAAAATACTGTCAATTTTGAGTAATTTTTTAATAGTGAGTAAATGTGCATTTAGGCATGTCAGAAAAGAATGGAAGTCATTAGCATTTATGCCAAAAACATGCTATCAAAACAATTTTTCTTAACAGGATTTTAAGTACAATTAGGCAAACATGCAACTGTCGTAGGCCGCTTCTTGCTACCTGTAGCCCCTGGGAGTTTACCTAACAGAAAACATGTAAGCCTAAAATGTCTGATAGTGAATATTAAAACAGAAAAATGCCAAAAGATAAAGTTAAGTAGCAAAACAGACAAGTCTGAAAACTGTAGATTATTGCGGCCAAACTAATAATCTTTGGATGTTAACAGTAGAATTATAGGGCAAGTCAGAAAAGAATGGAAGTCTTTTGTATTTATGTCAAGAGAATGCAATGAAAATATTAACCAGATATCAAGTACAATTAGGCAAGCTTGTAACTGTCGTAGTCCGCTTCTTGCTACCTGTAGCCCCTGGGGGTTTACCTAACAGAAAACAAGCTAGCCTAAAATATCCGAAAGGTGAACATTTAAACATGATGGTGTCAAAAGATAAAATTAAGTAGCAAAACAGGCAAGTCTAAAATCTCTAAAATTATTGAAGCCAAACTTTCTAACCAGCTGGGGATATTTACAGCAAAATTTGTAGAAATATTTGATCAAAAGTACACCTTTGAATCCTCTTGACTCAAGTTTGTTGTAAATAAATTTGGTTCTTGATGCAAAGTCCTGAAATTTAGAACAAATACGACCAAATCTCAATATTTGTGACAAAAATGTATTATATCCAATAGTATCCGAAATATTACTGTCCGGGAAAGGATAATTAACTACTTCAAAGTTAAACTCATCTATTTGTGATAGACTTTAATACAAAACCTGTTATTAGTGACCTGAATATCCAAGTCCAAAAACACATCTCTGAAACCATCTGAATTGTTACTCTCCAAAGGGATATCTTTTGGGTAAATTTCTTTAGCAATTTCATTGAAATTTTGTACATTAACACAAGGAATGTCATCAATATATCTTGCATTGTTTGATAATTTTGTAGCCATTTGAAAGTACTTTTTCATCGATTTATTCATATACTTAAATTCAAGCCAGGTTAAATATAAATATGCCAGTAAAGGGGAGCAGTTGCTACCTATTGGAATGCCTTTTATTTGTTGAAAAACCAGTGGTCCGCATTGAACAAAAGTATTATCCAAGAGAAATTTTATAGCATCTATCAAAGTTTCAACAGTGTAAGATTTAACGTTACTTTTTGAATATTTATTGTGTAACCAGTATGCTTTCTTTGTATATGAATTAATATTTATGTATGGTTTACCATTGTGTTTAAACATTTTGCTAATTAATTCTGAAAGTGAACTTTTGACTTCATCTATGGGTAGATTTGTGTACAGTGTAGAAAAATCAAAACGTTTGATATTTTTTGCCTTTACATCTTTGATTTTAGATACAAACTCGGAAGAATTGTTAATACTCCAAAAACGATTTATTTCACAGTTTCTAGAAATTGCATTACAGTATTTACGAAAATGAATATGTCACCAGTATGGTAGGTCCTCGATGCGACCCAGTATGACATACTGAGCTAAATTTTGATTGGCTCTTTGAAGGAACACCTGGTCATCGCCTTGACAAATATCTGTTAACAAAAGACAGTATTTTTTCATACACTGTACAACATGTTTTTGATATAATTTATGGACACCAGGAAGTGAAGAAAGCATATAATTACAGCAACAAACAAAACAGAGGCATAGTTCACATTACATGCATAACAAAAACAGAAAGATGAGATTTTGATGACACAGTGAAATCGCATGAACACTAAACATTAAAAATGCATGATGATAAATCGTGTATCACAGAATATGTAATGACTATTGGAGTCCCAACAAGGTTTAGGCACTTTTGAGACTGAATCCAAGAAATTTTATAAAAAAATTGAAAAAGGGAAGGGCTTTAAATCACAAATTATTAGAGGAGACTGAGGTATAGTCCAAGAGATAACACACTTTTATTTCTGTCTGTGAGTCCAAAAGATTTGAAGGTCGTTTCTAGATTCAAATTTTGTGTAGTTTTTAACAAATGCAATTCTTAAAAAATATTCACCTAGACGTTTTCCTACAGATTAGCCTGAACTGAAGTAGCCTCAAGTTGTTTTTTTCCACAAAAAATGGTTAAAATGAATACATAATGGTATGGAAATCATTTTATAATGAGTTATTACTGAAAAAAAATGTTGACGTTTGATTTAGAATCAATAGTATGGTATCTATGAATATTGAGAAAAATTAAAAATTTAAGATGGCTGACCAAACATTCCAGGTGGCCATCAAAACAAGGCAAGATGGCTGTTACAATGGCAACTGAGAAATAATTTTCCAAAAAAAAGTTATCAATACTTAAAAGAATTGTTCCTGTTTTAGAGTGCTAAACTGAAATTTTGCGGAAAATTGAAGAAAATTATTCTTATAAAATTTATCTTAGTAGTTTTCTTGTAAATTGGCTTGAAATAAAGAGACTTTGCATGACTTTTTCACTCGAAAATGGTAAGTTCAAAGTCATTGACCATGAACACTTGGCAGTGAGCTCTTTAAGGACAATCTGTTTATTTGCAGGTTTAGAAAACCACAGAACATACTTGAAGAATATTTGTGTGCATTAAAAAATTCAGATTGCGGAACAAATATTAAAAATGTTAGGCATATCCAAAGCAGATAATACACTGAGTAGTGGAATCCATCGTCTAGTAGGTAACATATTTTATTCGTGGTTTTTGTGCAAAAAGTTGGAAGGTTGTTGCTTGCGGGGGTGGGGGTGGGGGTGGGTGTTCTTAGGAATTCAAAATTGCATGCTATTCCTTAAAACACTACCTGGACGGTTTCTCATAAATTAATTGGGATACACTGAAGTAACCCTGAATTTTGCTTTTCCAACTTTTTTAAAACTCAGTAAGTAAGCATAGAACTTACTAATTGTTCCTATCCTGCTTGACTAGGCCTGGCTTTGAATTCTTATGTTTTGGTATTTGAAAAATGAAACAAAAAACACCCCACGAAATGTCAAAAATTTAAAATGCTACTTAGATATTTAAAATGGCTGCCTATAAGTTCAACCTGGCAGCCAGAATGACCGATGCTATGACACATTGTATAAATGTGCATTTCAAAATCATATGTCATCGTTCATTTGTCTTTGGCCTGATTTGGGAAATCAAAATCATTATAATTTATTCAACTGAAGAAAGTAAAGCACAATTTAGTAACAGAAAAGTAAAGTTGGACCAAAAAAAAAAAAAAAAAATATTGTTCACACAAATGGAAGGCATATATATTAAGTATAAGACTGGTTTCTTGTTGTTACTTATGATGCAATCCACCAATAAATGTACAAGTCAGAATTGACTATTTCCTACTTTGACTTACAGTGTTATATCTTCTTTCTTAATCCATTGCCATAATGAAAACAATCAAATGGATTTTTATGAAATCTTGCAAATTAACTTTTCCGTACTTTGACTAACAGTGTTATATCTACTTTCTTCAATCATTGTTATTATAAAAACAATAAAATGGATTTTTATAAAATCTTGCATATAATTCAAATAGTAAATATCTTACTATCGATATATTTGTGTCAGATTGTCTCTCCTAATATTTCACAAAACCAGAAAGTCTTTTTTTTCATCAGATACTATTCTCTATCTGTCCGCATCCTTAAGATAAAGATGTCAGTATATGTACTTGAAATGGCTCTTCAAATTACACATTCAGATAAAGTATGACCGGTTTGTAGAATGGAAAGTTTGATTTACCCGACAATTAAAATTATGTTGCTCTTTTTCAAGCACAAGAGAATGTTACCAAAGTTTGAATTACATCGACTCATCATCAACATCATCATGGGACTCATCTGCACCATACAATTTTTTTCCATAAATTTCTTCTTCAACCTCTTCCTCTGTAACACATGATAAATCAGTGTTCATGGCATTGCATACACTTTGGGAGGGACCCGGTCACCCTCAAACCACTGACTCTGATGCAATTTACCAACTTGTACCCATCCATTTCCTACTGGTGGTTTAGTGCCGGGCTGTAGTAGACATACGTCCTTCCATAAAACTGCCATACAATTGGCCCTTTTGACCTAGATCTTTAGAACTGCTTTGCTGGGTGGTATGAAACAAGGATTTACTCTTTTTATCCTTTCAAAGGGATCACAAGTCCTATTTGGGGCATAATTCTGTTGGAAAAGAACAAAGATGGACATAATTGAACCAATACTGTGGTCACGTAGGTCATGTGATACCTCTTGACCAGTGGTATCGTCTGCTACTTCCTGTCGCTGGGCATATGCCTTGCAAAGAGGAAACACAAATTGTATGTACAAGAGGTCTAGCATAGAATATTAATATAATGCAAATACAATTTTATTTCCTCTACAACGTAATTGGATCAATTAAGAGAAGACGACTGAAACTGTTAAGTACAATGATTCATAAATAAATATTTCTACTGTTCAAGGAATTTGTTCTGTGAATGTGGTGCCTAGATCTGGGCATGCTGCTTGAAAGCTAATTATTCACTTTTTACCTGCTGATTCAAGTGATAGTCTCCATTTTATACGAACACCATATTTATTAGTGTCGGTTATAATAGCCATTTGGCAAATGTTCCCGAAGTTAAACAAAATTTGTATTGTGTTGCATTATATTAAAACATTTACAGAAGATACACACTTATGTCCAATTATCGATTCACTTGTGCTGTAATTAAGATATATAAATACCGAAACTTTTTAACTGGAAAATGTAAGTGTGTTTTTTCCTCCAAATATCGAAATGCATATGTGTCTTTAACCTCAATTTAGTTTAAGTCTAAGCGCACAATTGGGTTTAAGGCTGTGGTTGAAACGGGTTTTTTAAAAGTGGGCTTATTTGTAGCGCTTAGATGGGTTTTAACAAGTGGGCGTAGTTCTGGCGCTTAGATGGGTTTTACTGTTTGATGCCAGCCTGCTAACTCAAGTCAAAGGTATTTCATGTGCTAGTGGTAAAAACACAAAGATGCCAGCAGCTTTTCTCTTCCCTCCATTTTGAAATATCGACATGAATCGAGCACTTGGATATTATGACGGAGAGAATAGCGGATAAAATGGATACTAGAGAATAACCTTGTGCCGGATTTAACCTTTTTAAGTTTGTATTGTATTTTGCCTGATACATAAGACATGTGTTTAAAGCACATGTACTTTCATCACTATATGAGTGTTTAAATACTTGCCGAGGTTGTACCTACTTTTTTCGAGCATAACCTCGACGCCTAATCTAGATAAATGTCGGGAAATTTAGGACGCTGTCAATGCAGCAAAATACTCTCATAGAGGAAAAAGTTTTTATCTTGTGCATACGGCGCTTCAAAACATCACCATGTCGAGGGTTTGGGAATATCACATAACTCCCTAGTCTTCAAAGTTGGTAATTATTGTGGACATTTTTCTGCAATCTTAGATCATATAATTATGACAAAAAAGTTATCACATGCTTAACATTATGCAAGCTAATAGATATTTAGTGGAATTTTTCTGTAAGATCTCTCAAAATATTGGACCTTGATTTAGTTTCAGAAATATTAAACTATCCTGTTCTTCATGTAACATCATCTTGAAAATAAGCAAACAACATTAGTTTAGTTAAAAGGTATTTTTTAGTCCGGGTAGCCTTATAGTACGCCGAGGTGACTAATGCATGCGTTCTACAGAACATGGAGACACACAGTCAGTGTATACAAGACTCACATGACAATACAAATGTTACCAATGTATATTTGTGAAAACTCTGCACGAAAATCAAGACTTTATTACTTATAAGATAAAAATGAAACCAGTATGAAGTTGAGTTCAATATTTACCCAATAAGAAAACGGAATACATATAAATTTGTACAGTCCAAATCGATGATCATAACAGTAACGGAAGCATTTAGTTGTTAAAGCGCTTGGTATCATGCACTGCTGGAGTGCATCACAGAACTGGATATTTAGGCAGTTAGAAAGCTTGTTACTGCCACGTAGTTAATTTCAACTAACCAATCATTACCAATATGGATGATAAGATACGGGCTAACCCCCGGAGCAATCAAAGTAATAATAGAATTAAGTACTAAGTATTTCGTTTATCTAGGGGATTTGACAGGGACAGAAAAGAAGAAAATGCTTGGAGTCTTCAGTGCGTTAAGTGCAGGAATAGGATGGGTCAGGAAGGATGTTAATTTTGTGAAGGTCAGAGTTTAGTCTTGAGAATCCTAGGCGTAATTGCGTATGGAAAATATTAGCAAATCTGTCACCATGGAGGTAGAACGCAGGACCATTGTCTGTGGCTAAAAGAGAAGTTATAAGTTTTGATTTGAATATATGTGTCCGAGTGCACGACCAACAGGAGGAGGGGTACTAAATTAGATAGATAGGAAAGAGTGAGTTTGTTATACATTTTTAAAAGGGGACAAGCTAGAAGTATTTTTGTCTGTCTGCAAGAGCTTACAACCCAAGTTCACGAAGTAAGTTAACAGGTGATGCGTGTTCCAAAGCACCAGTACAAATTTTTGCTGCGTTATGCTGAATACTGGCGTTCCGAGTTAGGGATTTTTTTAACACCAGGCTTCGCATGGTAGATTTTTTCCCTCCGCGCATGCCCGACATTACTGGTAACGCAATTCCGCGGTCAAGCTTTCCCGGGGTAATAGTAGGCCGTGACCAACACAGCGTGACAGCAAAACCCATAAGAGAATCGACATGCAACAGTGATCGTTCAGTTTCAGTGAACATGGCGGGAAATACGGACGACGGAGGAGCGGCGATTAACGTGATTGAAAAGACGGAAAATGAACTATACAACAAATTCTCAAAGATGAAAGTGGTTGACCTTAAGAAGTTTCTAAAGATTGCCTACCTAATAAGCAAATGTGACTGGACACCCAAGAATGTTCAGAAGTGCCGCGAATCCAGAGGCTACCATTTTGCGGAACAGGGGCACATCCATGGGGTTAAGTTACACGTGCTGTCGAACTTTGTTCCATGCAAACTTTTGTATGTGAAGGCACTTTGTACAAGACCAACCTCGCAAGGCGAGGCACTGAACCAGGTCTGGGGAATAGTCACGGAAGAAGGGGTCATCCATACTGGCTTTAATAATAATTATTCGATATTTATTTATTGTTTAATGTCGCCAATCTTAAACAAATAATAACAGCTGATCTGAAAATGCTTGAAGGCCTACAGTGTGCCAGCGATCAGGTAACAAAGTTTGCAGACAGTGTATTGCGAATTTAGGTCAGGTGCTTTACTGTTAATTTCTGATTGCACCCGTCAAGCGCTAATCTGGTTAGTGGTCAGCCAAGCGCGAGGATCTTCAAAGCACTGGCAGAAGTGCGCCCTAGGCTAATCCCCCAGAACTCACCGAGTCAATCAAGGGTGACTTAAGGACTGGTAAGACACCAAAAACCTTTGCATGGCCGATTTTGAGATTTTAACGGTTTTTACAAGATGAATGTCCTTTCTATTAGTTGTCAAAATTTCAAGCTTTTAACTACTGTAGAAATATGAGAAAAACGCCGTAAACCACACAAGCATGTGGACGTCCGAACGTCCGTGTGTCATTATTTTGGTTTTCAACCGCCAAACGGAACGAGGCTACCCGTCAATCATACTTAACAGCCTGTCACGAGGCTGCAGGTAGCAACGGTCCATGGCAAAAGGAGAGTGGTATCAGGGCGCCAATGCGAAAAAAGGCGACATGCCGAAAGTATGTTTGTGGGCAGGGAAAAGATGCCAACATGCTAACATATCATAGCCTTAGTGGTTTACTTTAAGGTTATCTTGCTTGTTTTGTGTTCTAACGGAGGGAGACTTTAAATGTTCAAGAGGAGCGGCAATAGTCTGACGATGTCCCTTCAAAGGCCGTGCCGCGATGGACTACCCCAGTGGTCCTGCACACCAAAGACAGGCGGGGCAAAAACTGACACTTTAATCAACAATACCCACGTACCTGATAATATTTTATCGAAACCCAGGGATGAGGAAATAAAAGTGCAAATAAACACATCGAAATAACCATAAACGTGAACAGCAGAGAAAACACACAAAATAACATTACAAAATTTAGGTTGGAAAGAGAATTGAAACTCATTGCCAAAATAACCACAAAATAATGGCAAGCTAACTGTCTTGTGTACAGACAAGTCTAACAAGCTAACTACATAAAGTATCCAGACAGGAGTAAATACAATAAAATACTATCCCTAAAAACGGGATGAAGAGGTAGGGGGTGGAAGACCAAACCCGCCATCCGTGCACAGACCACGAGCGGCCGTAGGCCGCCCACCGAAGCAAGGCAACACAACTTTCGCTGCCAGGCTTGAGGTCACGGGGCCCGAAGGGCCGCCTCCATGACGTCACGCTTTGAAACCAGACTGTCGATGTCGCCGTTTGACAGATCGCTGAATAATGCTTTCTGTACTTCAAAAGCTTTTATTCATGTGATTGGCCAAAAATTGATTGACAACCTCCCCAAATGTTAAGGGACGATGTTTTCTACGTTTTGTACAAATATCAGTTCAACTTAAGCAAATGGTATTGTTTCAGAGGCAAATGATCAACATCAAAGGCCTTTGAAGCTTGTTTTCTCAGAAAGGATAATAGAACGAGAACCCCACCTAAGAATGGTTATTCCAAGAAAACTGCTGCGCGAAATTTAATCCGGTTAACGGCTTTTGATTCTGTAATGTCTGA
Organism: Hermodice carunculata; assembly: GCA_964020975.1. Classification (NCBI taxonomy): domain Eukaryota; kingdom Metazoa; phylum Annelida; class Polychaeta; order Eunicida; family Amphinomidae; genus Hermodice; species Hermodice carunculata. Next base: position 62,208,772 of record OZ026628.1, read on the forward strand.
ACTGCAAAACCGATTCAGCGATTTTCAAAATTTTGCTTCGTTCTTTTTCTGTGAAATGAAGAAAATGAACATCCTGAAAATCAAAGGGAAAATTGAAACGTCAAACTTTGAGGATGTATAACAGAAAAACGAAACCAAACATGAAAAATCGTAGGATCGTTTTTTGCTGCCAATATATCAGGATTAAAATGCAAGTGTAATTATGAATTTATCACAAATAATTAGTGACTTATATCGACATTTATGGGGTGGATGCTTTGCGGTCAACTTTCAATTGTTCATTCAACAATTAACATCACAGACACCCAAATAAGGGCCATATAAATTCTTTGGAGTATGACGATTACACACATATATGATATGTTATCCTAACGCAAATACAGTTTGAGCTAGGATGTACTAAAGTGGGATTTATTTTTGGTGTCTTACGTGTCCTTAATGCATGGTTAGTTGTGCCACAATGCAGGCCCCAATTTGTATAGGTTTTGTCTCAGGTTTTGTGTCAATATTTTTCATAGTGACCGTGTTTTCTGCTATCTATGGTACATCCTGGTATCTTACCGTTGTACACTGGCATGCTTTCTTGGAGTTACACTAGTAAATTATTGAAATAACCGGCGTTAAAAAAATGACACCAACTTTCCCGTGTTAACCCAATGGGGGAAAATGGCGAGACTTGAAAGTGTCCCCCGAGACTTGGAGAAACGTCCGTGACTTCGCGGGAACATAGTAGTCAGCGCCACCGGTGGCAAAAATTGTCCCTATCTCGGAACTAAGCTATTGATTCTAAGTGACCAGAGACCACTTTGCCACATTTGTCGAACAATACATACACAACCGGACTCAACCATGGTACAGATCATAGAACAATACAGGTTGACCAGGGATTTGTATGATAGATTATACTTAAACCGTCGGAGTAAGGGAATTCTTTGACCAGCTTTATTGGTAATCCATGTGATACAGGTACGCCAAGATACGTCACGACTTAAGGTGATACCCAGATGTGTATGACTATATGTGCAACAGGAATCGGAGACCCACCTAAGAAAACAGGCGGATGATGAGGTTTCTCGTGTTTCGCAGGAAATATAACAGATAGTGGTTTTATGAAATTGGATAACACTCGCCGTAGCCTGCCACAGTAATGTATTAAAGACAGATTGGTGTTCAGATGGTGTGACAATTGCACAGGGTTATCGACAATTTCGAGTCTGCTAGTATCATCAGCGAACAATCTCACTTCTAATGTGAGATTGTCCACTAGGTCAGTTGCATAAACCAAGAATTGGAGGGGCCCGACGATAGAGCCCTGAGGCACCCCAGCCTGGATAGGAAACCACGCAGAAGATTGACCATAAATAAGAACCCTTTGGAGGCGATTGGAAAGATACCGATGTGAAAAGATGATCGGACATACCAAGCTGCGTAAGTTGAAAAAGGGGTTCAGAATGCCAAACATTCTCGAACACCTTAGAGACATCAAGAAATGCCACTCTGGTTTCTCTTGATAGCGCTAGACTGTTGTAGATAACACGAAGTAGGTACACCTTTTTGTTGATTGTTGAGTAGCCTGCCCTGAAACCTGAATTTTTAGATTATAGGAGATTGTTTACTGTAAAATATTCATAAAGGACATTAAACATTAGGCGTTCAAAGACTTAAGAAACATTACAAAGTAAAGATATTTGCCTATAGCTGCTTTTTATTTGTGGGTAAGAGTTTTTGAAGACAAGACAAATATTGTAAAGTTTCATGGACGGCGGAGAGTAAGCTTGATTCAGAGAAAGTTTAAATATTTTTGTACGAGGATTACATATGGCGCGACCAGTATTCTTGAGAAGGTTGTTGCCAATATTGGCAGGCCGGGTCGCAGAAGTAACTCCTAAGTTCAATGATACTTCTAAAACATACTGCTCATCAAAGGTGATTTCAATTAATCTGGATTCAGTGCGGTGAGTAAATTGAGGCATGGGTTGGAATTCAATGTCAGCAGAAGTTGTGCATTGATTTGCAAAATAGGTATTGAAAATGTCACATTTTCTTACATTGCAAGATACAATTTGGTCGATGTCAATTATTGGAGAAATATCCTGATGGATTTTAGATGCCAAGACAGACATAGATAAGATCCACATTTGTTTTGGATTTATTTCGTTATCGTTTAGATTAGAACGTAATTTAGTAAAATAAGATAGCATAGACTTTCGAATTTTTTTTTCGTTACGTGACTTCATGTATCCTGGTAAAACTTCCCGACCCTCCTAGAAACCTCGACTGCATAGGGACGTGGCATAATAGCCATATTCTAAAACAATTCCATGTACGATTGCAGAAACGAATTTTTTTTTTATCTTGGTGCTAGTCCAAGATTTGTCAGAGGGTCTTACAGTGACGTTCCTAATGGCCATGAACCTTGGCAGTGGAAAAAGCAATTCTGACCAGTATAAAAGGATGTCTTCAAGTTTGTTCTAGACTTCGTGGGCTGTGATCCAGGGTACTGATAATACAGTAGAATTACGTTCTGGGAAATTGGTTTCATTGTAATCCCAAACATGATGGTTGGACGGATGGTCTTTAGGTTAACGATAGCCAGAGAGAGAGAGAGAGAGAGAGAGAGAGAGAGAGAGAGAGAGAGAGAGAGAGAGAGAGAGAGAGAGAGAGAGAGAGAGAGAGAGAGAGAGAGAGAGAGAGAGAGAGAGAGAGAGAGAGAGAGAGAGAGAGAGAGAGAGAGAGAGAGAGAGAGAGAGAGAGAGAGAGAGAGAGAGAGAAAATTAACTACCAGGCCTGGAGAGTCAGTGATAATGAGATTAAGCAAGTTTTCTGACTGTTCGGTGGTTCTTGTAGGTATATTCCTGTATAAGCTGACACAGGTTGTGTTGAAGAATCAGGTTGAAGATCGCTAAACCAGGGTGTGATGTGGTGAATTCTATTCTGAGCATCAATCGATTAATTCGCCAGTAAAAAGGAGAGAATGTGGATTACTTTCAAGCACTATAGAGATGGAGGTATTTAAAGCCTTAAGAAAAGCTTCCCGTATTTCAGCAGGCTGCATGGCCAGAAAGTCGACAATAATTTCCAATCAGCAAAACCCCGTGGTTTGTAGTAATCCTCTAGATACTATAGATCAGTGCACCTTTGACATGGTAGCTAAGAATAAACATGTATAAAGTCCCCTCCTCCTGCTCGTCCTGTGGGACGGTCTCTTCTAAAAGTAGATTGAAAGTTGTCAATAAAGAGGAGTTGATTAAGGAAATTCGCATCAAGCCAAGTTTCGGATCAAGTGATAACATATAAGTTTTCGGCTCCCGCTAATAATTGAAGTTCATCAAGTTTACCCAAACTCTTAATACTGCGGGCGTTAGAATGGCAAAGTTTTTAGTGTTTTGCAGATGAATAGTTTTGTCCGGGATTTTGATTAACATCAATTGAGGACTGAAAAAAAATTGCAAGACGGACAGAATGTGTTGCAGATGCGTGAAAGCTAACAGAATCACGTTCATTGGAACTAAGGACAAGAAGTAAAAAGAAAGGATTATTTCGGATTTAGCAGTGTACTTGGAGCAATACTTACAGGCGGTTGACCAACAGTTGTAAAAAAGTCTAATCGCCACTCTGTACTGATCAATGCTAATCCCCATCAAGAATGACAACGAGAAAATTAACAAACAGTATTAAGAATGGGCTGCTGTGAATGTGCAAAAAATGATGCAAGACCAGAAATGAGTGGCAGAAGACATGGGTTAATTTGGATGCACGTTAACAGTCCGACAGGTGGATGTATGGTGGAGTTCATGGGTGATAGGTGTATGGAAAAATTCGGACGATATACCATGGTAACAAAACGAATAACACGAAAATACAGAGGGCCCAGGGCTCGACATTAAGGCAAGCCCGAAAGCCCGGGGCAACCAAGCTGGATTGTCGGGCAACTAATACCTTTAATGAACGCGCCCGTGTCGGGCTACTGCTTTTTTTACCGGCTCAAAAATCATTTTGCCACTATTTACATCGATCGCCGTAACTCTCATGCCACTTCCGCTTGACAAAGCGTGTTTGTTAGCTTCCGTAAGCGCTCGCACGTTCGTTAGCTTCCGTAAGCTCTCGCGTGATAACGAGTTTTTTCTTTACTTTTTGTGTTCCCTCTGAGGGAACACAAAAAGTAAAGAAAAAACTCCTAGCACGGATGTTTGTAAAACTGACGTTACATATGAAACTTTTTGGAAAGAAAAGGCATATGAATACCTGTAATACATGTTGTAATAACTGAACATAAACACATATGAATTGTACTCCCAAGTACTGAAGTCGATATTTGGAAGTAGCTGGTCATAAACAAAGTGTTCAAAAATTGAATGTCGCTGAGACAGAAAATTTGTGAGTATTTTTAAGAATATGATAGCATGCACATGGTAACTGAGATTACTTCCATATTAATATGGATCGGAAAGGTGCGAGTTAAAAACTGATGCAGCAAGACATAACAGTATCATGACATGTTTCCTTTTGGCCATTACACTGTTGGAGAGCCTGGTATTCAGAATATACATGACAGTCCGCCTGAGTAGATTGTACATGTATTGAAGAGCCCAACAAAGAAAGACACAAATAATGTACACAAAATAATCATAAAATACATTGCAATATGGAAACATAGGACACAAATAAAGCTGGAGAAATGCAATAAACGGTTACAACCGACAACCATGGCTGAAAATCATCTGGATTAAACATTCTGTACCATTGCCGGCCTGTGTCAAACGTAGAATGAAAAACCGTACAATAACCTGGTCTGATTTTTACAAACAATTATATCACCTTTTTAACTCAGACATCGCCAGTTGATCCTGATCATACTTGACACATATGGCTTTTGGTAGATATTTGATTGAGTAGCATTTACGTAGCGACAAAGTGTTCATTATATGTCTGTGATATGGATAATTCCCACCTACTGTCAATATCTTTTTTCGGTTCTTTCTTTTTTTCTTTTTTTTTTAGAAGTTCATGATCGTCATCTTTTCCGTGGGCATCACATACATGATTTATTCGTGGCTGTACGACTGGATTGGACAACACAACTTACAAACAGCACGAGTGGGCAATTTATACATATTTGTGGGCATCTTCTGTGAGTACTTTAAACTTGTCCACTACCAACAGCGACAAGAGTCGAAGTACTTAAGATGAACATCTCTGAATTATCAAATGGATACGCTGTTGAGTGCAAAATGTGACAGTGAAAGGATATTAGAACATTTTGTCGGCTGTAGTATGTCAAATAATGGCCAGTGCGAACACAGTAGTCAAAACGAATATAAGTGAGGTAAGATGAAAGATATAAAATGAAGACGAGTAGAACTAATTTGTCTGGTGACGTATTGTACTAATGTGTACTGGTTAAACTTAAATAAATGCATAACCGCAAACCACGGAAGATAGCAAGCAAATATTTATGTGTGAAAATTGTATGAAAAATGACACTGCTGCGGGTGACAGAAGCTCTTTCCCTGAGTCCAAAATTATGGTATTTTTTGCATGTAAAGTATATTCCATGCCGCCTTACTTTTCATCATCATCATCATCATCATCATCATCATCATCATCATCATCATCATCATCATCATCATCATCATCATCATCATCATCATCATCATCATCATCATCATCATCATCAAGGCGACAGCTGGCACCTTAGTGTAACCAAAATTTCTATTTTTGTTCTAGTTCTCCAAATAACTCGAATACAATGCCGCTGCCCGACCGTCCACATGGGTTTTTGTAGGAAAACTGTTGTTTTTGAGCAGAATATCAAATAATATGAAACTTAAACACGTATTGGTACATGTCAAATTTGGTCAGGCAACTCCTTCTCCTTTTTATCGCGACCCCGTTAAAAAGACCATTTTTGTCAATGGCTGGATATCTTGTCATCCTATTCACACGATCGTCCTTTCTGCTGTTAAGGTGTCTGCTGGTGCACTTTAAGCTGATTTACATCGTTTTCTGGCGTTTGAATGTCAATGCAATGTGGCCTTCTACGAAAGATTGCGTTTTGTACTATTGACTCAAATGTAGGCTACCAGTCATCCATGACAACACGGTGATGGTCGCAACAGCATTTTGTGGCTATGTTTTTGTGGTATTTTCTTGCATTGTCAGGGATACCACAATCAATGAGTGCAATTTAACATTGTGTGGGTGATGCGATATCTTAATTATACTTTACAAATTTCATTTAAATTCAGGCCTCTACTTTAAACTTACAGTCTGAAATATATGCTGCTCCTATATTTCTTCCTTGAGTGCGTTCACTCTATTGCGACACTGGCACCTGATATAATGCACGCACGGGCAAAACTTCACTTTTCGGCGAACTACTAAAAATAGTCTCGCATCATCCTTTGAAAACTCTCTCTCTCTTTATCTAATGCTTAATTCCCAAAGACTACCTAGTTATCAAAAGACGAGTTTTGGTTCGTTGCAGTGTTTGGTGCTTGTGAGATGTGCATGGATATGCTGGTGTTTGCTGCGCAGATACAAAATAACAGTCCTTTGGCTGCCGTCTACACATTCTTCCGGTTCTCTTTCGTTACCCTGCAGATGGCGTATCTCTTCAATAAATCACACGTAACAGTGTTTACTCTATCTATAATTTGACAAACTTCAAATCACACACACTGTAACTCTTCATTTATTATTGTAATTAATATTTGAATTGTCAGCCTATGGGTCTTGGCATCTGTACTATTCGCAAACTGTTCATGTCCTCATAAGTGTCTTGTATAGTTAACGCAATCTAAATGCAGTTTATATGGACATAACCGTCTGTGGTATAGTATTCACAAAGAATTTTGATCTGATACAAAATTTTAGAACAAAGTTAAAATCAACTTGTTTGGTACAAATTACGTAATTCTGAGTCCAACGGCAAATAAACATTTCAAATATGAACCAATCTATTTTTCTAACGGGTAATGTGCAAAATATATGCCTAGTATTTCAAGTTCATGGTTTGCTCTTCATATGATCCAGACTTTGTTCTAGATTTAAGCGTAAAGGTAAAGTATTGGTGGATTTTATCAAGTGAAAATGTTAATTGCAAATTTCACATTTTTGATTAATCCTAGACGTTTCGGCCACATATCAAGCCAAGGATAAAGTACTTCAGACCAAAAGCACATCCATTTTAGTTTCAGAATCACATTCTGGATTAGACAAAATTTTTTGTGAACACGGCCACTGATCTTTAGATTTTAAGATTTATAAGTGTTGCACACCGAGGTAGTTGCTTTTGGCGTGTTGTGTCATCATGAAAATGATGTTTTGCTGTATTTTCTTTTTCTTTCTGTTTTTTTTTTTGGGGGGGGGGGTGGATTCCATATTTATAAAATGTTTAATGTGCTATGGTGTTTAGTCACTGTGCCTTAAGCCATTTGTGGTCAGAGTACGACTGAGTCAATAGCTTTTCTAACCGCGGATTATACGCATTACGCCCAACTCGCGCCATTGACCTGGGGCATGTCTTCAGAAACAGTTTGCCTACAAGTCTCAGCCAAAATTTTCCCTGGTAGTGAGAACTTTGGTAGAAAAGTTAAAGAAGACGACAGTTTACCATGTTTACATCCAAGGGCTTTGGAGGGTAAAGATGAAAAGGGTTAAACTGGTCGTACTCTATGAACAACAGTCGTGCAGTTGCTCACATTTGTTTTGCAAGGAACGTAAAGGCCTTCAGATCATAGCGATTACTTACATGGATAATGTTTTAATTATATCTAACCCTACTGACTTCTTCAATCCAATTTTATTTTGTCTTAATTCACTTTGAATCAAAGTGATATATAACATCCGAACTGTTAAGGTTGATGTACTCGCCTTCTGCAGGAAGGTGTTGGATCACAAATTGGAACGTAATATACTTTGCCATAATTATGGCTCGGTTTGTGGAAAAAAGAGTAAAACATGTACATGTCAAGGCACCCATCATGTTTGATACAACAGATACGAATGAAAACGGGCACGAAAAAATTGGTATTACTGGTTTGGTATATACACATAAATTACAAACCAGATATGGCTACTATAAATATCATCTTCACATTTATTTTGATTTATATGAAATTTCGTGTATTGTCTTGATTAACATTTGCTGTGTACCTCCATCCCTTACTTCAAAGTTTCGAATTAGCCTTCCATTGACGTAATGTTTTCCTTCTTTCTGAAGGTGTGTATCCAGAGGAGGAGAACCATCTGTAAATTTGGTCTAATGCACATGACAGCATCTAACTTGTACATTTGGGTGCATACTATAAGCCAAGCAACAGAGTCAACGCTTGAAAGTATAGGGAAACACCAACACATGAACTGTTCTTTCCAAACACCGGGTATGGCATAAATGCGCGTTATTTATCTTTGTTTTCGCTGTCTTGAGTTTATATATTTAATACATATCAGGTTTCAACCATTCAAGATCTGCTGCTGAAATGTGAAAATATAACTACTGTAGAACATCTCTGTTATTACCTTTCTGTAAAGAATATACCTTTTACCATAAGTGTTTTGAAAATTAACTATTCTTGTTTTGTATTCAGACTTCTCATTCGTTAAGGGTATTCTATACAGTTCCATAATTATGTGGTCTTAAAACGTATAATCTACAGCATTTACTTAAAAAGGGCATTGCTATGCTTCAGTAATTTTGAGCAGTCTATATTGCGTCTCCATTTAATGCTGTGAATTGGCCGAAACTCGTAATAATAAAATGGTAAAATATTGTCTTCGCGAGGTGGAAAAGTCAATACTTTTGAAACCAAAATTAGATTCTGATATATATGGTAAGTAACCAAATTAGTGCTCACCTATCATATAATCTCGATGAACAGGGTCTTATGATAATATTTTAAGAAATTAAGGCAGCGGCCAAAACGTTTGCATTGATTTTTCAAGTCACAGGACTGGTGATCACTCATATGTTACAGATGTTCAAGAGTAAATAAAATTCAAATTGGGACCCAAATGGAAGCCAAAGAAATGGCAAACTATTTTGCACTGAATTTTATCTGTAATGATATCCACAGAACAAAGAAAATTATACCAAACGGGAGTCATGAGGCAAATTTATGATATTTTTTCGTGTTAGAATGTCGTATTAACGCAACGTGACAAGTTTAGTAAATAGTGAAAGAACACACTGCATGGGTTAATATGTTAATATATCTGGATATTTAGTGCACCTGGCCAGCGGGTTTTGAGGTAAATGGAGCATCATGAGAAGTCTCTGGAGGATTGTGACCTTTCGCACTAAAACCATACTTCCACGGACACAAAGTTCTCATTTAAACAAGTCCTGTGAAAATGGCTTTCTTGTTAATAAACAATTTCCTTATTTTGATGGTCATATGTGTATTTTTTACAAGACTGTTACAGATTTTACTTTTAGTGTATGATAATGTGCACACGTTTCAATAGAAGTATTCTTTATTATTTAGTTAGTCATCCCCACGCGTCTGTATGGATGAAATTAGCCTCCTTTAAGATAATGTCCAACCGGTATTGACTTATGTGAAATTTTTGATACTTTTAGTATGCACATTTTTTTTTTGCCGCAGGGCGTACTTCACACGTTTTTCCCCTAATAAACTCTAAAGAAATGATCAAAAATGCTTTTGAAGTTAACGCTGTGGCTAGTGGCCCGTGGTAGCCTGTAAATCTTGATTACAAACAATATGCTTATGCACGGAAATGATAAAAATCCGTTTCATACGGGCTTACTTCTACAAGAGAACGATGGGGTGTATCCTCTGATGACATGTAACCAGGCTTCTAAGGCAAAACATCATTTCCTGTAACGGTGTAAGGGTATACTTTCACCAATAAAAATATAAGGCCATCGCAGAAATTAATTTTCTAAAATGCATTCCCTCTACGACCTTGAGTTAGTAGGTCAGGTTCACCCATATAATGCCATAGAAAACTTCCACATATGATACACATAATTATGTGGTATCAATAGCCTTATCCTTTCTCAGCATACTAGATTTAGTGTTCGTTAATAAATTGCTTTATGACCTTAAAAATAGGCCAAGGTCACCTCAAAATTACCAAATTACACCTTTGTCCTAATGCATGTTTGATGTAAATTTTGAATTCCATCTTTATTTATTATCACAACAATGGAGTTAATGTGTTTTGATATATTTGAGCTTGGTTCCAATCTGTATCATCTGTGGCGCCACCGGGACGTCGCGCATCATAGACTTTGGGTCCGTATAACTTCGTCCTGTAATTGTCTGTGTACGTTCGTGCACAATTTAAAACGTAATGATTTTCGCAAAGACATAATATTCTGAAATGCATTCCTTCCTTGACCTTTAAAGAATAAGTCAAGGTTATCCATATAATGCAATGTCAAACTTCCACATATGATGTACATCTGTGGTACATTTAGTGTCTAGTGGCCTTTTCTTACTCAAATTATTGAATTCAATGTGTTTTTCACTCACCTTGGTCCGTATCTTGCGAATATCTGTAGGTTGCGGCCTTAAATTTCGCAGTTTCTCTTTTGTTTTGTCTTATCAACATCCATACAAAGTTTCGTGATACTTTACAGGAGACTTTGAAAAACAGCATTCTAAAATTTTTCACAGTACGGCCCATATATAACATACATAATAACGTTAGTGGCGCCACTAATATCGAACTCGACCAACATTTTCATATCCGTAAATCCAGAAAATCTAATGGGGTTAAATTGAAAAATGTGGACTGTGTAGTGTTAACAAGCAAAACTTTCTGTTCAACATATCACTGCTCTTTAAGAGTGGTATCTCCTAATAAATATGGTATGTCCTTCCAGAAGCTGTACAATGGGCTATTGATTTTCCTGTGCCGGTTTAGTGAGAGTGAAATTTGGAACCTAAGGTGGCAGCACTTGAAGGTCTTTTGACCTTTTATGTAACAAAAGCTTACAGCCAACAGATTGTTTTCAATGAACCATATGCAACTGACACCGTCAGCTGCTGCCCTCTAGAAGCTGAAAAGGGTTCGTGCAGAACACAACCCTTGCCAGTCACCATTTTCTGTTGTGCTTGTGTGTTCAGACTGAAAATTGTGAAATAAAATATTAAGGGTTTCTATAGTAATAATGTGGTAAAAGTGCAATATAGGATGGTTGTCTTAAATAACCAGCCCAAGAATAAAATATTACGTGAGTAGTGGTCTTCACCAATACAGCGGACATTATCTCAAAACATATTATTGTGCTGCTATTTGTTCGGAACAACTACCTGTCTCATTATAGAATATCTAAACCAGTATACTGCTGAAATCACCTTCGTAAACCAAATGTTCCTGTTTAAGATTACAGCACTGAAGGTGTCACATCAACGTTTCACTGTCATCACAGCAATGTGTCTCATAACACCAGTACGTTGGTCGAATTTGTGGAAAACGTTGCCGATTTCGCATATCCATGTATTATGGAGAACAGTATTATAGCGACAGGTACAGTGCATTACACTTTAGGTTAAAGATGACAACACTTGTGGTAACATACCGGTAGCAGTAACGATTGAAATAACGATGAGCGTGACAAAAAAGTATTGCTCACAATTATAATTATTATTAATTATCATAATATGATATAAGCGACTATGATTGAATTGATATAAATATTTATCAGCTTCATTCCAGAACTTATTATCAAACCTCTTGCATGTTTGTCACACAAAAGATAAACGACATTAAATGCTTGCAAAATTTAACGCTTTTCTAGTGAGAATAAGGTGGAGAAAATAGGATTCCTAGGCGAGGCTTGACCGCAATGTTGCGACAAAAAGCTATTAACCTATTAACCATGGTTGTGTCACTACGAGAGGTCTCATCTGCAATAAATTCTCAGCAAAGGTACTCTCTATTAACCGCAAATGAGAGTAAAATAATAAATATGGGCGATAATTCACACCCATACGCCTTTTGGGCGATTTCACCAGGAAAAAAAATGTCGCCTAAATAGGAGTTGCTCGGATTGATACAAACAGTAGAATGTAAATACTTATTACTGGACTTGAATGGATCATAGTACTGTAAGAACCTTCGTTTCGTCAGCTGACTTGTCAGTCAGCTACGATGTTCCGTTCGTACGTCCTACCGTCATAAGTGCATCAGGAATTTCACATTTTCAACTTCTGGAAAAACCACCATGCAGTTTCTCTTCAAACATGGTGATGGTGTCCCTTGTGTGTGTCTCTGTGAGGTTTGTTGAAATGGTTATGCTCCATTAATTATTAAATGAATCTTTCGTTTTTGATTTTGAAATCTTTAAAAAATACTTCCTGATAGCAGTTTGCAATTGCTTTGGAATTGCGTAGAAACACCACAAGGAGCGCTTAGACCTGAACTTCTTCAGCACGTGAAGCTGCATGTCTTTCTAGAGTTTTTTAACGAAACTTTGTGTTTTGCTATTTTCGACTGCTCCTCAAAACGGTCAGTTAGACTGGACTGAAACGTAATTGAATTTAGTGATGAGCTTGTTCAAATGGCCACGCTCCATCAATGTTTTGCATTTTTCAAATGACTGAAATTTTAATAGTATCTCTGTTCATTGCATTTGGAAAAATAGTAACAATCTTCTCCAAAACCCCTGGGCGAATCGCTTTAAAATTGCATAACGGCATCTCTGGGGACCAAGGCCTGAATTTGTACAACAGGTGGTGCTGCGCTGTTATTATTATAATTATTATTATTATTATTATTATTATTATTATTATTATTATTATTATTATTATTATTATTATTATTATTATTATTATTATCATTATTATTATTATTATTATCATTATTATTATTATTATTATTATTATTAGTAGTAGTAGTAGTAGTAGTAGCAGTAGTAGCAGTAGCATCGTCACTGTGCGTGTTCGCTTTTCTTGTCGTCTTTTTCAAAATCATTACTCAGATTATACGGGAAGTTTGTTGATTTATACACAGTGGAAGAGTTAAACAGAGTTATTCACTAGGTGCTGATGCTCCTAATATCTAATTCTATCGGTTTTTAACCATTTTTTTGTTGATGCACACATTATCATTGATGAACTAGGTCAATGAACATTGCAACGATAATGATGGTTCATGCATGCACCAACATAGCCAAAGAATCCAAGCCTTTCAATGTCGACAAATTATTCTCATTGTCCTTTTCTCACAATAAATGCAAACACCACTACGACAGCTGCCATTCTCGGATTCACAGTTTTTTTTATTGTTTTGCTGCTCCGTATTTCACAGACCACGTACTGAAATGACATTCAGTTATAACAATTCAGTGTATCGATGTCTGAAAATGTACTTGAAAATCAGGTGTATGAAATGCAGCCCCCTAATTACAAAGATTCTATGATGAATTTGTATATATACAATTAGCAATATATATGATAGACATTAAAACAAAAATCTTTTTAATGAATATTTGCAACCTCTCTGCTCCAAAAAAACACAAACAACAAGTAGTTAGAGTCCTAGAAGCTAATTAAATAATCTAACTACCTAAACAACTACAAACATTTATTGAAACTTCTTAGGCGTATGTCAATCAGGTAGGTCTAATATGTTAAAGTATAGTCCATAACATAGCCTAAATAACCACAAATATCTGTTGACACTAATGTCACCTGGGCTTATATCGATCAGGCAGGTCTCATACGCTGAAGTATTGTACCGATGAACTGTATACAGATGAAAACATGAGCTAAGCATAGAAACCTAGAGCATATAGTCTATAATCAAGTAGATGTGCTCTTTTATAGTGCTTTATCAAATCAATAATATTTGTGCAAGTGCAAACTGAAAGGTCAAAGCTATGTCTGGAAAATACAATTCTACACTAACCTTTTGAATTAAAAAAATGACTAAAAACACTGAATCAATGCCACCAAACAACACCCATAGTGTGCTCAGGGTAATCAAAATACAAGTCAACCCACGGGAAACTTAGCCAATGTACACCACGTTGTTGACGCACAGACCAAGCCCGTTTTATGCCAGAATCGAGAAAAACCTGCTCTGAAGCCAATACACAAATTTAGTCACTGCAATTTAACAGGACACAGAGTTCAGACGCATGTCATTTAAACCTAATGGTTATGTGATGTGGTTGAAACGTTTGTCACCTAAAATAAGAAGCATTGACTTGAAAGCTAATGCGCAACACTCTTAGAAAACAATTAAGGCCTTGGAGAAACTATGGACAGTAAAGCAGCCGGATATGAGGTCGAAGATCAGCTAGCCTGGTTCAAAAGTATTTAGTTTTTATAAGATCATTGAAATTAAGAAAGTTAACTTCATTATCCTTTTCCAAAAATTAAGCATTTGGGTAGATCACCCTTTAAGGCCAGAAGTCAGTGGAACATATATCTATACATATTTCATTAATACTGCTACATTAAAGTGTAACTATTCATTACCAAATACACATTTGAAATTTCTTACTATTTCAATTTACAATACACTAGGGAGCATTCAGCAATTCAAAACCAAACAATGATTGCCTATGAACAGTGAATAAAGAGAGCTGGTATAAATTTGAAAACTTGTATTACATTGTTGACTATACATGTACAGGATGCGAAGTTCATATATGGGTTTGATACAGTGTATTGTATTGTAATCATCAAATAAAATTTTGCCAATTTGTCACTTGTTTTGAAAAAAAAAACCCATCCCACCTAATCCATATTAAACAAATAACGGCCTATAACAGCTTTAAATATAGGAACAGATACAACAATTGACCAGTCATTGCAAACAGTCTCATTTTGCGTATATAGGCTGTGACCCTTGAAGATCCAAAATGTGCCTGAAGCTATAAGTTTCATAGTGCTATTATACATAATCCTGAAAAGTACAATTCAACACTTTAAAACGGTGCTTCTTATTATCTGGCTCCTAAATTATGGGGTACTTCACAAGAATTAATAGCATGTAACCATTTATTTTAAAATGCCTGATTTTGCAATTTTCAACATACGACCTTTGACTCCGAGCGAAACTGGCTTTCATCTATACATCTGTAACCTTAATTTTTACTGTACAGCTGAACAAGTAGACATCAAAACTTTTCGAGTGATACTACTTAGTACATGCTGATATAATAACACATATCACAGCGTAAAAGCAAATATAACATAAAAACGATTCATTATAAAAATGTCACATTTTTGGCGATTTTTATCTATGACCTTTGACCTCCCAAAATGGGCCTTCAGCTATATGATTGATACTGCTATTAGGACCATTCGATTGGTATCACTTTTGCTTCACCCCCTACTGGTACCAATATGTGAAAGATTGACTTCAGTCTTAAGGCCTCTCATAGGCTGGAAGCTGCAGTGACATGAAATATTGTAGGCCCTATTTGGTAGTGAGCTTACTGTCCGTGTAGCTAAACGCCAGGGAAGTATTTTGTCCCCAAAACTCTTTAACATTTTTATGGACGAGTTATTGATAAAGATAAAAAAAAGGCACATTTTGGCTTAAAAATCGACAGTGACCTGCATAACTGTTTTGCATATACAAATGATACTACTGTATTTGCATCTACCATTCCTCAGTCACAAGCATTGATCATTATTTGTCAGCGTTACTCGCGTAAGTGGCGTTTCTCATTGAATCCCAGTAAATCTCTGTGTATCGTAGCAGGCTGAAATAGATTTATTGATGAACCAAAATGGCTGCTGAGACCGTCAAAACTAAGTAATATATAAGAGCTGGATATTCATGGGGTAAAATACACAAGTGATATGAAGGCTACTTCCCGTGTTTTAAATATAATTTCAAACGCTTGCCATCTTATGCATAGATACAGCAGTGCTGCCATACATTATCCGGGTTTGGTATTCAATGTGAAAACTCATGTATGGAATTCTGTCAGCATTCCCTCCCTTACCTATGACATAGGATGCGTTAATTTAAATCGTGATCTTATTGATAAGTTGGGAACCGCCCAAAGCACAACCATGAAGTCACTCATGGGGCAAAATAAAAGCTGTCACTCTTCATGCCTTCTTTCAGCTTGAAATCTTACTTGTGCTAGTGATATTTTACTCCATGATACTGTATCCATTACACGGCTTATCCTCGGTGTTTCTCGGACGGCTAGATTGTTCTTAACTTTCCTTTATGTAAAGTTATTTGATGTGGGAGTTCTACCAACGGCTCTCTCATTGATCGTATTTTTAGGAAATCATTATGTTTTCATCTGTAATATTTGGCGAGGTTATGAGTAATTTTTCGAATTATGAGAGTCTGCACAGTCAAGGAGTAGAGGATTCACTTAAATCCCTTCTCCATCACACAAGTTATAATAACCAAATGGTAACAAACATAGACTCTCGTGTCTCCTCTAATCTTTTAATATACTTTGTGCTATTTTAAATCACTGGCTTCCTTTATATTTAATGTTATGTGTTTTTCTTCATTTGTCAGGTATACGTACATTTCTGTTTAGTGTTATTATGTACTTTGTGAGACCTCTGTTTGGCTGCTTGTATATAACTCATTCTTGGCAAACTCTGAATTGGTCAGCAATCATTTAATTCAAGTTCTCATTGAATGTGTTTATTAGCTTGAGGTGTCTCTCTCAATAGGTGGGGGGATTGAATCGAGAGCTCATGTTTCCGAACTCTCGTGTTGATTCAGCCAACCATGTGAGAGGAGCCGCCATTAACTACATTGAGATGACTGGCACATTCCGGTCACTCAATCACAAGTATGCTTAATGGAAACTCCTTTTTCTCTTAGTGTGCTGATTTATGTATATTATTTTCTTTGGTTGTGTACTCTCTTGTGTCTATATTTCGATGCATTTGTATGTCTCTTTTCCCGATATCATAGGTTTTGATAAAACCAATATTATTATTACTTATATATTATATGTCATTGTCAGCTGGGGACAGCCTGTTCATACAGCTCTTTTCTCAATTGTTAAGCTAAGGAAGCCGAACATTTTTATTCATAAAAGGTGAGCTTTGTTTTGTTAATTATTCCAGTTAACGTACAAATAATGCTTTTACTTCACATATACAGGCATATTATATACACAGTGGACTCGGATAGGTTCCGTGGTATCAAACCCTAACCAACCTGAGAATGCGCCGGAGGAAGCAGGCACGAGCGGCAGAGACCGTACCTTAGCCACTGGATGCATGGGAGACATTTTGTCGTTGTTGGCAGGTTGCATAATCTTAATGACGACTGTAGCTGTTTTGACGCTCTTTTTCGTTATTAAAAAGACATCAATGATACTAGGGATAAATGTTTACCAGTGCTGGGAGGTCTTCCTGCTATCTGCAGGCAGTATGTGTGCCTTATCTACTCTTTACCTATTGCGTAGGCACAACTATGTTGAGGACAGGGATGTATATTTGGACAAAACTTTGCTGTTTTTATCGTTAATTGGTATGTACATGAAGGCAACCTTTAACTTTATTCCAGCTGTGTTCTTTGACGTGTCTGGAAACACAAGCACTGCCGTACAGCATCATACCAGATGGCTGACATTAGGCCTTGCTATTCTGCAGGCAATGCAGGCGTCATTACAAACGGGCTGCTTGGTCGATGGCTTACATCGAGGATATTTGCAACATGGCCGCTTAACTCGAAATTTGGTTGTGCTGCTGATATTTATTAATCTTAGCCTTTGGATCTGCTGTTTGTGTGAAAATAGCATGTATAGCCAAAGTTTTCTGCCTGAAAATTTTTACTCTGAGAAAACATGGGTGATTATTTTGCATATATGTAATCCCTTGGAAATTTTCTGCAGATTTTATGGGGCAGCCTGCTTATTTCATGTGTGGAGAGAATGCTTTTAATAGTGTCACCTTTGTGTTTCCTTGATCAATTAAATTTTTGGCACATAGCCATCCCATTCTCTCTGTGGAGTTCTATCTTTATTCTTTGCTGAATATTCACATTTGTCACAGAATTTATCACTGAAGGCAGCAAAATTAATTCTTGTGTCATTGTTCCGACAATCCGCAAAGGTTTATGACAGATAATGGCCATAATACCTGACAGCCATATGTCATCCATTCTGCCATGCTATCTGCCTCTGAATGAAATGTACCTTTTCATTCGAAGGGATCGGTACCACACAAACACGATCCTTTAACCATGAATGCTTCCTTGGGGTGGGATAGGTGGTGATGGTGGTAGCCCATTTCTTTAAGGATTGGACTTAGAAAAAAAATACATGGTCTGGATGACAAGTGTATTTATAACATCACGTTATGATATTTAAACAAAGTTTAGGTTTGAGTGACTCGTCCTGGTGATGGGCCTTATGTAGTGATCATCTCATTTGAAATAGCCCAAGACAGCTGAGTGGTGCCTATTGTACAAACATTGTATATATATATATATCTACCAAAAAATACATTCACTGCCATTTTGCTTGAAGAAATGCAGTTTGCCAAGTAGAAATGTCATTGCTAATCGATATACAAACGGTTACTTAACCTATGAGCTCAGCTACACACAAGACAGCTCAGCTTCCACATTAAAAATGTTCTCCTGTTTTCCTTCAATCGAAATATAAGGGCAGTTAACGATGACATGAAGGTCACGTATCATGTTTAGATCATTGAAATTACATTAAGAGATATGTTGAGATATATGTCTACAGGTAAAACCATACATAAATTCACCAAGGACAACAGCACAATAAACCTTGTCGCAAACAAATTATTTTTAAGCAAATGTATTTATCCACGTAAAATAATTCCTTGATTTGAAACTCATATAATACTTCAATTTGTTCGTTGTGGTATTATCATTCCAAATAACAGACTGAACCGTTTGCTGATATTTGTGCTCAAGATACCTTCCCTATCTAGTGACAGAGCTATCATGTTTGCGTAAAATATGTGTGTTAACCGCTATAAGCATAAAGAGCCGCCATCACTGAGTGGGAACATTCTTTGTTGTACAACTTCTAGGTGGTAAAGCAAGTCTGCCTTAAATATGATCTTCAAATTTTCACCGTTTTGCATCCAAGATTTCCTAATTTTGTCTCTCAAAATCTAGTTCGATTGGTATTTTCCAGTTCGACAGGGGTGACAAATTTAAATGCTAAATGTATAAAAGACAGTGAGATTAATAATTACTTGTAGCAATAGTTGTTGTATGTAATTACTGCAAACTTCTTCTCCAACGCATGGTTATTTGTTATTAATAATAATGATGATGATGATAATAATGATAATAATAACGATAATAATAATAATGATGATGATGATGATGATGGTGATAATAATAACTTTTAATTATCATCATCATCATTATAATTAACGGCATATCTATATTTCACACACGTTTAATGTGACCATACACCTTTAATATTGTGCAGAGCAATGTATCACTGCGTGTAGAATTGACCTAAAAGAGGTCCCAGGTTGCAGAGAGCAACACTTCCTGATCAGTTCACTTTGTACTGGCAATCTTTGAAAGTGAGGGTCATGCTGAAAACATACATATACACTGATTTAAAATTGTACACAGCGAGAAAGTTTCTTTATGTCTTTGGGTTTACATATAGTATGTATTCGGTAGAACTGTGTTCAGCTTCCTGAATTGAATATTAATAAATTAAAAAAAAAAAAAAAACAGAAGAGTTCCAATGTGTTATCTTTACCTAATTACCACGGTGCATTATCTCTGAAGAATAGGCCAACCTACGTCCTTCGGTAGCAGGAAATGTCAAATTTCATTTGCAACGAAATTATTTATCTATAGTAATATACTTGTTCTCAAAATCTTTGACAAATGAAATTCTCTAAAATGCAATAAACGCCCAGGAACAAGCTCAAGTAAAAATTAAGATTTACTGATGCACTGCAGAATTTCTATGTATCTTAGTTGGTCTTTGCTACGTGATATTTTGTGACACTGAGTCGACCATTATTTAATGTATGCTTGAAAATCAGCTGACTTGATTAAACTGGTAACGGATTTGAAGGTGGCCATAGGCTTGCATATGCTAGCTGCGTTCCAAACATAGAAATTTGTCAGAATGGATTCAAATCACGTTTTTTGGGTCCCATTATGATGTGGAAAAGACATGCATATTTACTTTACACTTCTGACTTGGCTCTTAAGTTACTATCCATATCCGCAACAGAACAAACTGTTCAGCAGCTCCAGAAAGAATAGGGCGTTTTTGTGCAAAGAAGATATGAAAAACCCAGAACATTGGGAATATTCCCCCCTACAAAAGCATCTCACGTTGAATACCACAGTTGAGCTGTGTAATAATGCTTCTGCTGGGGACTATTAACAATACATTTATCTTGTAAAGAAAGGGATATAAGGGACATTGAGGTTGGGAATCAAGGTGCAGTGTACTTTTATTGGACCAGGTTAGCCTATTTATGATAGCATCAAAATTGTTTAGACAGTCCCAGAAGGACTGATCCTTTTGTGGAAAGAACTCAAAAAAACCACCACATCGGGAATATATCCCTGATGAAATTAGACAGTATCATTGCCATATACAAACCGTAGTCCTAACGAAACAAGTCGATTACGACCAAAGGCAATGTTCCTTGGTATGTATAGCTGAAACACATAAATTTATAGTTTGAATTTACCCAAAAGAGACCAAAACGTAAGTGCAAAGGTCCATAGGGTCAAAAAGCCATATCTAGTTTTAACATGACAGAATGCAAAAATTTTGTTTGAAATTATAGGCCTATTTCAGTAAATTGGCTTGAACAGGTGCATCATTCATGCACAACAGGACCATACAATTCATGAAAAGGGACCAAAATTTGCAGCATATCAGGGAATTTGTAAGTGGAGGTTCTTAACTTGTTGAAAATGTCAATAAAATTCAGTATTTAAAAAGGTACTTCTTGCAACCACCATCTCAACAATGATCATCATCCATATAAGTCCACAAAGCGACACCAACACCAACTTCAATCCATCAGAAAAGCCCCTAGGCCTAAAATGATCATCAATAAGAATCCAAACAACATGATTATATAATTCGATGTGTTTAAGGCATGTAGTTAAAGACATGATGTTGTTTTAGTGGAGATAAACTAAGAGTATTTCAAAAAGAAAAGTGTTTGAATTTCCAATATAGTAAGTACATTGGTTCAAATGCTAAACATCAGCCAGAAGCAAGTGACATTAGGCCTCAAATCATTAAAACGTAGTCAGAAAAATCATTACAATAGTCAAAATTTGTAAGGATAGCAGTCACATTTCAAGTTGGTTTCCAGTAGTATTTTTGAAAGGACATTTAAATGTTCAAGAAAGCATAGAATCCCACAAGTCATCTAATAAGTCAATTATTAGGGTAATAATTAGAATTCCCAAAATTGTAGTATGCCATTGTAGGTCATCTGTAAGTCAGCCAAGCACAATGTACATCTAACTCGTTGTTCTATAAAGTTCAAAAAGGTCAAATTGTAAAACAGTCCTTATTATTGTAAAATTCTACTGTCTTTATCAGAGACAGAATTCGTTTTATGAAAAGAAAGAAAGAGAGAGAGAGAGGGGGGGATCATGTTGAAATTCCTAAAGGTAACTGTAAGTATAACTGTTTTCCTGTAACAGTTTCAAATTTTTTCATTTATAATCAGACGTAGTGCAACTTGTCAGTGAGTTGATTTAGATGCTAATTATTTACACAAGAGAGAGAGAGAGAGAGAGAGAGAGAGAGATTCATTTTTTTCATTTATAATCAGACGTAGTTCAACTTGTCAGTCAGTTGATTTAGATGCTAATTATTTACGCTAGAGAGAGAGAGAGAGAGAGAGAGAGAGAGAGAGAGAGAGAGAGAGAGAGAGAGAGAGAGAGAGAGAGAGAGAGAGAGAGTACCACTCCTTGAATACAGCAACCAGTGTTCTGTACAACGTTACTTTGCTCCAGTCTTTATACTTTATATGTTGAAAGGAGTTTATTCTTGCACACACATGATCCAAATGTTAACAAAGATGCTAATTCTACCTAAAGTATCTACTTGTTGCCTTTTAATTACTGTTAACGTTTTCTCGCAGTATTGATCTATATTTCATGAATGTAAACTGTGAAAAACAATAATGTCGCCTGCGCCATATGATGGTAAACAGTTGCAATCTGCTCCTTACAAAATAAGTCGAAACGACGTGACGAATGACCCGCAGGCTACCGCCAACACAGACGGAGCTGCGAGGGTGAACCTCTAGGAATTGTCCAGAGGACATTTGCACTTGTTTACAACTTCTTATTTACGTGACATTATTAACTCATGTTTTTCAGTGACTAATACTAGTCAGGCTCAGGATGCCGAACCAGACTCTGTTTTGTCTAACGTTAATTTTGATTGTGATACACATAATGTGGTGGATTTAACTCATCCACGTCATAGATCTCGAGATTTGTTACAAGATACTGTTGCGTCTCATTTGGATCATAACTTTGCTTCGCTTAATATTGAATGTGATACACGTAACTTGCTGGATTTAACTCATCGGTCACCGGTTGTGACTCATATGGACCATATTTATGCGCTCAACTCAAGGAGCCTGCAAGTTGGGTCGATAAATGTTTGTGGAATTCGTAGTAAGGTATGTGAACCAGAATTTGAAAACTTTTTAAAGAACCATGACATTGTTTTTCTACAGGGAACAAAGGTGGACGATCTTGATAAGGACAGTGAAGTTATATTTGGTTGTATCTACTTACCACCAGAGGGCACGCTGAGAATGAGCTTATAGATATTTGTTCAAAAAAGATTATGTGATTTGTCTTGCTGGTGATTTCAACAGTCACACTAGCAGCTTGAATGATATTATTTCAATTGATAATTTTATATCAGATGCTGTTGACATGGATTTATTTACTCTTGATACATTGGATGTTAACATGAAAGGGAATGGAGCGTGTCAACCTTTCGATCATGATCAAAGGCAGTAAATATCTGCACAATAATCCATTCATATGGATATATTTCAAAATCTTATGCTCTGGTGTTAATCAAGCAAAAACAATTTTACTTGACAGTCCTAGAAGGCAAATGCGTTCCATGGATTTTATCAAACGTAAACAGTTCCTTCTTAAAAAAATGAAAAATATAAGTACATGTCTCTCTGAGTAACAGCTCCTTGTCTAAAAACAGTTGCATGTTTGCCTAATTGTACTTAAAGTCCTGTTAAGAAAATTTGTTTTGATAACATGTTTTTGGCATAAATGCTAATTAATTTCTATTTTTTCTGATATGCCTATATGCACATTAACTGAGTATTAAAAAATTACTCAAAATTGACAGTATGTTCTCAAGTGTCACAAACCTGACACATTAAGTTGACACATTGTCTCAGGGTTGGCAGTTACATAGAGTTTAATTGTTTGAGGAGTTGGTGTCATCATGGAGTTTATTTTACATCTCTGGTGCAGGATGTACATTGTTACAGTCCTGGTTAGGATTTGCCTTGGTTTGTACAGGTGATCTAGCTGCAACTGTTTATTTTACAATCACTGGGACTGAATATAATGGCCCAGCTTGTTTCCACTTCAGTTAAACATTGGCAGATGGTTTAACTAGGATAAGCTGTCCAGCTAGAAAGGGTACATATTGGTTCAGGGGTAAGTCAAATTGTTCTTATGTGAACCTGTACTATGAAAATTTGGTAATTATGGTTTGTTTGACAGGTATTCTTCTTTGATATGAAGCTCTGCATTTATAAGCAAAAGGTAACATATTTAGCTAATTCGTCAATTGCCACGTTCATTTTTATTCATTATTATGTGGGTTGTCTTTGCTGAATATTTAGCTCAGACAAGGAGCCGCTACTCAGAGAGACATGTACGGGTAAAAGGCTCCGAATCATGTTGAGTAGTTACCCGCTGAAGACCCTTCAATTTATTTGGGCTAATACAGCCTATTTCAAAATTTTACAGAGGAACGTGTGCAATATGGACAATAGAACTTCTATGAATATAAGTTAGACAGGGACAGGTTAGCTTATGGAGAGTAAAGAGTTCGGACTGCGGAATAGGGTAATGACTTGTAGGAAGTGGTTTTGGACAAAAAGACACAAATACAATAAAGAGTTCCACATATCTTACCATTTGAAAAAAAAAAAACATTTCCGATTTTTTGTAAAATAATAGATTCTTTTTAAAGATCTTAATACCCTTTATGCAGATACTTGTAATAAAATTGCCCATTCTCTTTCAATTGAATTTTGTAGCTGTTCATGCTTGTCAAACTTGGTGTCCACTTTAGGCAGCTGGAGCTTTAAACGCTCAATTTTCTCACTCAGATGTTCCTTTATAGTTGTCTCTAATGCAGGATAAAAGACATCCTGTAAAACAAATATAATGCTTGGACTAAAGGCAGCCTGATGTTCTGCTTGTTGAATCCATGCAGATAGCAGTATCAACTTTATCAGTAGCATGAGATCGTCTTACTCCATGTGCTGCTTGCTCCACTTGCATTAGTTGTCAAGGCCTACGTTTTCACGGCCAGGTTTAGGCCTATCATGTGGCATCCCGTTTGAACATTCCACAATACCAGGAAAGTCTGTTGGCAGATAATTTGATTCTAACGGTGATGTCCTAAAGAAATTAAGAATTGAATAAAACGAGTCACTTTTACTCTGATGAAGACTTGATGTACTTGACACCCAGGGTGGCAATGTTAACAAATAGAGGTGGGCGTGGCTACAGTAGCGCTGCACGTCGACCCATGAAACCAATGCTGATTGCACAGGTATAAAAGTAGTTAATTTCCCCCAAATATACACAAAATGTTTCTCCTCATCTAAATACACATACCCAATCACTCTGGTCTTGTTCATATCCCCGATGTTCATTAAAAAGTCTGAATTTAGGCAGATGCCATTGTTAGCGCATTAATACACCCTTCACCTTAGCGAATTATCAATCTAACGCTTAATTAATGAAGCTTAATTATCGAATTACGGATCTAAAGCTATGATTAACAGGGATACATGTAGGCATGGACGACACTGGAATGCTAGTATACGTGACTGGTTTACATCTAATTTCACATAGCTATTTCAAAACTGCTGGGGCAATCTTTTCAAATTTGTTTGGGACATGGTCTGAGCAGTTCTGCACCAGTTTTATTTAACAGTTACACTGCGGGCATTTGTGTGATATTTTCCCATGGTTTTATGCATGCTTTGAGTTAAAACAAAAGAATATACTCCAAAAGACTGGGCTAATTGCTTTGGAAAAGAACTACGTGAGAATGGGTCTCGCCTTTCATAAACCCAGGACAAAGGTATCCGCAATATGGGGCTGCTGCTATTTCCTGGCATCATTGCTTTGTAAAGTGAACAGGGCTAATTCTTTCCCTCCTTTGATTTTGCTATCTAGGGAGTTTTTTCTGTCCAGCTGGCAACCCAGTGAATCAATGGTCATTGCAGAGTTTGGGAATGCTGTGAGCATAATTTACATGTTGTAGGACTTTCAGTCATGAGCATTCCATAGTGTTTCAGTAACGATCTCTCTTCAAAATTGAACTAAAGCAGCAGTGCATTTCTTGAGCTAGATTCCCGCTTTTCGTGGTTGTTGGCCAGTTTTCCGTCTGCTCACTATCTTTGATTTACGATTTTGACATTTGTGAGGCCCCATATACCAGTCTTTACATTTTATAATGTATATAGAGAAGTTGATAGTTTTTCACTGCAGCTTGGATATGTATATGATCTTTTTCTTTGACACAGGTGTACAGTGACCATGCGCCGTTAGTCAGTCTTCACTGGTGTACAGTAGCGAAATTGTAGTTTAATAGTATGGTTGATGATATTCAGAATAAACCACGGATATCACCCAAAATCATATTTCTGTGTTTTAAGTTGTCCTTGTACAAACATTGATATGTGCATTTATAACAGTAAGATGGCACAAACATGTGATATGTGATTGCACAAAATATCAAAAGGAAGTGTATCTGTGCCGTCCGCAACAATAACAAAAAAACGTATGTGTACCTCTCTCTCTAGCGATATGGGTATATGTGTGAAGAAGCCAAATAGAGATTTCCCAGCTGAGTATGCCCAGTGAAGCCAAGCCTCTATCTGGGTCACATCGCACTAGGTATTACTATCTCCCACTGAATATAGAAACGTACAGAGGAGGTCAAATTTAAATAGGTGACAGAATTGCTTATTTCGTGATTTTCTTCTGGGTTTTTTTTACCATCAAAAGGCCATACCATTTGTCAATGAGATTAGCACTTAAAGTGGATAAACAAAGAGAAGTTTGATTCTGGTTAGCAGAGTAACTTTACAAGTTGAGTCGGGAAAGATCACTTCCTGTCCCTAATAGCCTTCTCCCAAACAAGCCAAGCTTCACTGGGCATGCCCAGCTGAGATGTTAAGTTGGCTAATTAAACCTGTCTGGTGCATAGTTATCTTAAAATGTTTACATGGTAAACTGGTTAATTTTCCTATATCTTTACACAAACATACTGTCTGATCAATTGCATACATTTTGGGTTTGCGTGTGTATCTTAATATGTTTTTACATTAAAAATTGGTTAATTTTTCCCATGTCCTTACACTAGTATTCTGTCATATCAGCTTCTTACATATTGGGTTTGCTTGTTTATCATGACCAATATGATCTTTGGGGACCATGCTCTTGCTGGAGGTCATCCAAATTCATTGCAGATTAAATATCCACATCATTCTGGCACCTGCTCTTTTCGTAGAAATACAATTACTTAATGTGCGTAAGCAAGGATATATGTCCATTTAATACATACACAATACTTTCTCAGTTGATCTTTAAGTCTCTGCTTATTCTGAGGACCAAGGATGCGGGACAAATTGCTGTATAACTTTTGCAAATAAAATATCTGCTTAATGACAATTGAACACAATGTTATGTCACATAGTATTTACGCTCTGCTCTTTATGGTAGCTGTTAGCCAATGAATATGCCTTCAATATTTCCAAGAGAGCAGATTGTTCTACTTTTTGCCCTTGTTCAATTTATAGCAGTATGTAGGCTTACCAGTAAAACGAAGATTTTGGTGAAAGAATTGGGAGAGAGGGACATGTCTGATGAAGAAATTATATTGAATTGTAGCTGTAGATCCTATTGAATGCACTTTATTTTTTGACAGACTACGGGTGTAAGAAGGATAGAAACAAATTGTTGCACATATGCTTTCTGGACGAGATTTTGTATGGACATTGCCCGCTAATAATATTAAAAGGGGCTTAATATGTGTATACGAATTTAAACTGGTGTCTAAGTAAAATAGCCTCATCTAAAATTCTAACCCCTGTTGAGTTTTATTACAGTTGAAATTAGTCAAGGACATTGAAGCATACGATATTGGATATCATCATCAGATTTTGGTCAGTTCAATGAGAAAGGCTGAAAGCAGGACAAAAACTGGACAAAATAGATTGTGCTCCTGTTTGGGATGAACCACATTGCACGAATTTTTCTTTTGAAACAAATTGTGCAAATTGTTATTTTGACTGAAGAAGACCACCTTTATCAAAAGACAACAAGCTATTGCTCAACAGATATCTTTTAATTTAAGCCGAAGCGGAATGCTGCTTTCACACATGTCAGCTCAAATATATATCCACCTGAAAAAACTCCCGTACTACTCACAAACATCTTTTAGCCATTACGGCATCAAGTAAGTAATGGCTTGCCCCTGAAGCAAATATTTATCAGGATGCCTACATTTCGTATGCTCCATCACGTCTGAGTGCCCAGATTCATGTTATATGCTGGCAGTTTTGTAGGTGACAGAATCAGGGATTGCAGATCTGGATAAGGCGAGCTTAAGGATAAAAACTACAACCCTGATTTCTGATGATAGTCTTTTAACAAGGAATTTTGTACCAACAAGTGATAACCCTCTTGGTGTTATTTTGACACATCTGTAGTTTGTGATGCAATCTAACACGAGCAATGGACACAGTAACAAAAGCATCGGCAACAATGAATAGCTTGTCTCTAAACAGGACGACAAGCAGGAAATGTCTGTTCCCCGTTTATGGACTATTCCAAAAAAGAAAGCATATTTATGGACTATTCTAAAAAAATAAGCAAATTGACTTTAAAAATGCTTCAAAAGTACTCTGAGCGAGCAACAATCCTCTAAATAATGATGCATTTTGTTTGTTTACTGCGCTTTCTAATCATAACATTTATACTATGGTGCAGTGATCCGAAAGAGCAAGAGGAAAGTTTATTTGCTGTTCTTGGATAAAAATTTTACTTTTTTAGGTCATAGGTCTGAAAAAGCTTGAAATGATACAAGTTGAGAATAATTATAAGCAACAAAGTTTAGTATTTTCTTCGTCCGCAGAATGGGTCAAATGGTCTTTTGATTTCTCAAATATTGTGCATATTATTCTTGAATGGAAACCCACAATTTATATTGGAATGTAAGGGGTTACTCGTGTGATTCAGCATTGAATGTAAGTGACTAGTCCGTTGCGATATAGGATCCCTGTTTGTACAAATCTGCAATTGTCAAAACAAGATGTGTGGCCATCTGCATAGTCACATTAAAATGACATTACACCTTGCACAGAACAATAGACAAAACAGGGTGTTTTTCTGCATTCAATTGTGTTATCATCCACCACAATTAATACTGTAGACCAAACTGTATAACTCAGGTGAAATTTTAGTCATAAATCCCGATGCAATGGCAGGGGAGGTCTTATGGCTATTTTTCATGAATAATGGAGGTGCATGAGTAATGTTACTTATCCCGTACTAAGAAACATTACCTTAAAAACACACATAATACATACTGCATAGTCTTTTAGGCTATACTACGTAGTCCTGCACTAGACTACGTTGTTTTGCACTGCTTTCTTTCTCTTCTCAAGATCATTTGCTTATAAGGCAGGGTCACAGATCAGCGGAAACCAAAACTGGGACCAGAGCAGCGTGCACTCTACCTTTGAACTGATTTTAACACAAACTTTGTGGGAAGGTGAGGCTGTTTACGTATAGTGGTATTTTGAATTTATTTATTAAATCACGTGTCTTTGTAATCTGTAATAATATAAATTGCACTTCAAATTTTTTAAAACGTTAATGTGATTTTTGTGTTTGTTTGTAGATGATGGAGATGCTTTGATTGATGAAGATCTTCTGTTGGCTATCAATGCCATTGAAAAATCCATCTGGCATCCACCAAACAGCTAACACAACAGTTGAATCACATCCTGGCAACATGCTGGAGGTTTGTGATCATTTTGATCTCACCCAGAAACAAACGCAAATGACAACTTTGATGGACTTAAAGAGTATATGAACTCTAAGCAAAATAAATCAACAGTGAAAAAATGGTGAATGCACTAAAAGATTTTGGCAGTGGCTTAGTAGAGAGCCGCAGAATGAGACACGGGACCTACTTTCGATTCCGCCGTCAGCCATGGATCGGTATGTTGGGGACTTTCTTCTCGAATTAAAAAAAAGAAAATGGGGACGACGAGCCAGACTCTTTGACTAGATTTTACAGGGCAGTAAATAGGAAATTACAGGAAGTTGGGTATGGGTATTTATTGGTTAAAAGTGTGAGTTTACGACTAGCAAAAAATGGTCGAGGCCAGGAGAAAGAAACAAATGGGCAAAGGCAATCGTCCCAATAAATCTGATTGTTTTTCGCAGAAAGGGGAAGAAATGGTGTAGGAAAAGGGCCAACTTGGGCTCCATAATCTTAATTTTTTTATTGAAAACTGTGCCGTATTTCAATACGAAACGTTTCGGGTTCAGAGGTAGTCACGAAAGCAGGCAGTTACCATGGGGGATATCACTTTAAAGCAAGATGAGAATGGTGAGAAATATCTAGAATTTATCGAGAGGGAAACAAAAACAAGGTCAGGCAATTCTGCTTACCTATGCCCGTTTTAGCCTAAAATATTCCTAAACAAATTCGACCCTGGCAGTTGTCCCGTCAAAACCTTTGAATTGTACCTGGCAAAACGGCCAGTGGACCTTGATGTTCCTGGTGCTCCATTCAATCTAGTAGACTATGAAAAGCGCCCAAATGATCAGAGCACTTGGTTCAAACATCAGCCCATGGGTGTTGATAAACTGCAGCAAATGTTGAAAAATCATGTGCAAAGCTTGTTGTGTTCCTGGCAATAAAACCAACCACAGTTTGCGCAGGACCATGTGCACCCAGTTGATTCAAGTAGGTGTACCTCCGAACATGATTGCATAACTGTCAGGGCACAAAACTGTCCAGTCAATCAATAACTATGCAGTTGCTAGTACTACCCAACAACAGAAAATGTGCCAGATACTTCAAGGTAATAATTCAAATACAGATCCAGTCCCCGCAATCGCATTTCACACCCCGCACATGCCAGGTCATGTAAACGTCAGTGTTTGCGATGTTGTCCATAGCAGGGTCCCGGGAGAAAATCACGCATTTGTTGCAGCAGCTCCCCGAACCTCAGACATGTCATCATTCCCATTTGCGGGAGCTAATTTTTACGGCAATGTAATCTTAAATATTTCAGCTAATGTATCAATGAGGATGTATTCTATTCAATGGGTTTTATGGCTAATTTGACCGTCTTTTCCTTCTCGGTGCACAATGGTCGAAGTCTGTTATCCACCATATTTTGAAAGTTGTTTATCGATGCCTGCATGACCCGCTTTACTTTGTTTACGCTTTGTACATATTCATACGCCAACAGCAAATAAAATGAAATCTCTTTTTACCACTGTAAAATAAATGTGTCTCTTGTTTTTATTTAAAGTTTACAACTGATAATATGAAATAATTCATTTCAACACGGGATAAAAATAAAACTTGGCTCGTTCTGAGGCTGCTAGACTACATTCGGTGAGCGTATAACACAAGCCCGAACCTTCTATTCATGTAGTCTGGTATAGCTTATAATTATATATTTATAATTCCTGCTAGTAATGTTTTACGGTAAACATATTTCATGTTTTTTTTATGTCAGTCAGCAGTAGCTTGCCAATGATACCAATTTGACAAAGCAACTTGAACATTTTGAGCTTGAGTGATATTAGCAAGACGGCTCAGCATATTAGGCTGCCAAAAAACATAGTTACAAGCATGCTTTATTTTAACATCTTTAGTTTTGTTTATCGGGCATCAAACTCATCACGTGATGTAACGCATCGTAGTTGTATGATATTATAGCCCAAAATGTGAAGTCATGGCAGAAAATGGATGCCTTGGTAGAAGTTCACTCATAGATATTTCTTGTTTCTTCGGACAAAATACCTGATACAAGTACGATTTTTATGCATTATTTAAATCCCACTTCCAATAGCATAGAATTTTATTGATCGTGTTGAATATTTTAAAGAGATAATTGGAAAATATGCACAGTTCTAGGATTGTATTCGGAAGGGAAAGAGTATAGATAAAAAGCTTGTTCTAGTTTAATGTCTGTGTGTTTGTTCTTCACTAATGCAAATCCATTACTAGATCATAAACAAACAAACAAACAAACAAAACAAAAAACAAAACAAAGACAATAAACAAAAACAAAAACAAACAAACAAAAAAAAAAAAAAAAAAAAAAAAAAAAAAGAGAGAGAAAGACGGGGGTCGTGTTTGTGCAAAATAGTAGCCTTTGCAGGAACTAGTATGAATATTTTTTTGTTTTTACTTTTATCAAACGTTAAAGTGTAGGGGTATGGGTTCGTAATTATAATTATTACCAGAATTAAGCAGGTAAGCTGATATAACATATTGCACTTTCCTGGAAGAAATATGATCCTAGAATTCCAATGATATTAAGATCAGTGAAGTTTGTTGTACGTTATAGTCGATATAGATATAATAATAGATATATAGGTGTTTCTATAGGCACAACATGCATACTAAAACATAAGAATTGCCCGGAAACAAATCATATTTTTGCCCAACTGTGACACGATCAACAAACATAAAGTGAATCTGGCAAATGTTTTTTGATTGAATATCTTACTCTAACATATTTTGCTCTGGAGGATTGTACATCTCCATTTTTCTATTAGGGGTAGTCTAGCAATAAAAGCATTAAAGCAGTTTCTAAATCATCAGAGAACTATCTTTCGTGTATTTTTAAACACCTTTAGAATTAATTATATGATAGCAAGCATTAAAGTGCGCAAAGTATAGAAACTGGGGAGTCTGGTGGATCCTGGTGGATCTTGGCTGCTGGAGCAGTTGAGGGAGAAGAGGCAGTGACCGGGGAGGCGCTACACTCAACTCCAACAGATCCAATGACCATTTTCCCTTGGGCCACCAAGGGGCCCACGAGGACTTCACGTTGCTCTTTCCTAATCTTGCGAAGAACTTTCCACAAGGGCAGGGTCAGAAGAAAGGTATACATCCACATTCCCTGCGACAAACTGTACATGATGGGCGGTAGCGCTGTGATACCCAAGTAAATCTCCACTGACAGAGGTAAAAGAGTAAATGCAAACATTTGTCATGTGGTGAGATGTGCGTGTGGGGTATGTGGCATGCAAATCGTTGTATTGAAGAGTATCATTTCATTCCATATTAGTTTTTTTCAGACAAACTGTTTTTATAATTAAAAAGAATAATCCCCGCAAATATTTACAAGCTAGTACAAATGTATGCGCAAAAAAGACAGTGAAAGTTTGTGGCAGAATTCTTGAGCATTATGTTGCCAGGCAACATACACCTGACAATTTCATCATGATTAACTGCGAAACAGAACTTCTTAAAAAAACTGAAACCAACATTTTTTGTCTGTATTTGTACTTTTCAACTACAGACTAGGTCCGTTCGAGAGTTTCCAGGCATATGCACGGTCATCCAAGGCTCCTCCCCAAATATCGCTCAGTTTGCCAAATATAA
The DNA here is from genome assembly GCA_964020975.1 of Hermodice carunculata. NCBI lineage: Eukaryota > Metazoa > Annelida > Polychaeta > Eunicida > Amphinomidae > Hermodice > Hermodice carunculata. Next base: position 62,241,632 of record OZ026628.1, read on the forward strand.
ACACACCAGTTAGTCCACACAAATACAGCCTCTCAGGCAACAAAACTGGTTTTCATATGTGTTTGGACGCATCAACTGTTAAGCTGATAACATGCTCATCAAGTGGTGTGTTTTCGGGTTTGTTTCATGTCTGTTGTTGTTCTGGCGGATGCAGTATAAATGTTAACCATTTTCTGCCTTTTAAAAATGCAGTCAATAGTCAAACAATGACGATACATTGAAATTTTGAGAACTTGACTTGTAGGCATTCTGAGAAATCCACATTCTACCAAAAGGTTTCACATTTGTTAAACTGAATTTTTCATACAAACTTTAGATGCTCACTTCAATGGAGATACATGCAAATGACTGTTCACACTACTCGTGTTGAAAGAATGTGCACATCCAGGTGGACGGAACTCCAGATGGACAGACGGACAACTCGAAAACACAAAGGGTCCCCCCATGGGGCGGAACCTTAAAAATCTATCTCAAATTCAATTTGATGTTCTTACAGTATAATATTATAAAGCTGCAGGGCTTCACAGGCCATACACGTCACCTTTCATTTGAATGGATCAGCAATAATTATGTGCTAGAAAAAGTGTCTATGTAAAATTGAACAGGATGAAACAGCAGAATATCAAAAATGAACTATTGAAATATGATACTAGGTTTTATCTGACTAATGTCTACCAAATCTATTCATGTTGTTGACTTGTTGAATGATTTATCGCATCATATTCATCTTTTCCAATGTTACAGTACTTGTTAGGAACTCCCCAGGTTTATGCAGGTGTCTGGCTGTAACTGTTTATTTCGTAATCCCTGGTATTGAATATATAACCCCAGTTTGTTTCTTTCTCAGTTATGCATGGCAAGTGTTTGGACTAATTTGTCCTATACAGCTAAAAAAGGCACATACTAATTCATGGGTAAGTCACATTATTCTTCGCTGAACTTACATACTATTTTGTAATTATGTTTGGTTTCATATTTATTCTGCATTCATATTGAAGCTTTGCATTTATAAGCAAAAACTATTATATATACTAATTTCGCTAATTCATCATTTTGCCACGTTCAAATTTATTCATTTTTATGTGGTATGTCTGCTAAATATTGAGCTTACCCAAGGAGCCCCTACTCACAGAGACGTGCGGTTATAGGCTCCGAAATATGTTGTCAGTAGTTAGCCACTGAAGACCCTTTAATTTAATCAGGCAAACACAGCCTTCGTTGAAATTCTACAGAGGAACGTGTGTAATATGGGCAATAGTACTTCCATATGTATACAGTGGCAGGTCAGCTTATGGAGAGTAAAGAGTTTGGACTTCAGAATAGGGTAATGACCACTAGGAAGTGGTTCTGGACAAGAAGACACAATACAAATCTTTTGGAAGATTAACAGAAAGACTGAGGTCAGACAAGTGTTCTCGTCTTATAAGTTATGTGTAACCAAATGAATGTTTCAGCATACATTTTCAGGTTTTGTCTATATCTTTTTTAACGCAATCATAATTTATACTTTTTACAGGGGTCACTCTTATATCATCTTTATATTGCTTCCACAAAAATACGCATATGTATGTACCTTTTGTATAAGGTCCACTCCTTTGTGAACTGGATATGGCAGTCACCCCCCCCCCCAGCAGAAATGATGCTAATGTGCCCCACTTCTGGAGTATTAAGGTCAGTACATAAGAGGTGGATTATTTTATGCAGATTATATATACATATATATATATATATATATATATATATGTATATATATATATATATATATATATATATATATATATATATATATATATATATATATATATATATATATATATATATTTATATTTATATATATATATTGAGTGAAACTTCTTTAAGGTGCCAGGATGGTTTGATCTGGGAGGGTTGTGCCGAAAAAAATCACAAAATGACTTTTGTTTTCTATCTAAAAGATAAACACCTAAAGCATGTGGTCACCAAATATTGTTCTAAAAAAATCAATATTTATTTGAGAAAATCGATTAAAAGTAATGATTGGTTTCAGCAGACCAATGCACGTGTATCTTCTGTTTATTTTGGTATGGTAATGGTCCACAGTGTTTGAACAGCCATTAGCCGTGCTGATCGGCCCCTGACAGCGACAAAGTCACATGACCATAGGGGAAAAATGCCGGCATGCTTGACTGGATGCACATATCAGTTCAGGAGAGACACACCAAAGGAACTAGTGCTGCTTAAACAACCATTTTTTCTGATACAGTGACTTATGACATTATTGGCGATCTGGAGGTATTTTGCACCATGTGAATTTATCTAAATGGCGCCTGAGCTGCGTCACAGCAGTTGGTGAACTTCACAAGGCTCCATCGTTCCGACTTCAAAGCTTGTCAAAACTTAGCAGGATTAAACGCCTTACGTCACTGAACAATGGACATTATTAAGGTGTTTGCTTATGTTTTCCAAGCTATTATGAGCCATCTATTTGATAATGTTCACTGGGGTATATATGATTTCAGCCATTTTTGGTAAACCAAGGAGGCTACGCAAAAGGAGAGTCCACTCTGGCTTTTTCGCCAGGTCGATCATCTTAGCAGCGGCAATGAGATTGTTTGATAGCGATCCAATAGGCACACAGCGGGGGACAATAAATCCGTGCATGTGTATTACGTGGTCTGGCCGCTTTGGGCTTTTAACATCACTCATACTCACACAAACTGTATTCCAGCCATGAAACTCGAGGAACATATTTGAACTTTAATTCAAATGAATCAGTGGATTTGATATTTCAGAAGTCCCATCATCACCCTTAGCACGTTCTTAGCGAGTACATTCGAACATGCTCTGAACATTATTTGTCATCGTTTGTGAGTGTATTCGACTGCACTGCAAGTCAACATTCATCAGCTCACCGTTCGCTCGTATTGTCCATTGAGCTGCAAGCGTGTACATTTTACTGTAGACAAACTTCAATACTTCCGACTTGTTATTTCCATTCTGCGTTTACAAGGATTATTTCCCTCTCATACGGATAAGAATCTAGCAACCGACCGTTTTTGTCACAATTTGAATGATAAAGTCCAAAATTTCCATAATAAACAAGGCAAATTTTTCCGTTTACAGACTCAATGCTGTTCTTCGACTGCCATGTTATTTTATGCCACTTTAAAGCTCAGGAGTCTGTCTCTTTGTGTAACAAGCTCTCCAATCGGTTTAAAATAAACACTTCCTGGGATATCTAAAAAAAACAGCGTAAAATTCGTCAGTGTTTTTTAGTCGAGGGACGTTTTGAGGCCTGTCATTGGTAAATTTAGTTACGTTAAACGCACCATGCAATCAAATGCGTCTAACCCCATGTGCTCCCAGGTTGTCCCCAATTCAGAGGATGAACACGAGGCGCGCACGTACAGATGACTGGATTTAGGACCTATTTTCTTTTATGTATTAGTTTCACAAAAAGACGTGACTTGAACAAACTATGAGCACAGAGTAAGGCAAGAGTGAAAAGTTGTGACGGAAAGCAAAATAGAAAAATACGTAGATTCGTCACCACACAGTGTCAGTAACGAAGCCCCTGCGAACACAATGACGACTGAGTTGTAATATTTCTAGATTATCGCTATATGTCGACATGACACATTAATATTGGAACAATGAACTAAACTTTAGTTTCACTAAAAAGTTCAAATGGAACAAGTCTGTAACACAGAACCATTAGGAGTATAATCCGACGCATGACAGAAACAAAAATTCGGCATGTTTCGGTAAATCATGCCCGTGTTCATGCAGACGTTTGTATTCTGCCACCCATGTTGTTTTGAAAAAATTTAACTGCACTAAAGGCTAAAAACTTAACATCTAAAATGGTACCTAAACTTTGGGTACACTGACCTGGAAACTGCACAGCAATATTAATCATGTAATTTATGACAAACTTTCTGGTGGTCACTTTTAGTGAAACTTGATACAAAAAAGGCCCTCGCTCGTTCAATCATACATGTTGCTTGTTGCACAAATAATTCAACACTTGCCCTGTGGAGCCTCCTTGACCTAACATTACATCGCACGCTGACAGTATGCAGCCTGGCCCAGATAAAACGATCTCAGAGTACAAAGCCTGCCACCCAGGTAAATATTGCAAAACAAACTGTCAAGCCACACGTAGACCCAATTGCCGGCTTCCATTTTGAAACAGTGTGTTGTCAGGGCCATGCTCAGATGACCGTGTAATCGCTTTACGTCTTCCCTTTGATCCTTGGAAGCGGCATTGGAAACCACAGTTCTAAAAACAACATTGTGTATGGCTTTATAAAAAATGAGATAAAAAACTTGATTTTTATACCAGAAAACAACAACGTATCTTTGCACGAATACATCAAGGATGAAGGTTCTTATTTACTCCACTCGTACTGAAAAATTCGATGGGAGGGAATGAGTTTTTTCACACGACATTCCCTTCTTTGAAAAATCAGAACCATGACCTTTGATTGCGATTTTGTCGGAAGTCAATTTGCACAAGATAAATCAAATTTTAAAATGACGTCAATCAAACACGGATAGATATGTCCTCTCGAAATAAACGGGTAAAGCAAGATAAATGTCTAACTTAGGAACCATTTTTATTTATTTGGCCTTTCAACTCTTCCTTCTGTGACTTGGAGCTCAAAAGTGAAGAAAGTGTACAACATCATGGTAGCAACTTCAAAATTTTCAAAATTATATAAAATCAATTTTATCCCCAAACAAAATTTCGGTTCCTGGGGAGTGGTCTATATAATCGTTGCAGATATTTTGCAGATCTTATAATTGAATATTGTGCAAATGAGCTTAAACAAACTTGCGAATCTATACCCACTCACAAAGCAGCGTAAATTGTCTGAAAAAATCTCCAAATTCGAAATTCTGTTTTTACAAATCTAGACAGCCATACGATTATGAACATATCTAGTTTTATTGGTGAAACGATCAATTTATTGGACGGGGTCAAAGTCGGGATAGTCTGCAACGCGCCTGAAACCATCCTGGCACCCCAAGAGACCACTGTGATGAGACCACCTATCTTTTCAAACGATGTTTACCATTTTTTCCCTACCGTTTCCATGCAATTGAACCTCTATTTAAAGGCCCCCTGCCTTAATTGACCCCTGTTTCCCTGCCAATAGTGGCGGTCTCTCAAAACCAGTTTCATTGTGCTTTAATCACCCTATGCCTTTTTGCAAACTTTGCCCAAAATGTTATAAGTTTGCAATTGGCAATGGTGAGTTCCAAGATGAATAAGGATCATTTTTTTAACATGGCATCAAGTACACAATTTGAGTATTAACATAACATATGGTATCCTTAAAACATAAAGCCAAAAAGTGACAAAAGTCCAGAACAATACCTGAAACATAAAAGCATTAAAAAGTATGCTATACGGAACCATCATATTAATGCATATTTTGTGATGGTGTGACCCAATGTTGCTGGCCTATGATTTCTCAGATTAAGGATGGGATTTTATGCGTATTTTTAAACTGATAATGCCGTATGATCAAGGTTTTCATAAATGAAAATTGTATCTAGTAAATTTTTCACAAGAAAAACAGTTAATAATATAATTGGTCTAACGTCTACATGATCTGGGCGTAGAATGTTGACTTGCACAGTGCTATCCACAAGCCAAAATGCCAGCTGTAGGCTTAGGCGTAACTTTCCTACGTGAGAATTTTCAGCTGATCAATAGATTGTAGCTGATATTTACTAGTACCCTAGTACCTGCTGTTTAAGGCCACCTCTTTTGCCAGCTAAAAGCGGTCACATGCGGCAGGTGGTCTTAGATTACAGGGAGAAAGACAAAGAGTAACGGCTGCTGTGTCCACAGAAATATTATCAAAATTCCAGGTGGTCTCGCATGGCAGAGGTCTTAAATTGTGTGTTATAAAGTAAAATCTTTCAGTGCTTTTAGCTCTTCGAAGAAACATTAGCTTGTCTGAAGTTTGTGTTGATATTTGAAAAAATGAAGATGAAGTGTAAAGATACAAGGACTGCTGGCTTTGGTTAAAGTACATAGAACAGTCACCACAGTAATGTTCACTGACATCTATTTGGGTGGCTTTGTTACATGATCACAACTCTCTCAACACAAAGGCATTTGCAGAGCACAATATTTCTGATTATGCATATTGCATGCTTTAATACAATGGGGAATGTGGTAAGTAGTCTGCTTTGATTCATTTTCACGGCATGCTAAATATGGGACAAACCAACTAATTTGTCAATATTGCATAAGAACAACAACACCAAAAAAAAAAAAACATTTGGTCAATGAAATGTTTAGTTCTAAATGTCAGAAACAAGAAAAGGTTGATTTCAACCCTTTCTCCATCGGATCTAGACCAAGTCAATCCTTGGTGCAGGTTGTAAGTGGTCAACCTGTACCAAAGAAAACCCTTAATGCATTTTATGTCAACAGGTTTTCTCTACATGTTTTAGTGGTTTTCATTACGATTGACAATGAGTTTAAAGCAATGAAAAATAGTACAGTTTACTCTGTCGATGCAGTTTTGGTTGGCTTGAGGGGGAAAGGGTCAATACTGATTCACTTCTTAGTGATAAACATTTTCTAGAAGGATTTTAGACAGCATCTAAGTCATATTGACAAAACAGAATTATCAGAATTATAAGAACTCGTGGAGCATAGAAGAGTAAGAATTCAGTAACTATGTCTGTAAATGGGTATTAGATGGCCTATATATTTATAAGGTTGAGTTTATCTATTATCTTCTGTTTTGACGCATGGACATGAAGATAGATTGAGAAATCAAAAAGCGTGAAAGGGGTATATATGGAAACACTCTGTCATCATATACGGTTTATAATAAACATTCCTCAGGAAAAAAATTGGAAATATAGGTAAACAAGAATCATGATGAAGTACCAAAATTGCAAACATGAAAGGAGAACTTGTACTTGAACAGGCAATTACACTGCAAAAGACCAAATCATTGTATATGCAATGTTCTCAAACTAGGACTATCATGCCTTTATTTTGCATTGCACCTGACATTCAACTTCACGACCACATCCAAATCCTGAACTGAACAAGCTGGCAATAGGACAAGTTATCCAGGAAACTTATTTGCTATCACAGTGCAAGAAGGAAACAAAAAGACGTAAAAGATTGAGAAAAAGGGAACTTTCGGACAAGATGCGTCCGTTGCAAATGCACGCCAGGATAGAAATCTGAATTGCAGATGTTTGCTTGTATCCTAGTATGCATTGCTACCACTAAGAGCACTGTTCCATGCCACAGTGCCTGAGGATCAATGTAGCAGCATGGTATGGCACTGGATCTTGAGTAAAAAGGCATAAAAAAAGAAATGCTATCTCTTGACCGACAAAATTAAAAGTCAAAGCAAATGCATTACTGAAAGCATATACAGCTACATTATGACTAAAACCAAGGTTTGTTTTTTCCATTCTGTTGGCATATCCTGTCCATAACATCGTTCCACTCCAGGTGTTTTAACACAGAAGGTAAGGGATATAATCTCATATAATTGGCTGGAAAATCATAACATTTACAAAACAATCTGGCGTTGCCTTACAAAACCATTGACCAATATGTGCTTGGTCTAAGTTAACCACTTTTAAAAGGTGATCCCATTTATGTAGAGTAAGTAATTCTCTTATCACAAGGGGTAACTTCAGTCATTTCCAATATTCTGGCTGGGCCTTTAAGCTGTGATGTCATCATATATAGCGGTTATGTGACGATAAGTTTCCTTTCATCTCTCCTAGTGACTTAGACCGGGCTAGGGCATGCAAAGATACGGTGTTACCTACATCCAGGTAACATACGTAATTCGCATAATTATTGACACTTATATAGCCACTTGTTCTAGTGATGCTTGCTTTTAAGATGGGATATTGGGATTAAGCTGCAACACAAAAGCCACAGTACCATGATAGAATAGAATGGTTCTCATAAAATAAGACTCCTGGCTCCAAGCAAATCGGTGTCCCTTAGATTATAGGACCCATTCCATCAATCCAAACTACATTTTCCTCTCAAGAACAGGAAAGAATTTGCCTACTTAATGCAGGACCACAACTTCACTTTACATCGTCATTAATCACAGTGTTGCATGCATTACTAATGATGGCGTGACGGGATGCAATGTAAGAAGCGTTGCCATACATTACACATGGGGCCCATTAAATAAAATTTTCACTAAAATAGTACAGCATATACACAGTTTAACGTGTGCTTTTGAATCAATGGTCAGTGTGCCAGGGGAGCAAATTAGCCAAACAAGGCAAAAATTAAAGATGATATGTTCCATTAAAATCATATTAGAAAGAACCTGAAAAGTGATATTCTAACCGGAATAGCGATATTGCAAAGTGAAAACATTACTAAATTCTTCAATTTCCAGACCATTTGGATCACAAGGTTTTGTACATTTAGTGTCAGCATATCAATGGTAAATATCTTACAGCAACAAAGGTTTCAATTGCCAGTTAACAACAGAGGCAATTCTGATCCTGAATGGCACTGTACCTGTGTCAATCGATGCTCCAGCCGCTACTAGGGAAATGTTTGCTGTCATTTTCTTCCACTCATATAGAAAGCTCAGCTTGATTCTTTGTTTATGTTGATTGGATCGTTTTCATTTAGTACAAATATGACCACAATGATTAGGTTTACGTAGGCATATGCAAGTTTGTCATCAGATTCTGGGAATCATCATTGGTGGTCCTTAGGTCACATTTGCGACCTTCTTGCTGGTGCATAAAAATGTGATGACCTTGACTGCTTCCTCCTGATGAACAAACTAGAAGGGAGATTTGCTGTCCTACCACCTCCCTAAGTTTGCAGCCAAGCCGTCCATGGTGTGTCTGTCCACAATTACATTTTAAACTTCTCTAAATGCATTAAAAAAATTCACTTCAAACTAAGTGGGGATGCACATGGCATGGCTTTCTACCCAGGTTGTCAAATGGTCACGCTTCCGTAAAGTTTTATTCTTTATGTTTTGTCATTTTGTAGCAAAATCTGAAAAACAAGTTATGAGACCGCTTAGCCAATTGCTTCAAACGTGCATAGAAATGCGTCTGGTGTCAGTCAGCTTTACTTGCTCAACACCTGGTCGTGAGGTTTGTTTTGTATTTCAAATTGTCTTTGCTTTTCACCGGAGCTTATGATATCTATTTGCATCCATTGTCTGCCTGTAGTTCTGTGCTGCTGTCTGTCCATTAGACTTTCTCAAAAACTGTTATTTTGATATTGTATACACAATTGTTGAGCATTGTTTGTTTCTGTTCTTATAAAATTTTTTATTTGAAAATCGAAATTTCGTATCAGGAACTGCTTTCCCAATTGCCTTGATAGTGCATTCTGGACTACCTGAGGTCTCATAGTTCACAGTTTGGTCGCCAGATAGCGCTACATTTTTGGATATTTTCCTCGAATGGTAATGTGTTAAGGCTATTTGCTAATTCTTCTTCAGAGCACTACAGACCTGCTTGAAATTTTATCAGAATGTACTCTCACTAAAGATATCGAACGTTTCCGAAAATGAAGCGGACATGTTAATTCTTCAAGAAATGAGACATTAACCTTTATCTTTGTAACGGTGTGTCATAAACAAATACGAATGTATGTGCAAACAGCAATACAGCGCATGTAATGTAATGTTGTCAAAGGGGTTGTATAGAATGATATACCATTATACACATTTTAACCGAAATCATGTTATTGAAGTAGCCTGCTAACTTATTTTTAGTGGGGTGGTAGTGAAATTTTAAAGCTTTGAGGTTATACAGATGTGGAACTTTAAGAACCTGGAGCTCTTTGAATAAGGGGTCAGTATGTCTGTAAAAATGCGCAGAACAAATCAAGCAGATAGCAGATTTTTATAGTTTAAAGATGTGATCACTGGAATAATCCCAAGCAAGTATCGACTAATTGATATGTGGTAGCAAAATTGTAGAGGTAGGATGTTTTAGTCTCTTAAGTATTTCAATAGTTTGAGCAATTGTTGGTTTTGCAATTTTTTTAGATGGGCATTCTAGTTTTCCGTTGATTGTTAATCTAAGGAAGTCAAAGTTATTCGTTCTTTCTAAAGGTATATTGAGAATTTTTAGATCAATATTAATACCCAGCTCACGCTGAGGATATGAGAAGGGTATATATTTGGTTTAAGATACACTGAGGGATAATCTGTTAGCTGCAAGCCAGCTATATACTTTGCCAAGTTCGGGTAAATTTTAGTTGAGATTGAGTCATCGTAGGCTAATAAATATGTTATAACGCCATGTTTGCCTTACATTTACAAGCTGCTATCCAAACGATGTTACTCTATTCAGCAGCATGGGGAGTGAATTGCAAATATTTGCAATATTTTATTTCATGAACCCTTTTTTTACCTTGTGCAGCCCTACTGCCATGGTCTGAAGATGTTTTGATGAACGCTCAAAATGAAAGACCCCAGAAACGTCCACAAGAAGTACAGTGTCAGCATGCTCAATCTCTTGTGTAAGTTAAAACCGTTTCGCGTTCTTTGTTAAAAACAAGAGGACTGTAACAATCCTGTGCTTAGCTGACCTTGCATGCACAAACTAAAGTAGTCTTGTGCACGTTGGAATGATATCAAGGTCATCTTTTCTTTAGGTCGAATCACTATGCATCTTCACTGATTTTTGCAAATTGTGATAATTTGTTGAAAACCAGGAGACACAGCACCACCATGTTTGGAACAAAATTCGTGGATGTCGGGTCCCCATAGATTCTGGATAAGCCAGAAGAGGATTCAACTTACAGTTTTGGGAATAAGCCAAGAACAGTGAAACGCGAAAAAAAAATTTAAAAAGCGAACAATAATGCCAGCGTTAGTTGTACAAATTTAGGTGTAGATGTCCCCAAATGTGCCTATATGCAATTTCAAAGGAATTGGCATGGTTGTTTTGGAGAAAAAGAAAGGGATTTTTTAAACATTTTGTAAAAAAATAAATGCGTAAAATCGTTGGATCGTAGTCCACCCTAGTTACATCTGCACTGTTATGGATGTGAAAATGATTATGTTGATTTGGGAGGTCACTGTACCAATAGAGTGTGCGCAAAGTCACTGACTTGGTCTGCTTTGTTGGGGAGACTTGTGATTTTTGTAAACAATTAGAATAATCTAGGATGGTGACCTACATTCATATTTAGTCCACACATGTCTTACTGAATTGGGATGTGTGACTATTTGGTAAACTCTGGAATACTGGTGAGAATTCTCAGCCAAGAGATATAAAGCAGATCGTTTCATGATGGGAGAGAGAATTCTGATATCTGGCAGGAGCTGTGTGACTTCAAGCCAGTGTGACGTTAAGCCATTGTTATTGCCAAGGAAATACTCATTTATAAATTGTACATATGGAGTGTGAACAGTGTCATTGAGTGGACTGGTATATTTGGTATCAATTGCACCGCACTGGAATTGAGGTGCACCTCTGTGGGATTTGGATCAGCACCCCGCCTTTCAGAACCACATTGGAACCAAACTGTACCTCTGTGGAATTTGTACCAAACTATTTGGCACCTACCATAGGAATTGGAACTGTGGCACAGTAGCTGTGGAGAATCTCTCAGCAGGGGTTCGGATTTATGAACAGACTGTTTTACAATTACAGCCTCTTCATAGCTACATGTATCATTTCATTTACCTACTTTGTACTGCTTTTGATTCTTGATTTTTTATTATTGTTTAAGTTATATATGATCATTATAATTCTTTGTTGAGTTCTGCTACGATCTAGAATATTAATAGGGTGGGCATCGTAACATGTACAGAGTTTGAAGTTGTTGAATTTCCATTGGACTCTGCATGACTTACATGGTAACCACCACGAATACATGCATCAAATGACAGATAGCTAACTTGAAATGTTAGTTAAAAATAGTGGGTCCACAGTATGACGCATAGTCAAGAATTTTGTTTAACCTTTCCACAATTTATATTTCCACCACGTTTTGCAACAAGCTGAGTGACGGATTTGGAGAAGTTGAAAGTAGCAAAAACAGAAAACAAATGCAAATAAATAGTAAACGATCAAAGCGGCACCTGTTAACCAAATAATACCTGGCGGTACCCAGAATTATTCCTATGCAATTTCAAAGGGCTTGGCATACAAGCAGATTTTGTTTAAAGATTTTCGAAACGAGAGGGCTATTTGCACAGCTCTTTGTCGGCTGAACTTGATACTTTCAACCAACTTGGTACCCTAGTTCATTTGTGTGCAATTTCATAGCCATTGGCTAAGCGGCTTTGCACAAGGAAAATTTCAAATTAATAATAATTAGAAAAAAAGAAGGTGAAGTAGAAAAAAAGAAGAATACAAAGACAAAAATCATATACAAGAAGACAGTGACAGTGATGTGCTCTACTGAAAAGTCCTCCAATTCTTTAAAAATGAAAAATATTCGCAGCGTCACATGTTGAACAAATTAACTTGTAGAGGTCCAATGAAGTGTCCCTGAGTGATTTCCAATCAATTGGCTTAACGGTTTTATGAATGAAGATTTTTAAAGACCTTCCTAAAAACTGAACCAAAAAAAAAAAAAAGTCGTTGAAAATCATTGGACAGTGATCATTTGAAGAAAATTGGCAGCGCCACCTGTTGAACAAATAAACGTGTAGAGGTTCGTGGAAGTGTCCCTGAGTAAATTCGAATCAATTTGCTTGGTGTTTTTATGGAAGAAGATTTATCACAGACTTTACTGAAAAAACTACCAGAGAATTCGCTGAAAACCTTAAATTATTGGACTGTGACCATTTGAAGAAAATTGGTTGGGACCCAACCAACGTTCATCCCCACCATGTTTGGCATGGAGTTGTTTTCATGGTTTGGAAAAAATGTCGAAAATGTGAACACCTATTGCAAACCCCATTGACTTGCATGGTTACCAATAGGAATGCGTACATTAATCAAAAGCTCCAGAAATTAAAAAAAAATCTTTCAAAGTCTGTGAACCAGTGTACCACTACCTAGTGAGCAACTTTGTATAACCATCCAAGAATTTGATTTCTATCAATTTTCAGAACAATCTGAGTGATGTGTTTTGACAACAAAAAAAAAAAGAGCGAAGACACACAAAAGTTGTAGATAAATAGCCCCCCCCCAAAAAAAAAAAAAAAAAATTAAAAAACCTCGCAGTGCTATGTGTTGAGCAAATTTAAGTGTGCACGTCCATATGCAATTTTAAAATTGGCTTGGCTGCTTTGGAGAGCATTTTTAAGATTTTGAAAAAAAACAAAAAACAAAAACAAAAAACCAGACCCACCCAAGCCACATGCCCACTAGGCTATTAGGTAATCTAGTTGACGGTGTCGGAAAAAGTCAGAATTGTGACTTACCTTTGCAATCCTTGCTGATTTCCTTTGTAATCAATAGCAATGTATGCCTTAACTGAGAACTTCCCGAATTACAAAAATCTTTAAAAATCAGAGATGCGAAAAGCAGAACAACTTGACTTGTCCCTTGCACAATCTACATTACAAACGAGGGTTTGAGAAAATCTAAAATATCTTTAACACACAAAAAAAAGTAAAATAACAAATGAAATATGAGCGCAACCTGTTGAACAAATTACAGTAAAAAATCCTAGATGTGCCCTTATCCAATTCTGAACCAATTGGTTTGACATTTTTGGAGACTTTTTTCAAATATGCCACAAAAAACCCCATCCCCCAAAAATCTAAACGTCTCTGGAGGATGACATTGTGAATTCAATTGTAGAAACCAACATACAGTTTTCACCAAGTTTGACAAAATATGAAGAGAGGTTTGGATAAAAAGTACCACAAATTTCAATTTGGATGACGACGAACGACGTGCCATCACATAACTCAGCTGATTGAAAAGTCAGAGGGGCTAAGTAAATGAATAAATACATCACGCATGTACAGGAACCGCGTTTTGCAATTTTAAGCGTGTAAAAGAAACTTTCAACAGCTTTGGCGAAAGGTGAAATGTACTCCGAAGGTCTTTTTCTTCTGTATTTGTTTCGTTTTGTTTCGTTTCTATAGCTAGTTCTTTTATTTCACAATGTTAATGTGTATGCTGTGCACGTCAAAAAGTGATAATGACTTTCTTTATAATAAAAACAGCTTCTACTGCCACATTTGCCCTGGTGAGGGCGCAAAGAGCTATTTACCCCAGTTCAGTGTGCTCAAATAAAAGTATCCTTTTGTCTTTCATTGCCAATTTCGACAAAAGTCGATATACTCTGAATTGATATATGGACTGTGTACTCGTATTCTTTGCAAACAAGCCTTTCAATCTAGTACCGGCATGTGCACAGCTGCAGAGACCCTGAGAAAGCATACGACTAGTCCAGGTGGAGAGCGTTCTTAGCTTGGTGCACTTTTGGTCATTAGCCCGCCAAACCTTGGCACTAAAAGAGACAATAATACCCGGGCATTGACATTCACTTTTTAACAGCATCACTTACGTGCAAATTGCCACTTTGAAGGCAAATAGATTAAAAAATGATATATTTTCATATTCCTACAGTCTTGCATGAATGTCCGTTGCTTGAGGCAGCTGAGTGAAAGTGCTGTCTTTGCTGTGTGAATAGCGTAGGAACTCGCACGTAGTAGACAAAACTTGACAGCAAACGAGAAGGAGCATAAAACACATCAATTCAACATTTTGGAACAATTCACCAGATAAGAAACTTGAGATAATTGGTAGAAAGCAATTTGCAGTTTAATAATAGCAATAATAAATAGACAGTAATAAGTAAATGATGAATGTGTACTTTTTCTCTCGGTGCTTTTTTGTTCGAATATAACAAAAACAGGACAAACAATCCATACAGCTATATAAAGGAAATATGAGATTGTAATCGAGCAGCAGCACGTCGTTAAAAAGTTCACAATAAGACGTAAAACACAACCATTAACACAAGATATGGTTAAAATGATCTCAAATTAAAAGTGCAAAATTGAAACCTACACTGGAACGACAAATATTAAAGGTTGTATTTTTCTGTTGTCGAAAACAAATGAATCTGTCCATATGGATACAATGGTGAAGTTGTATCATTTTAAACCTGAAACCAATGACATAGGATACCATTTGTACCGGAAAACAAAGAAGATTAAAAAATTCTGTTCATCTTACATCACAGTCCATGGAAGTAAAAGCACTAAGGTCAGAGATGTTTAGTCAATTTGTCTTGCTTATTAATGCCGTCGCTGAATCATCACAACTAAACCAGCGTTTTTAAAAATAAGGTTGCAAATGAGTAAAATAATATTAGCTCCGTAGTAGCCTAATCGGCCTAACAATGACGCCTAAAATAAGATTATTTTTAGCATTAACTGCAGAAGTCTTATTAAAATGAATAAATATGGATGACATTAGGAATATTTTGTGAAAAGTACATAGCTACAGTGCCCTCCGGGATCTGAACTATACGGCTGCATTAATAAAGAATTTTATCCTTTATTTTAATAAGACATCAAATGGAATGAGACAACATAGGGTGTTAGCAAAACTCTTAAATTCCACGTATTTACTTGAAAATGTATAGGTAACAACGGGTTGCTTTGAGGAGATTCACAGATGTAGCACAAACCAAACGAACTTCAGTTTGTGGGTTGAATGCACACTAAGATTAAAATATCTGTGCACCTGGGTAATGGGTTGCATCACAATACACCTTTACAGGGATAATCCGAAATTCGCAACTTATTACCACATAGAAATTTAGATATTCCGAATATGCATTAAATCATAATCTATTCACGATTCACATTATAATATTGCCACATACACTCAGTTATTGATCACCTGGCTAATTCGCCACCATTATGGTGCTTTGTCAAGGTGGCAAATTTGACTGTTTTGTGTTTGACGTTTTAACGGTATACATATACGCTGACGAATATATTGATGTAAAAGGGAAACATTGGCCAAAAGGAAACTCCAATCATTCAAATAGAAAGCAAAATATCACTTTAAATATGTGCACTGAATTATACTTCTGTTGCACATGTGTAAATGAATCTGTTTATTCATCCCGCCTGTGTACTTCGCATCATATATACTCACCAGCATATATTTAACTCAGATTTAATCAATACGTTTATATAAAACGCTTAATTTAGCACCACCAGCTGTATTTAGTCTTAATATTAGTGTCGTGTCGAAATTTGAGGGAAACGTGAACACTGTTGCATAAGTTTGTAATCTTTGTATATATTTCACAAGGTTACATTTCATGTTCCCTATATTCTGTTGATTGATAGCGCATTTACTCATTTTTTTATGGTAGCTTAAATATTAGAGCCTGACCGAATCCGAACCACCGAATCCAATATTACCTATTCTCAGGATTCAGGATCGGTTCGGTATCGGTTGGGATAAGCTTCTGGCGTTTGGATTGGTATGCAGCGTCCTCACACTGTGATTTCTTTTCACGGCAGCGACAAGGTGTGGCAGGTCATCACTTGACCTCCTGCTCTCACAGATGGTGACATGGACAGAATAAAACAATATATATTAAAACCATTCTTTTTCCCACCGACGGATTACAACCTCAGAACGAAGAAAAGCCACAGCGCTACAGATATTCCGCAAGGCAAAATCATCAATCCAGTATGAATGTGAAGGCACCCAAAATATATCCAATGAAACAAGTGAATCAGAAGAGTACTTAAGTTCCCCTAGAGCCCCACGTTATGTTAATCCAATAGTTTGGTGGAGAGAGGTTGGATCATGCCGCTTTCCTAACCTGGCCAAAGTAGCTAACAAATACCTGTGCATTCCTTGTTCAAGCGTTCCAAGTGAACGAGAACTCAGTACCACAGGTTCGACAATCAATGACAAGAGGACGGCATTGAATCTCGAAAATGCTGCCATGCTCATATGCTTACGCATGAACAAAATTGAACATAAATGGAAGTATTAATGAACTGTGGACTTTGTTAGATGTTCAAGCCGTGCTGACCTGCCCCGCATGCATAATTTTCTTGGTATTATGCTCTGTAAACTCTGCCGATACCGATATATCGGTATCGGTAAAAAAACAAGGATTGGTCAGGCTCTATTAAATATAGTTTTCAAATACTCGTTGATATTTAAGGCAGATTTTAATAATAATCCCCAAATGTTATCCTTGATTATAGCACGGAGTCTATAATGGACGGGGAATATGAGGACATAAAATAAAAATTGTACCTAGTATTGTGGTAACATTGCATTAGCATAATGCTTCAAACACTTATTCACCCTTACCGTTAAGAACGATGCCCTTCCATTTAAGTTTGGATATTGTTGATACAATGCAACAGAAATTTTCGAAAGAAATTTTGCTTAAAGTAGTAATGGACATGAAAAGTTGTGAATAATAGTTGTAGAACAGTTTGCGACTGACAGAAGCAAATCATTGATCATTCCAGAGCCCACCTATTCACGCAAAGTGCGAATGCGGTAACTGACGAAGTCACAGTAAAAGTTCATACTAATGAAACATATTTCTCGAAATTGTCTCAGCATATCGTCAAAAAATCCATGATAAGGTAGAATTCGTACGCCGACATCTGTGTCGTGCCAAGTGATTGATATATGCATAGCCTGTTTCACAGTCCATGTAAAACACAACGGCCTCCATCAAACTATTGTCTAAAATCGAAGATTTGAAACCCAAGCAACCAGTAATAGAATGGTGAGACCCCAGAGAGCAGAAGGCCGTCTAACCATTCTGATACTCGCTATATGTATTCCGCCTAGCGTTGCAAGTCACAAAGAAACAACCTTGTATCCATAAAGGAGACACGATATATGTATATATATATGCATATCTATCAATTCGCATTGAAAAGAAACGAACATGACAACAATAAATTGAACCTCAGGAACAGTTGTTTATTGGAATTGGAATTGTAATGACCACATCATTACTTTTAATATTGTGATAAATGAAAAGGCAACACATGGAAAACAAAAATTCATATCTGTGATAACGCATACCTACAATATCGTCTATAAATATTAAAAGCATAATTGGCTCCAGGACAGGGGCTTGCGAAAGACCGACCTAAAGCTTTCGCCAATAAGAGGGCTGGCCTAGGAAAACTCTCTGTTGCTATTATTTGAATCACGGGATGCCAGTTCAGTAACCTGCCAACAATACCACTGTTCTTTGGTGTGATTAGTAGACCAAGATGTCAAACCTTGCGCAAAGTATCTAAAGACACTGGTCAAATTTCTTATTGAGGGGTTAAAGCAAAGCACAATGTGTAGTATGAAATAAATAATTGATTTTTGATGGAATCGCGGGGTGGGGATGCCAGTTCCTATTCAGGAGCAGAAATAAGTAAAATATTCCTGAAAAAATTGAAAGTGTGCTTGAGGACTACTTTTTCGAAACACGAATCTAGATAACTTAATAATGAAACAGGCCGATAATTAATGCATTATGATTGGGATCCTAATGTTCCAACTGGAACAACTTCTCCACGCAGACGGAAATTTATACCTTGCGGAAGAAATACTTTATAACCATATGAAGGATTTATTAACGGCATTATGACGTTTGCGAGGAAAACCATCCGGGCCACAGGCCCTGGCAACACAACCTGAGTAAAATATCAAGAAATTTATCACAAGTTACAGAAACAGAACCGGTATGCAGTTCAGGCACAGTGGATGAAGCACAATCAAGATCATAACGCTGTAGGAAAAAGTAATTAAATACGTCGGCCATTGAAGCATTATCAGTTACGCCTTTGTCTTCAAATAGAATCTGACATGTCAATTTACTGAGTAATTTATCATTATGAGTATTGCAAATGAAAATGTAGACGTGATGTACTGAACAATATAGTGGGTTAAATAGAAACGACCCAAATAATTTACTACAAAACGTTGATGATTTTGAAAATGCAATCTTTATTACCTCCAAACACTCTTACATAGAACCAAAAATTATCGCAGTACTAAAAACCTATTACTCAAAATTTGACATTACCTGGATGAAACATGCAATGTCTTAGTGCGAAATTTGACAAATTCAAAATATTAAGCGATAATTTAGCGAAGGAAAATTTCCATTTTTGTACAATCTGCCTTCAAGAAACCTGTATGGAAGGAAAAAATCATGACTTTTCTCTATTAATCTGCATAACTATTAACGTATTCCTTTAGGGGCCACGTGTAACTGTCATGGCGGTTTATTGATCTATCTTCATGACGATAGTAGTACATAATCAGAGACAATTTATGGGAAGGTCAATTTGTCGATGTTTCTGAAGATGGTTTAAAGCAAAAGGTCACATTCTGCAACATTTTTAGACACCCCAATGATAGAGATGACAACATTGACCTCTTCATAAAGGATCTTACTCCAATTATATTCACTGTATCCCATGAAAATTCTGATAAATTCGTCATTGGATATTTTAATGTGGACCTACCTGGGACGAACCCAAGAGAAAAATACTCGGAGTTTCTCGACTTAGTGATAAATTCAGATTTTGTGGCCAAAATAACCTTACCTACACGCTTTTTCAAGAGAAACGCAACTCTGATTGATAATGTTTATTGTTTTGCGTTCCATGAAACCTTCCTTATCATGCATTATGCTAACATAACTATCAGATCACTTACTGCTCTTCACGTGTCTTGACCAAATGTCAAAACGCCAACTTCTCCTAAATTTGTGAAAGTTGTAACCAACGATGAAAAGTCCATGACAAATTTTGCAGTGGAATTGCAAAAAGGAAATATTTTTAGCAACTTACCAAAGATCCAAACATAAATCCCAAGTCAATCTGTGATAGACTAGAAAATATAATTTGCAAGGCTGAAGAGAAGCACTTACCCATAAAAGCAATTAATTTAAAAAATGCAAACACAAGCGCTCATTCCGGATAACGTCTGGTATCTTCCACTTTGTAAAATTCTGCGATGATCGTTACAAAGAACTCAAGTGTAAAAATCAAGATACGTTAAAATATCTTACTTGGCACCGAAATCTCAAATTGTATAATAACATTCTACATAGAAATATTCGGTATGCAAAAATCGTTTTCCCTCAATTCTTCTTTATCAACTATTGAAAGACAGCTAACAAAAATGAAATTGCTGAACTACTAAGAGTACATAATCTATTTCACGATCGAACGCGCAAGCTATTTTGACTACTTGCTAAACATGTTCTGCTCTTATGTCGTTGTGTTACTCAGGCATGTTTTTGTAGTCACACTTGAAATATTACCAAAAGCTGCTTGGGCAGCAAAAGTGTCACCATCACAATGTTATGGTTATTTTGCATGTCTAAATACTGTAGCAATCTTTACTTGCAATCCAGTTATAATTTGCACATTACGTTGCTTCAATTGGATCTATACTGAAAACTGTATCATTATTTACAACATCTCTTCCACTGTTTTCAATATGCATATATATTGTAGATCAATATTCATTGCAAATATTGTGCTTGTTTGCTGCATGTGTTTCGAGGTAACTAGACTGAATATTATATTGACAGTTATCTGCTACACATGCAAGATAATGTGCAAGTGTCTACATTATATTTTGTGGGACTCTTTAAATGTTTCTTACGTATATAGCATTTATGATAATGTTTTTATGTTAGAAAAACACACCTTCCCACTTATGTACCTCAGCAGTTATATGTCTGTTTACTTTTTTCTCACTGTGATCACTCTGAATTTGAGTCTTTCAGTACAAAAGCGCACATTACTTTTGTTCTATCTTTAACATGTCGCTATGTACCGACGCCAGCTTAGAATGAATTATATCATAGCACTAAGTTCCTTGTTAATACCTTTAGCTGGCGATGTCCACCTAAATTCTGGCACTGTGCAGCATTTATCTGACACTATATTTTGTCATTCTAATCTTCGTAGTCTTTCAGATAAAATGAGATGCATTCGCTCAGATTTTACACCTGATTTTTATATAATAACCCTTTCTGAAACTTTCTTCTCTCCAAATTCTACTGTCGATCTTGCTAGACCTGGTTACCATGAAATTCACCGACGAGACCGCCCCAACAAAGTGGGTGGGGGAGTTGCTCTCTACGTTTCCAAATCCTTACATGTATCTCGACGAAATGATGTCGAGTTGCCTGACATAGAGCTCTTGTGGAGCGTGATAAGACTTCGCTATAATACGCTTTTAATTGGCGTCGTTCACAGACCACCTTATTTGTCAGTTTCCTTCTGGGGTAAACTCCAGGGAAGTTTTGATTTAGCAAATAGCACGGGTATTAAAAATATAATTTTAACTGGCGATTTGAATTCGGACTTTGCAACGCAATCAGGCCTCAAACTTGATCGATTCTCCAGGACGAATTTAACTTTGCGTGTGCAGGAACCTACTCACATTACCGATCTCTCAGCAACCTGTCTGGACCAGATACTTTCAAATATTCCCAACTATGTATGTGAAACTCGTGTGCTTCCTTCTATCTCAAATTGTGACCATTGTGTCGTGGCAGCTAATCTATTGCTTCGTCGAAAAAAAATCCTGTTTTTAAACGTCACATATGGGACTATGGTAATTCAGACTTTGAGGAATTCAAAACTTATCTTAGCGAGGTTGATTGGACTTCGTGCTTTGTCTCCAACGATATTGACGAATGCTTTAAGCCTGGTCCAAATTATTTATGGAAGCCACTGTACACTGTATTCCAAAAAAACATGCTGAAATTAGACCATCTGATTTATTATAGTATAATTCCCGCCTAAAGTCACTTAAACGTCTCGTCAAAAGAAAATACGATAACGCAAAGAGTAGAAATTTTAAACCTGGTTTATGGAATTCTTTTTGTGGAACACGGAGCCACGATCAAGAACAACTGAAAATTGCTGAGGATGAACACAAAAATAAATTGTGCGCCGATCTAAACAATTCCTCTCGATCAAGTAAATGCTGGTGGCGCACCGTAAAACACTTCATGAATAATAATCATTCTACAGCCGTTCCTTCGCTAATTCAAGATGGCAAACACATCCTAGACAGTTTGCCCAAAGCTGAAATATTCAATTCTTTTTTTTTCTTGAACAATCTAAAGTCGATTCTTCCTCAGCATCATTACCTGAAATTACTGACCTTCCAGTGCCCATCCTGGATTCGATAACTGTAATGGAAGCAGAAGTCCTCGATATACTTTTAAGTCTTGATACAAGTAAAGCTTCTGGTCCTGATGGGATAAGCGCAAAAGCCGCACCTGCTATCTCTCCATCACTCAGAAAATTATTCAACCTTTCTCTAGTTAATGAAAAATTCCCTTTAGCTTGGAAACAAGCAAACGTTTTTCCCCTTCATAAGAAAGGCCCTGATAATTTATGTAACAACTACAGGCCTGTGTCACTACTTAGTTGCATGGGAAAGGTATTCGAGAAAATAGTCTTTAAGAATGGTTTTAATTTTTTAGAGATAACACTGTCATATCTGCTCACCAATCAGGGTTTATCCCTGGTGATTCAACCATGAATCAGCCACTGGTTCTATATCGGGAACTATATCTGGCTGTCGACCAACCAAAAGAAGTTCGAATAATTTTTCTTGATATAAATAAGGCATTTGATAAAGTATGGCATCCTGGTTTGTTGCACAAATTAAGGAAAGCCGGTATTATGGGAGATCTTCTTGCTTGGTTTACAGACTATTTACATAATCGTTATCAACGAGTGGTCATCAACGGTCAGTCTTCCAGCTGGGGTAAAATTTGTGCTGGTGTGCCGCAAGGTTCTGTTTTGGGGTCCTCTCATGTTTCTGATCTACATAGATGATATTGTTAACGTTGTCCGTTCTAACATAAAAATGTTTGCTGATGATACCTCTCTCTATTTTACTGTTGATAATCCTGTCACTGCGACTCGAACTTTGAACATGGATCTTTCAGATATTTACCAATGGTCTAAAGTTTGGCTTGCCACGTTTAATGCTTTGAAAACAGATTCAATGCTCATTTCTCGAAGGACTCAAACACATATTCACCCCCCCCAATCCTATTTCAAGGTCATGTTTTGCAAGCTGTAGCTCAACATAAACATCTCGGAGTTACATTGCACTCTGATTTAAGATGGTCAGACCATCTTGCTGACGTATATAACAAATCAACAAAATTGATTAAAATTATGAAAAGTTTGAAATTTACATTGGATAGAAGAACACTGGAAATTATTTATACTTCTTTCATAAGGCCTATTTTAAAATATGGTAGCCAAGTATGGAGTGCCTGTACAGCTCAAGATGAAGATAAACGTGAAAGCATACAGCTTAATGCCGCCCGAATTGTAACTGGTGCAATGTACGGAACCAGCAATGCTAACTTATATGAAGAAACTGAATGGTTAACCGTAACTAAACGCCGGGAAATTTCAAATTTAACCTTCATGTATAAATTGGTTAATGAACTTGCTCCGGACCCATTATGTTCAATTGTTTCCACTGCTTCTTTTTACTGGAACTCATACCTATGCCACGCGCCAACAATTTGATCTCCCTCACTTCCGTGCTCGCACCGACCTTTTTCATAAATCTTCCTTTCCCTGAACCATTAGATTATGGAATCATCTACCTCTTGAAATACGGACGTCAGATTCTATCCGTAAGTTCAAATCAAGCATAGCCAACCAGTACTCAGAGCCATAAAGTTTGATGAGTTGCATAACTTTGGCAATAGATTTTTAGCTATTCAGCATACACGCCTCTGTTTGGATGCTAGCCAATTGAACTCAGATCTTTTCAAGATTGGCATTAAAAATTCCCCAAAAAGTTCCTGTGGCTCACCTTATCAAGATTCTTGCCATTACCTGTTTCATTGCCCTAATTACACTGTTCCCCAGTCAAACCTCCATACTGTTATTTTACAGTACCCTCCTTTTACGTTACAGACCATACTCAACGGGTCCTCTAATTGTTCTTTTACGGAAAATATCGAGATATTCTCAGCCATACATAATTACACATCTGTAACCGAACGTTTCAAGTCAGGTGTTGGTTGACCGCAAATCGCCTGCACAAGTATTCATATTACTTCATTGTTTATATACGGTACGAACCATTTACCAAATTCTGCAACATGTGTAAATATATGTAATTATTGTTATTGACACCGTGACTTTAAAACCTATCCCCCTATCTGACTTGTCGGCGTTTTGTCCTCTTATTTATGGTTTTGTGCGTCTGGTGCTGTCCTGTGATATGTGTCCTCTTCTGCGAGAGGGACTTATATAGGGCTTCGCCCTCTTTCCCAATTGCATATAATCATCGCTTTTGTATTCTCATTGAAAATTCAGTAAATAAATATGTTTAAACCAAATAGATGAACGCTTTAACACTTTCTTTACAAACATTGGACCGACTCTAGCTAGAAACATACATTTATCAAACTCTCCTCAATTTACTACTTACCTTCAAATCAATTCACATCCTACTTTTGCCTTCCATTAAACATCAGAAACTGATGTCGGCAAAGTCGGACAAAATTTCAAATTCACATCAAGTACAGGACATGATCAAATTTCCATGAAACTTCTTAAACATAGCAACTCTCCTACTGCACAACCATTGCCCCTCATCATAAATTAATCACTAAATACTGGAATTTCCCTGATAAACTGAAAATAGTAGTTAAGAGGTTGCCTATTAACAAAAAAGATGACGGTACACTGTTGAATAATCACAGACCAATTTTCCTTCTTCTGGCCTTTTAAATACATTTTGAAAAAGGTAGCATACCGTCAACTGTATTTTTACTTTACTTCACACAAATTATTTTACAAAAGCCAACATGGTTTAAAAAGATGTAAACGACAGAAATTGCTGCCTTAGCGTTTATGGTTATAATCTTACAACTTTTGGACTGCGGTTAACTGTTTCCAAAGCTATATGTATCTGAAAATAGATGTCAATACATCCAATTTGATGACGCTTAATCTGTCGAGCATAAGTACTGGAGTGCCTCAAGGATCACCCTCGTCATAATATGCGTAAACGACAAGGCATAGGCTTTCCCAAAATTCAAATCAATTTTCTATGCCGACAACACAACCTTTTGCTCTTATAACTTGAACATTAAAGGCCAAAACCATGATCGTATCGCACATAATATTAACTCCGAGCTTAATAAAGTACATGCCTGATTTGCTGCAAATAAACTCTCCTTAAATGTATCCAAAACAAAATACATGGTTTTTCATTTCCCCAAGCGTAAACTGAAAATAAACACTAACTTGAAAATAGCAGACAAAACCTTTGAAAGAACCGGCGACTTTGACTTTTTAGGACTAAGAATTCAAGAAAACTTACTTTGAAGTGGCCATATTACTAAAATAGTGAAGAAATTATCCAGAATATTGAGGAATCCTAAAATAAATACATAACTATATACTGCATGCGACTGGTTTGTCAAACTAAAGGAAGCACTGCATCTTACTTGTTCTGTAAATTTCTGTGCCCACACCGAACCTCTTTTCAAGAAATTAAACATACTTATGGAAGTTCCAGATGATTTCAGGAATATGTTTTCTGCCGTTCCTGTCGCCCACACTTACCCCAACCGGTACCGTCATGCCACCCTTTTGAACTGTTCAAATTTGCATTCGTTATAAAATATCAAAAATACTCAATATGACACCAGAAAGTATGATGAAAAAAAAAATTGATACCCATTTATAGTCTGGTTTTTCGAAATATATCAAACGCAATTTCTTCAAAAAATATTCCGAAAGATGCACTGTTTCATATTGTTATATATGCAATCGTTAATAACCTAGTTTCTAAAATATCCCTTATGTTGAATATTCCGAAAGTTGACATGACACACGCCTTATATTTACCATGTTTTCTATATACTCGCTGTCTGTGGTACGTCGTGGGCCGATTGGTTGTGTGCAGCTGCTGCAGTGGTGTTCGATTTCCAGGCCACTCGTGCGGCGCATGGGGGTAGTTGTTGCGCTGCTACCTTATCGCAAGTTGCTTAGTCAATTACAAGTTGCTCCAACGGTAGCTAATTTTACATCCTTTGTTGGGGTCCTCCTGACGTACAATGATATTTTCCTTCTTCTTTTCTTTACTTATGTATTTGCAAATACTTTTGTACAATACATTTATACTGCATTGTCATAATATACATATACTGTACTCTCCGAAAAAAAAAACAAACTAAGTCTGAGTCTGAGTCTGAGTCTGAGTACCGAGTCAACAGCTTTCCGAAATTGTATGCCCTGGTCACGGTGTGAACAAATTGCCTGAAAAATATATATGCTATCAAAGATAAGTTAAGTGCACATGCACTTTACACAGCATGTAGCTGCCGTGTATACCTTTGCTAAGTACACTGACTCGGCAATGTGTGGTGGATGCACCACAGAAATTACCTTAAATGGATTAATTTCAGCTCCAGAAAGTATTTGTCACGCTTCTGTGAAATTAACGTCGGTAGCTCCGGACTCCCTCGCCCCCTAACGTCCTATGACGTTTACTGTGACAGTGACATGATCTCTTATAGTTACGAAAAATGCATTAGGCTTACTTCTCAAACATTGCCTTCTGATCTTATGAATTTCGCAGCAGAACAAACGGGTTTGTGTGTTATACACGATGATGCTGTGACGATAGTACATGGTTAACTATGAATTTTCGTTGATACGAGATTCGCAACCCGGATTGCTATCAATATTATCAAAGAGCTAGAGTTGTGGAGGGGGGCGCAATTAATATATATATATATATATATATATATATATATATATATATATATATATATATATATATATATATATATATATATGGGTTAATTGCCTTATAAAGGCGCACAGGGAAGGAAGTGATACGCGTCTTTACTAGTACTTGAAACAAGGGTGTTGACGGAGATGAGTATTAACGGAACCGCAGATTTAGTATGAGTATCCAAAAGCACACAGTATGATTGACCCTACGCTTAGCTGGTCTGTATGTGATGGAGATGAGAGAATCGTAGCAGCTCTACAAATATTTGTGTACCTGCCAATGCTCCAGATACTTCATCCTCAAATTTGCCCCCGGAAGCTATACGTTAAATATCATTGAGATTATGTGCTTTCGTTTTTGTAGCCGCTGGTTTGAATTTCAGCTTTGCGTCTACCTATGCTGTTGACCTGCAATGGAAAATCACAATAAAATGGTAAAAATCAGACTTTGGTAATTAAAAAGTACCTTCAGCAAAGCTGCCTTGAGACTGACAAAACTTGAGTGTGCCACATGACTAATTTTCGCCAATAGAATGTTGATTTGAGGGCTTGCAACTTTTAATGATGTTTTAAATAGTCTCTCCTTTGTGCCAGGATTCCAAATGACATTCCATTGAAAAGAGTAGCTACCTATGGTAAAATTCCAATATATTTTTAATATTCTTCCCCTATTTGTATGTTGTAGGTGATATTCTTTGATACATCTGAAAAATTAAACAGGAATCCTACATTTTCTTTGTTAGATTGCTAGTTTAACATATCTAATAGTACCACATAAGCTTTTTTCCAATCGACACCGCCCCCCCCCCAAAAAAAAGTTTCAAGATAAGAAGCGAAAAGCCTCTAGCATATAGTTCAGTAGGTTTAATTTGTACAGATATATCTGTCTAATTGTCTTTTCGTCTTTCCAACTGCCTATAAGTCATCCGAAAAATCGTTAACGACATTGGTATTGGCCCACCGTACGTGAGTATAATTAGTCTCGATATGCTTCATGACTGCACGGCATTAGAAAATGAAAAGATAACAAAGTGGTGTGACCCCTACAAGGTTGTGCAACATTTGGTATAAAATGAATGATCCAGTGAAGAGAAATACAAACCTAGGTCCCAATGCATATCACCGTTGAAAATTACAGGGTCCAATTCACTTACATACATACATACATATACATACACACATCCCTCCATCCATCTATACGTACGTGCATACATGCACACTACATACATAATACATACATACATACATACATACATACATACATACATACATACATGCATACATACATGTGTATGTCACAGGCATGGAAACTTGATAACACGAATTAAACTCTGTGTTGAGTGTAATCCCACCTACCTGTGTCGTTTTTGCATTGGCTGTACACCCTGTACACTATCTATGGTCCATTTTCTAAATCGTATAAAAGTATGCTAAACTGTATTCGGATTCTGTAGCAATATTTCAATGATGAGACGTGTTGCAATTGCCACAGAATATGTAAAACAAGTTCAGTTTGTTCGCAGCTGCCGATTAACATACCTTCATTTGTTAAGAAAAAGTGGTCGTGTAAGGACTCAAGTATGGTGTGTGCACTCATTTCATACACCATTAACTGAAACCCTTACAGGAACGTTTTGCATTCTCCCTTTTACAAGGTGTGCCAGTATGATACAATAACTGTGGGATAGTTGCCAATATAACAAATGTGAGAATATTTTTTGCTGAGAAATGTAACATGTATCACATATACAGGGGATATTGTTGTGAAAAAATGTTTTGTATCTTATCAAAATAAAACAAATCTGCTTATTAGGGCTCTGACAACATCATGTATATCTTACATATCCTTCCACTTCAAATATGCAAAATATGAATAGTATACACGAAAACAAACATTGATTGACAGGAACCAAATGAACCACAAAACAGATGAATAACAAACGGGCTTATCCAAAATTAACTGAGCAAATTAATAAATATGAAGCATTCGCACAAGAAAACAATAACTAAAAAAAAAAAAAAAATAATAATAATAAATATATAAATAAACCCTCAGTGCCGTTGTAATTGCATATGATGCGTTTGGGATTAGCGTGTGCCTGTGTGGCATTCGGCAAAATACCTTGGGTCTGCAACTTGCCGCATTATCGATTCTAAATAGTAGATTAAACGAAATGTATGAAATGTGAATTAGAGCTCACATGGCCAGGTTCGACATAGCTTTGTTTAAAATAACTCATATTTGCTGTGCTCCTCAGAAGGGCACAATCACCATAATGAACAATTGTCGAGTGAAAATGAAACAATAATGCATGCCGGACTCTAAACATTTGAAATAAGAACTCATCACGCCTCTTATTGTGCTGTTTAAAGAATTCATTTATGATATGTTAGTAATATGGAAAGAGATCATATTCTTTTGTCGTTAGGGCACAATATGATACACTCTTACGAAAAAAAATCATATAGTTGGTGTACAATTAGCTCAAATGCATCAAGTGCAAAACATAACGGTATTGTCCTGTGCAAGCTCAATTGTATCATGTAAGATGGAACAGCAATGTATATGGCAAACTTGTCGCAATATGGAGAGGGGACTTACAGTAAGTCAAATTATACCAGTGGTTTAATCTGATGTCATGTTAGATATGTAGTGCATGTACCCTTGTAGATGATGTTTTCTACACATAAAATTAGGGTCCAGTAGTAACTTTATCCAGATTGTATATAAATACACCTTTCCAATTTCTCGATTAAGCTGGACGTTGAACTACATCAGTATCGTTTGACAGTTTTGGCCCATGGCATAAATGTATATCTTACATGCACTAAATTCATGCCTTTTTACATGTATGCCATCTAAATAAACACAGATTGACCGAATGAAATCATCACTGTATTCGCTTTGACCGAATGAAATCATCACTGTATTTGCTTTTATTATTTAGGCCTCTTGTTAGTGAATTGTGAAAGGGGAAATTAACCTCAGCGTTATATTTAAAAAAAGCGATAATAATTAGTGCGTTTGATTGATATCAGACCTAGTTGTGAAGTATACTGAACCAAACAAATAACGCAACCCTTAAACTTTTTAACTTAAATATTTATTGTTACTTTCATATCACAGAAACAAATTAGATCCATATTCTGCAGTCTTTTTGGCATAACATGTGAAAAACAAAAACTTGAAACTGTCAACGAGGGCGCGACCAGCTGGCAATAAACAGGGTAACATTGATTTGTAAAGTTCACAAATTGGCATGTCCACTAATACTGTGTGTGACCACCATCAGCATCTGTAACTGCTGTGCAACATCGGCGCATGGATGACACTAGCCGCTGCACCATCTGCCGGGGCACACGATCCCACTCTTCTTGAAGAGCCTGGCGAAGTTGCTGGCGGTTGGCGGGCACTGGATCCCGTCTCCGAACACGCTGGTCAAGGTAGTCCCAAAGATGCTCAATGGGATTGATATCAGGTGAGAAGGCTGGCCATGGCAAAACGTTAATTCGTTCTCCTTGCAGAAAATCCATCGTCAGTCTAGCGGCATGGGGCTGAGCATTGTCCTGTTGAAGCAAGTGGAGTTGCTGGTGTCTAATGAAAGGGACAGCAACAGGCTGAAGGATCTCATCCCTGTAACAGGCAGCGTTAAGATTGCCTTCAATGAAGATTAGCTGGGTTTTGGCTGTGAATGATATTCCACCCCACACCATCACTGACCCACCTCCAAATCGATCTGTTTCCAGCACACAGGCATCTGAGTAGCGTTCTCCCCTTCGTCGCCAAACATGTGTCCTACCATCTGCATGATACAGGGTGAAGCGGGATTCATCGGTGAATAGCACATCCCTCCACTGTTGATGGGTCCAGCGAGTATGGGCAGTAGCTCATTGTCGTCGAGCTTGCCTTCTTGCCTGTGTCAAAATTTGACCCCTGTAAGGACGCCTGGCGTGTAGATGGTGTTCTTGTAGTCTATTACAGACTGTCTGGGCAGATATTCTGTTGTTGGTTCTGCCAGGTGTCTGTTGTGCAGTTCTAGTGGCTGGTCGAGTTCTGTTCCGCAGATGTGACACCCTGATGTGTCTGTCTTGTGCAGGTGTGGTTTCTCTTGGTCTCCCAGGACGCTGTCTATCAGCTGTGGCCCCAGTCTCCTGGAATCTTGTAGCAAGTCTGGATATAGTGGATTTGTGGACTTGCAGTCTTCTTGCCACCTCTGCTGCAGATAAACCAGCCTGTAGCATGCCAATTCCTCTCTCCCGATCTACTGTTGATAATCGACCCATAGTTCTTGGAATACTGTGCCAAATGAATCCCATGCTGCCCTTTTGTTGTCTGTGAGGGGCTACACCAAACCAGTAAAGGTGCGAATGTTTTAGTCATGTGGGTAACACTGAATCCTGCAGTTGTCCTTGATTCAGCACAACCACCAAACTTTGAAAGCCTCATATCCTCGCACACAGTTACGCTTGGGCTGATTTCAATGTGGCCTTTTCTTGTCCCAGAATCAAAGACTTGGCAACCTTAATTTCAGGTGTCAGAGACTTGCGTAAAATAGCCTGCTGTAGTCACTCTTGATTCATGACAATGACCCCATGGCAAGGTCAGGGTACTCGACCTTGAGGTCACACTACTTGGTGCATTATTTTAGACTGATTTAACAACGGTTCATATATTTCTGAACTTTAAATACAGTTCCAATGTGAAAATAAACCCAAATGAAAAAGTTGCGTTATTTGTTTAGTTCAGTATACATTTGGAGGGTTTCCCCCAATGTAGTTCCAATAATGGTACTCAAATTATTCATATTTTATTTATTTTTGTCCATTTTTGTATGGTCTTGTCAAAAAAACCAACGGTCCATAACTTTGATTTTGCGTGGAGACGTGTGGATATCCCAGGTGTTTATTTATTCAACAGGTGGCCCTTCACGTTTTTTTGTTTTTACGGATTTTTGTGTATTATCTCAGCTGAACTGTCCGTGAGCTGAGGCTTAAGGATGTTTAGTTAACCATCGCTCATCCGTCCGTGTGTTCAAAAGTAATATATTCGACATCTGCCGCGAAACCGTAGTCAGATAAATAATCTTCCTCAAATGTGGTGGGCACGTGTATTCGGGTGGTGTTCCACAATTGTGGTTAACCGTCATGCTCTAACATCCTTTAAGATATTTTTGGAAACGTTCTTTTTTTTGGCAAAATCTTAAAAAGATCTCCAACAGTGCTTCGTCAATACCTCTTGCGGTTTGTATAGGGTAGTGGTGTGCATGCATGTGCACATATATATATAATTTTCTACCGAATGAACCAAATTCAAAACGCACATGTACCTTGGTTAAGTCTTTATCAAATTTGTGGTCACCGTCCTATGATTCGGATGCTTTTTCGGGTTTTTTGAAGACGTTCGAAAATCTTCCCTTAATTCACTGAACCAATGGCTCTGAAATTGCAGACGTGTCCAAACACTAATGGGTACCCCAGATGAATGAAGATTATTTTAGGCTTAATGTCACGGCCGCATTAGGGATGGCTATATACATAGCCCTCTTGTTCAATATTTCCCTGGAATTGTGAAAAAGAGCTCTTAAATGAACGTTAATCAAATGCACCTGTCAAGCAGTATCATTGCTTCATGGGCATGTAGAGATAAGTGCTACTTTACATTTTGCGATATATATATATATATATATATATATATATATATATATATATATATATATATATATATATATATATATATATATATATATATATATATATATATCGCAAAATACCAACAATTTTAATAGTGATATCTTTGACAGAAAAGACTTTTGTGTGAAATGAACAGATCGGGGGCAAAATGCACTTTTCTCATTACCTTGTTCATCATACCTATGGCAGCCACATGTAATTCAGGGGTGGTAGAACTTTAATCCGTTTACGTGTTGATTTTCCATTTATAAACATTTCTTAATGCGCAGATACACAACTGAAATGGGAAGGATTTTTACTGATTGTCAATAACACATACATGAAAATTTAATTTTCCACAATCTTATGCAACAGTAGATGGGTGGTATGAAAGTACAAGACTGAGCTGAATTGGTAATCGTAAACTTGTGGATTAATATTTAAATTTGGATTTGAAATGGTACCCTCTCATAAAACATACTGTTATTCCCTTCTACTGCAGGGATAAGCATAGACGAATACATGGGAGCGTCAAATGAATGATAAGTCAACAACTTGCTAGTGTCATTGTGCATTTTATATGTATGCGAACCATACACAAACTCAACAGAGTACAGCAGCATTGAAGGTCTGCCGCAAACAGTGATTTGAGTTCACGTTAATATGTATGGAGATTAAACAAATGATGCCCTTGCCTGCCGGGAACCGGAAGTATTTTGAACCTGGGGGATGGACTCTCAACCCAAAGCAAAGGTGAGGGTTCACAGTCCATCCCGAAGATTGTTCTTGTCCCTTGGTATCATTTGCTTTATTATACCTGGAAATAATATTTTTTTAAATCATTGGTCGCAAACCTCCCTCTTTGCTTGTTTCCCGGGAATTACTGCGCCATCTAGTGGAACGTGAAGGGTGACAGTACCTTCTCAACGGAAGACAGGAAAAAATGTTCCACACCAAACTAGCCAATCACGAGTGCGGATTTCCCCCTCGAGGTATAATTAAATGAAATAAACTACCATCAGTCTGAATAAACGTGTTGCAGATATTTATACATAAAGCTGAAATCTATCTTCGGCAGCATTTCTAAATTAGTTCAAAATGATGGGAAAATTTCCAGTTTTGTCGGTAATAGGGTAGAACGGTACTATTGAATGTGAAGGAAATTTTATTACTGGGTCTATTATATGCATTTGCTGCAGTGCTTGTGCAGGTAGGTAATAAATGTGACAAGAGATTTTTTAATAAACTTTGAGGTCAACAACATAACGTAAGGGACTACCTGAACTTATATCCTGTTCTGAGCTACTTATACATCATGGTGCTTATGTGCAAGTAGGTAATAATGCTGCACATATATACTTCTTTGGATATAAATTGACATCCAACTTCTACATTAGAAATTACAAAATAGTTGCTATTTACCATGTTCCCTTCCGTTATCAATGGCATGGGTGGTGCGGGAAAGTAACGGGGGCGTCTGAATTGGTATACGAAGAGCTAAGCAGAGTAGCAGTGTTCACATTTATAGCATAGGCACATCATGGTACCACAAGATATGAATGTGAGCGTAGAATCAACATTATAAAGAAAGGTAGAAGATAATGTTCATATTTACATAGTGTCTTTATCTTCACGTTAAAAATAATAGTCGTTACTATCTTTGAAGTTCAAGAGAAAGCCATTTTACGTATGCTGTATCATGTTGCGCAGTGTCTCCCTACCCAGAAATTGACCTTTAATATTTACTCTATATAAGCAGCTAATGACAACATAATGGGCGTTTTATTGGGGGATACCCTCACCCATGATCTGAGCCACAAGGGCGAAAATGTCATATATATATATATATATATATATATATATATATATATATATATATATATATATATATATATATATATATATATATATATATATATATATATATATATATATACCATTTTATGTGATTATGACTTATTTCAACTATTATAAGAGCAACACACATGCAGGATTTTCTCCGTTTTCCTATCATAAGCGTGCAATTACCACTACTTGCCAATAATGTAATTCTAACACAAAAGCATCTTTGGTCATCCGTTTAATATGGTTGTTTGAGTTTGACTTACTATCTTGCAAACCTATAAACTATGCAAATGAATGGTGGAAGTTTGCGATATGTACCAAAGGGTTATGTTTGTGTAATGTTTATAGCATTAATGTTGTGCACTTGTTACTATTCGTTTCACAATCACTCAGTTGCAGTCCCATAATCATCGGCAGCAATGCATGCTTATGAAAGATACAATACTTACACACGAACATTATTTCAAAACAAATTAGCCAGCGTGCATTGTGAGTAGGTATAAATTGTTTACGTAATGTATTGTTAGAGTGTCGCATTACTAAAAACCTGCTGCAAAACTATAACATCAACACAGAACCTTACTCTCATACTAATTTCCGTTTTGACGCGTAAAACGGTACAGTAAGTCTAAATTTTGTAACAATGTTTTGAGCTTATATAACAAGAAGCAAGGAGTTGCATAATTGTTGTTAGTTATAATTCAACATTAATTTGAGTCCTCAAATTTATGTCGCACAGTTTGGGTATGCAAAGAAGATAAATGTTGCACAATGTTTCTTTTTTACCCCATGTGCAAAGTTCCCAATAAAATACCATTACCACTGCTACTACTACTACTACTTGTACTACTACTGCTACTACTACTGCTACTGCTACTACTACTACTACTACTACTACTACTACTACTACTACTACTATTACTACTACTACTGCTACCACTACTACTAGGACGCATAAATGTCGATCTGGTGGATCACCCATTAAATTATATCTCGTATCTTTGCTCATTTGAATTGGCTTTTACATAAGTGTCTGCGAAAAATCAGTGAACTTTTTATCACTGGTGTTAGGCGAATACTGGAGAATCCATTAACCATGATATTTTCCCCACATAGCCATGTGATTTCAATCAGTCTGCTTTATTATATATGTTTTAGAAGAGAGCAATATGTAGTTACAGCGAATGCAGACAATATACTTGATAGAGCTGAACAGCCAAATCTATTTTTGTTATGTCATTTAATAAAGTGGTGCCTTATAGTTGCCACTACGAAACATATATTCATTACTTGTGTGGATAAAATAAACAGTTGTGTCTGGTGTAGAATATTACATCTTCACAAAGATAAACATGTTTTCACACGTGTTGATGTACATTCAGTTTATCATGTAACGCATCCACTTGGAGTTATTTATGATTGTTCAGTACGTTGTGATGAACCTCATAAAATAATATTTAGTTCTCCTCTCCGGATAAGGTGGGCAATGGAGATCCATGTCTTAAGACTGTGTGCGGGAGACGGCAATTTCTTGGAAATAACTGACAACACGAAACGAATTTACATACATGAATCTGGGTACGATTGTGTAACTTTACGAAATCACAGTGTAATATCCATAGATAATAACCTGAATATAATTATTAGCAGTGGGTGTTACAAGGAATATGATTTTTGGTATGGAGATTATGTAGAGGAATATATTGGAAAAATGTCACTCTTCTTTCAAACTATGGGTCCTCTTGCGTTTTTTTCAAGTGAAGCACACACTTGGAAGAGTATTCTTAACGGCTGCCTTTACAATATAATTAGCACATTTACAAATTATTTAAAGTATTTGAAGACATGCTTTAACGGTTATAGGATGCAAGTGTTATTAAAAAGTACAAAAAATTCAGACGAAAATGAAATGTATTCCCCTTCATTTAAATATACACTCCATGTTAATGAGCATGGGGCAATGCAAGTTAACATAACTCCTGATTACTGGAGTGCATTGACCAGCAAGGATTATGCAAAATGCAAAACCCGTAAGATAGAATGGACGCACATAGTCTCCGTTGGTCACTGGACTTTGACCGCCCCTCTGGATAAAGTGATAACATTTCAATTTAAACATATACATTTGCCGCATGAGAAAAATTGTAAATTTTCAAGGATACGCCTGAGAAATCTATGGGTTCTACATAAATATTTGGGTCTTTACAACTTTTGCTATGTGACACCTGGAGAAGTGTTTACTTCGGTATCATCATATATATTCCTTCAACTTCTGCTCCAGGAGTGGTACACGCATATTGTTCGAGCATCATTTTCAATTTATTATCTAATTGCATCTGTCCACTCATATCACGATGCTCAAAAAATCACATCCGTCAATGGGTCTCTGAAGCTAAGCGGATTATATGACCCATCGGGTCCAAACTTGAAATACGAACAAAAGGTAATTTATACGTATACAATTCAAACTTATGTAGGACTGTCCTACGAGATGTTGTTTGTGTATTATTTCTTAATAAACAAACCATTGCTAGTGAAGGTATACGAAGGTGACTTGGCTTTAACATCAGTATACTTTATTTGTATTCAGGCAAATATAAAATCGAATTTAATGAATATATATACATACTGTGGGCATATTGTTACAATTTCAACTCACTTTCCCATCGGTGGACTTGGAACTATATATCTTATGTACAGAAGCGTCACTGCATTGTTCACAAACACAGGATCTTGGCGACAGTTTTATCATTTCCCCACCCTTCAAAACGGTACACTCCAACTGACAATTCGACCTTCAATAACACATGTTTCCAATTATATAATACGTAGCATGTTGATATCAACACATCAAAGGTTTACTTTAAGGATACGAATAGAAGCTATTCATTGGAGAGGGCCTCCCAATGAAAAAGGCTGTCCCTTTGGCGGAGTCTCATTTTTGATTGAAAAAACGTTAGAGAACAAGATTGGACCGTATTGCGCTTTTTCCATGAATACTCTTTTTCCTTGTGTGTCTCAGCCCCCAGCCACCATGCCTATGATAACGTCTTCAAATCGGGCTTATATAATAATATTTAAGTATCTGCAGGAG
Source organism: Hermodice carunculata (assembly GCA_964020975.1). NCBI lineage: Eukaryota > Metazoa > Annelida > Polychaeta > Eunicida > Amphinomidae > Hermodice > Hermodice carunculata. The sequence continues at coordinate 62,278,967 of OZ026628.1, forward strand.
TCACGCTTGTCAGTGTTTCTATCGTTTGCTGTAGTGCAATGTATGGGAATTATACATAAGCCTGGTAATTATGACGCACATCAATATAATGCAACTGCTGGACTCACATCGATATCTCTGATAAAAAATCAGTGTTATCATATGATGTTTCAGAGTACATGTGCAAAAACGAACCAGCAAATTAAAATAGTGCTTATTGGTAAAGCTAATTCCTTTTCTTTCCTAATCTCGACAAACAAACGTTGGTGCAAAAACACTTCACCTTTGCTTACTGACAAAAAAGCAAGGACTGCCACCAAGCTAATAGTAAAGTCTAATGGTTTTTCTGAAGAGGTAGGCGGACATTCTAAAATTACCGGCAGTCAGAATGTACTACTATATTTAAAAAAATACACATGTGTGGGAAATTCCCTTTATATAAGCATACTAGTAAAACCAAATCAATGTCCAATAACAGAATCAAGAGCCAAGTTTACTTCCATAATGCAAAATGGCGAATTTTGTATCGAAAGATCCTATATGCTACTCCACACTGCAAGGCTATTTCATCTGATCTACCAGCAGCCGAAAGTTCACAAGGGAAAGAGTATCAAAACGTTGAAAATGTTAAACTTTAGCTTATATTTCACTTGTAAAGATGTGTTCACATTTAAATTGTCGATTTGCCGTCCCAATCAAAATAATACCCCGTTGACTTTAGTAGATATGAACATTAGGACAGACCATGAATGTGCCGTATCCTGGATCACATATAATTTCTCGGGTCATGCTTTTACATGGCTCTGTTTTGAACACCACAATGCAAGATTTCGAGATGTATGGGTAGAGATATTTCGCACTGAAGAATCCAGGCCTACGTGCCATGCCATGCTTAATGTGACGGTGCAAGCTACTCCCCTTTCAAAAGACACTGTTCTGCTGTACAGACTCGTGAATAGAAATATAGAAATAAAACAAGGTAAAGAAAGAAAAGTGAGCGGTGATTATTATAAGTTTCAGTTCGATCAAACCACGTATATGTTACCAAAGGCGCATACTCGCTTCATTGTTCATTGGAAGGAGGCGCAAGCCATATGTAACAAAAAAGAGGGCCATTTGGTTGCATTGAATACTAAATATGAATTGAACATATTCAAGTACGGTGTCGCCTTTGGGTCGCTACACCCTGCATGGATTGAATTATATCTAATGGACATAGTTTTCATTGGCCTGAGATCTTCTTTTGTAAGTCCAATAAATTATAACTAATTCCGAAGTTTAATACATGTCATTGAATAGAAGCAAGACACAGCAGCTGAACACACTAAGCACCAACAATGATGTGTAGCCTTTTTCTTGAAAGTCTGAAACACATTTCCTCACCAATGGACATAATCCTGGTAAAATTGTCGATGGCATAATAGTAGAAATGTAATTACTGTGCTTCTCATGAACAAGCTTCCTCACACTGCCGACATATATGACAACGAATAAGAAATTTGTCAAGCATATATTTATGGTTTCATTCACAGGGCTGGAGAGTGTGAATTAAAAAAATTAAAAAGGAAAAAAGGAAGAAACAAACAAATGAAAAATCTAATCAAACAAAGCAAAACAACCCCAATAAAATATAAGAATCAAACAAACAGAAAAAAAAAAAAAGAAAAACAAAATGCCGCCACTAAATTATCTCTTTGTATAAGATACTTATGAGTCTGATATAATCATATATTGCCATTAGGCCCCCCATGTACTCAAAATGCTCTATCAACAGTAGCCTTTACTTGCTTTTTATGTTTTAAGATATGCCTCCTTGGTAACTTTATCCCTGTAGCATGCAAGGTATCCAACTTGGAAAGTTTTCTCTTTTGATCAACTTACTAATCATGTGTTGAAAGTCCGTAGTGCCGTGCCCGTTCTCGTTGGACACTGATCGTTGTGTACTGTTAGACGCTTGGACCTCTGAGATTCGGTAGGGCACTGGGGACTGTTTACTAGAACAGTGTTTTACCTATTTTTCCCCTTTTAGTGTTGTGGTGACAGTGACTAATTAGTGAGCCCAGCTTGCAGACAGGTTTCCTTTTATTTGTTACTATTTTGACAGTACCGGTCATGCATTGGCGTTATATCCCCATCATCCGTCTTGTCTGTGATCTGTTTTGTTTCTGTGCGTTTTGATGTATGTCCTGTTAGTCGTTTTTTTCTATAAGAAGGATTTGGTGTGAATATATTTTTATCGAAAAACAATTGATCGACAGGCTACCCAGTCTATCTCAGGGCCTCTAGTAAGAGGGATTTAAAGTTGGAGTTTTCCCGACTCCATTTGCCAGATAATTTTATCATCATTTATTTACGATCTTGGACTAGTAAATTATGTTCAAATTAAGGTATTGCAAAGGAACGGGTGAGTTTGAAGGGTAAAATTATGCAAATTGAAATGTACGCTCATTACCTAAAGCACTAATCCACTCATCAGACGCCTGTCAGTACAACTAGGGCACTAACGCTGAGATAACTGCAGCGTGGAACAAGTTTTTTTCTTGCAGTTTTGCTGAAATCATTCTCGTACGCAAATTGTTGTTGATTGTAATTATATCAAGGCTTGACAATGCCGGTAAAAGTTATCGTTGGCTTCAGGAAAAGAGCGTCAAACATAGCATATTTCAGAGTGATTACGGGGCTAGAACACTTTGTGACTTTCATGTAGAAATATATAATTAGTAGGTTTGTTTCTCGTGCAAGACTATTAAAAGTATATACTTTCTGAACGAAAATATTTGTCTGAATGTAAATTTACTATTGGATATCAGATTTAACCATTTCAATTGTTTTAAGTTCATTTGAATTCAATATTTTAAAATTTACGTCACTTAAAAAATTATCTACAAGTTAACCTGTAATAGCAACTTTAATCTAGTTCGTCTGCCTAAAATTCTTGTCTCAGATTCGTTAAAAAGAGCTGAGTTGAATTTTACGCACCAGAGATATTTCAACGAAATTTAATAAATTATAATTAAACTTTAGAAAGCTTAAAAATTTAAACGAAACCATTGTTGAAAAATTCAGATCATGTTTGATAGCCACCAATATGCTGTGTAAATTTTGATCGAAGCCAAATGGTTATCTAAAATGTGTTTGAGCTAAATTTGTCTTTATACTTAAAATATTGAAATTTGGTTCTAATCTAAAAAGTGATAAAAATGTAAAGTCTGAACAGTAGCAAAAGATCCGTTTATCTGTAAAAATGTATCAAGATTTCAAGTGTATTTTCATAAAATGTATATGAAAATGGTTTTTAACATCAGGTTTAGATGTCTGTTATATTCCAAATACTGATGTCACATGATTGACCATATAATTGTAATGCATCTTGATTTACTCAATCAGAGCAGTCCAAGCTAAATCCACCATGTCAATTTCAAACGAGAAAGGCTATACATGAAGGGAAACACACAGACCTACATAATTGAAAAATGTGTGTGTTCTAGCTTCAACTGTTAATATTTTTATCATTGGGATAACCAATGCAACTTCTAATACATCTGTTATCAAACTGCTGCTTTGCCGTTAGCGTAAGTAGCTTTTTTAGGTCCATACACTGAAGTGGTTGTATTTTTTTTTGTGATGTCATGGCACCTAGTTAGACAACACGAAAACATCTGGCACCCTCAACCTTTCAACACACAAGCTTAGTTTTGTCTCTTTTGATTCATATAGGACGAGGAAATTATAGAACATTTTAATAACCAAGATTTTATAACCTTTGGGCGGGAATTGTCATTGCGTTTTAGATGGATGGCGCTTGTGGTATAATAATGACTCTATGTTAATTGTTATAAGTTGCAGGATATTAAAGAGCGTTTTACCGTCGACGACAGAGGAAACGTATGAGGTAACTTCTCCTGCCTTGGGTCATTTCTGACCATTGGGTTTGAATTGCTGTCATTGGATATAATGTTTGAACTGAACATTTCCACTAATGTTTGCACAACAAAAAGTTAAAACAATTTCTTGAGAGCGTGGCAACACCCTTGAGTTGAATCCAAATTGAAACAGGCCTTGGATGATAAACTGTTCCTTCTAAAGATATGGATGCAGCCGAACGGATAAGAGAGGACCCATTTTCGGTGAGGTGATAGGTGCCCAGGGTTGCTAGTCCAGGACTCAGCCATTCGATGGTCGCCCCGCGCTCCATGTATGTATGTATGTATGTATGTATGTATGTATGTATGTATGTATGTGTGTATGTATGTATGAATGCATCCATGTATGCATGCATGTATGTATGTATGTATGTATGTATATATGTGTATGTATGTATGTATATATGTATATGTATGTATGTATATGTATATATACATATATATATATATATATATATATATATATATATATATATATATATATATATATATATATATATATATATATATATATAAGTGTGTGTGTGTGTGTGTGTCGGTACAGAGAGGAATTCTAATTTGAAAATAATATATAGTGACATAGTCCGTCAAAATTTCTATCCATGTGAAAAAGCAGCCCAGGAACGCTCCTGAAACAAAGGTATTAAACAATTTGTGGTCGACATTATGAGCTGAGGATATAAGGTACACAAACAGACTCCTAACACAACATCTTCAAGATGAGTATTGGAAGCACCCTGTTTTTCCCAGAATGTGTCGTATTAATATGTGTACTGTTTGGGAAATTATATTTGAAGTTAAGATTTTGCACACGAAATATGAACAGATTCGGGAAAAGTTAAGACAACTGATGTACACCCATCTAATGTAAACAAGAGGACTGAAGAAAACCCGTCCTCAGCTAACCTCCATACATGTATATAGCCCGTAATTAGTCCCGCACTGGGCAGGAGCATGCAGAGTTAGTGTTCTTACCCAGTTTCAAAGCAATCGGCTGAATTGCTTGAAGGAAGAGTTGTAGGGTTTGTAAAAATATAACGGAACAAGTTTACAAAAATCATAATCACTGAAGCAAGATTATTGGAGTAAATTCAGTGGAGACCAATCAAGTGTATCTAGTTGAAAGTTACAAGTAATTTTGAGAGCTCCCCCCAAAAAAAAAAATTGTGAAGGAACAAAATTCATACAATGAAAAATCAATGGAGCATTGCCGTTGAATAAACTCAATTGAAACAAACACAAGGCTTCTTGCGCTAAATTTGAAATGAATCTGGCTTACGAGTGTGGAGACCAGTTCAAAACTGCCAATTACACTGGCAATCCCTATTGACATACATTGTAATCAATACGAATGAAGGCATCAACCAACGAGTACCCCAAAATGTAAAACATAAGGTATCCGGATCATCACCAGCTAGTTAAGAACTTTGCCGGACCTTCCATAAGGTTCATTTCTATACGTTTCACCAGAATCTGAGACATGGTTTTTGAAGAAATCGAAACGGAAAAATGGCAGGGGTAATTACTGAACAAATCAAGATCCGAGGGTTTTCAGAAGTGACACGATTTAATTTCAAAGCGGCTGGTCACGCAGTTTCAAGGAAATAGTTTTAACGATTTTGACAAAAGTTGTTTATGTTATCAAAAAGAAAAAAAAATAGAATAAAAAAAAAATAATAATAAATAAAATACCCCCCCCCCCCCAATTCATCAACCATGGCCATTTGAACAAACTTGGTAGGGACCCAACAAGTTTGAAGTGGATATGGATGACAGTGTTTGAAGAATAGCTGGAAATATCAACTGTGAGCTATGGATGGAACGACGACGGACCAAGTAGTAGCAGGGTGACGACGGGCCAAGATTTACATTACAACCTCAGCTAACTGAAAAGTCAGCTGAGGTGAAATCCACAGATGCTGTCCAATGTATCTTTGAAAAGTTTACAAACATCAATTTTAAATACATTTAAGAAACAACATGCAAAGTATGAACGAATGGTGTACACAGCCACTTTTTCGTTCAATCAGAAATGCGATAAAAGAAAACATCTTTAATGACTTAAATATATACCTGATAAAAATGAGCATGAACATAGATTTCGTTTGGCAAGTTTATCAGTAGGGGTCACTGCACTACATCCTGGTAAGGAAAGATAAGAGGCAGCTCCTCATCAACTTCCAGAAGGCAATGTACACAAGCGACTATTATCTATAAAACTCAAAGTAGTTTGAAAGTACTTAACAGCAAAGCAAAATAGAAAATCCATTAACAAAAAAGTTTGGTTCTCACAGAGTACATTTAACAGTTAGGTATAATAGGTTTATCTTGGTATATTCACAACATGCAAATATAATTCAACAAAACTTAAAAATAAAGGAAGCTGTAAATGCATCTGTATCTGATTGTTTAAAAATATGGTACAGAAAGTAAATAACGGAAATAATACCTTGCACAATATTTTGAAAAATACCTGATACAATGCTTGAAAAAAAAAACATATACGGTACTCGAAAAGATAATCTAAACAATATTTGAAAAAAGTGCCTAATACAATGTTACACAACACACACTGGAGCAAATTGAGGACAAAAAGTCAAGTACAGAGATTATAACATTACGTTTGAGTGTCATGCATTTTTATTCCACTGTTGGAACAGTACTGCATAACATATTACTAAGCTTAGATGTTGCCCATGTTTGGCCCATTAAAAATCATAAAATATATAATTTTATGGTAGGGTACAGCTGGTAGATTAGTTTTGAAGACATTATAAGACTCGTGCCTGAAAACAGGAAATTCAAATCTCTTTAGTAAAACAAATAGTTTCCAAAACATCAAAAATGTAAACAATACGTGTTGTAATCAAAAGCACGAACCCTCTCACCTATTTTCTTATTTGTGAGCCAAACTGATTTTTTGTTTCAAATATTCTGATCATGTAGAAATCATAGACACCCATTTGAGGTCTTTTTAATTCAAACCAAAAACTGTAAAACATGTCAGGTAATTTTGCATGGACAAAATATGTCTAATATTTGAATCGGCTGACGTTTAACATTAATACCAACTTTCTTTAAATGAAGTGCTTAATGCTTAAAGATGAAACAAATTTACGCTATTGGTTATTCACTCCCCTGAGCTGATTCACTAAAATATATTTTATTGATCCAAATATATCAAATACAGCACACGTGTCTCAAAGGCAATCGGAAAAAAGACAGAGTGCTATTCAAATCCCTTTTGCGAGGAAATATTAAATGCAAGTCAGAACTAGGACACACTCAACACAAAATGAGATGATAATCGCTTTAACCGGACAAATAGCGAGACAGAGAAAAGTCATGTGGGACCTCAGCCAGAAAGGCGACTCATTGGAGAGTTATGGGACATCACAATCAGATTATGGTTTGCTTATCCAATACCTGTTGGTTGGAAACACACAGTATCTGAGAGAGACAAATTTCTGTACTGATGAAACAATTGAGATTTTCTTAAAGACAGCATTCACAGCTACCATATGATACAGTTTGCCAGGTAAAAGGAGCTTAATGAGAAATCGTGGTAGGAAGCGACGATCACTTAACAACAGAGTGGGACAATTAAAGAAATAGTGCCAAGCATCTTCACTAGATAAATCGCAGGCACATAACGATAAATCTTTCTCACCTATCCTAAAAAGATGTGAATATAATGGGCTAGCATCAAAACGTAGGCTGGTGTGTTAGCCTGTCAGAAATCTAATATCGTAATTGTACAGTTCAAAAAACTTTATACCCCGGACGACCTCGTAATACTTGATATAAATGTTTTGACGCACAAAAATTTCTAAATTCGAGAGGTAACTGATTCTTTTACCTGTAGGTTGAGGGGGAAAATATCAAATAATTTGTTTGAACCGAAAATGGGATAGAATAAATTGTTGTCGCGTGTGATACTGTTGGTTACCCAAGGTAGAAACCGTACTAAGGAAACAGCACGATGAATCGGGAACGAGCTTATTAACAATTTTATATACAGATGTTTATTTTAATATTTACCTGCACTTGGATAAAATTAACCACCCGGATTTCTCTTATAATTTAGCATTGCTCATTCCACACATTGCGCCTGTGGCATTGCGAGCAGCATCCAGGTGAATACTTTCCAGTTTTATATTCGTCCTGTACCGTGCTGCAGCACCATACTGTACTGCCATACTGTAATATTGGTCTAATGAAACTATTATAAATAATTTCCAGAGTATGTCTGCCTAGTGTAAACTTCATAATCTTTATCATGTTAATCGATTTACTAGATTTGTTAAAAATCTGAGAAATGTGGTCAGACGTATCGTGTGCCCAATATATTTGTGTTGGGGAATATTTTGTTACTTATTTCCTGGAAAAGGAAAAAGAAGATGGTTAACTTGGTTTCCAGCATAGAATCAGTTTGGAAAGCATTGAAGGTCACAACCATATTTTTGAACCATTGATCTGTATCTGAAAGACCCGAGTTTACAGTTTGTGCTGCGTTGATAAGATCATCAATATTCAAGTACAAAGTGGTGTTTGATTTAAATGAAAAATATAAAAGGGCCAAGAACGGAACCTTGGGGTACACAAGCAGCAATTTTTCCCCATGCTGGAGCACTGACTTTGAACAACTACTCTTTGGTAGCTATGTCTTACACAGTCAGTAAACCATTCATGAAAGTCTCTGTCAATACTCACCCTCGTTAATTTGTACAGAAGTCCTTAATGCCAAATCTCAACAAATGCTTTTACTACCATAAAGAAAAATGACTCGTACTTCCTTTTGTTGGTCCACATTGAAGCTTATGGTACGCAAGACGAAGCAACTGATTAATTGTCGAATCTCCGGGTATAAACCCTGATTGATGATCAGAGATAACAATGTTTTCAAATTAAAAAAAACATGCTTGAAAATTATCTTTTTAAGTACCTACTCCCTTTCTTGAAAATGAAAATGCTTTGATATAGACCAAGCTTAACAACATACTTTGAAGATAGCAAGAGAAGTCAGTTTATTTGTGTGTAAAACCAATTGCGGCTGTTTTGACAGCATTATCTCAGTATTTGAAGTAAATTCAGTTGTAAGAAATGCAGGCACTGTTGGCACGACATCTATCATTATTCACTGTGACAAGGATAATTTTTTAACAATGACACAATATGGTCATCGCAATAGACTCAAAGAAGAATGGTATAATCAATATATGATTAGAGAGTCGTACCTATCGAGTAAGGCATCCATTGTCGCATGTAGATCAAGACATCAGATGACAATGGCAGGTTAACAAAATTTATTTTCGGTTTTGTTTAACAGGCAGACCAATTTCGCTTTTACTTTCCCAGTAAACCATGGAAATCACGGTCAGCGATTTTCGTCATATAGATGGAAATTATTAAATAAAAAACATGTTTATTATCTATGCACAACATATCTGGCGTTTAAACAATATGGTGATTAGATATTTGCTGCTAGCCACTTGTAAAGGCTTATTTACGTTATCATTTGAAGATTGATGACTTCTTTGAGGTGGTAGCATCAACAAACAGTATACAACCACGTTTAGTTGATGCGAAGTGTACATTTGTATTATTTACAAAGGAAATCAAGGATATAATCTTCGGTTTACCATACTTTCTAACAGCAATATTTATTTGTATGATAGTCATCGAAATAGACAAGCGGTGTCAATGCAAATAATTTTAACTCAATTTTGAGCATGGTCTCTCATACCACAAAATCCGAATTTTCTGTGGAGATGCATGTTTCTGTGGATATGCATGTTGGTCCAAATGCTGCATACTTTGAACATATTTACATATATACTTGTTTTTGTCATTTTCCATTGCCCAAATTTTTCATACGCCAACCAATAAATTCCAAAGGCGCAGTTTCTCTTTACCAAAGTTTGTAAAAACTTTGTCCAAATTGGTAAGGCAACGACTTACAAACAAAACATTCATATGATTGGTCGGTCAGTACTTTTAAAAATGTTTTACACGGCAGCCAACAAAGAAATAGGACAAAATGTTTTGAGACTATCGTGAATTTTTGTGATGAAGGTACTACCTTTGCAACTTTAAAAGGTGGTAAATTGTCAAGAAGTATAAGATTGATTAATGGCATGGTAGAGCTAGTCTGACAATCAGGTGGGCAAACATTTTTGTTATAGCGTTGATAGTTTACCATGACCTGCTGTAAGAATTATACGTTGATAGGATAGCATTGATTTGACCCTTTTGCATCCTTGAAAAGGAAACTAAGAGCCGATCAGTGACCTAAAACGCCTCCACCAGGACGGACAGACAGACAGACGGACGGACCTGTAGGTGACGACAACCCCCTTGGGTAGGTCAAGGTTACTTCTGTTTATCCTAATGACAAAGCTTTGGTGCAAATGCAATGGGTAGAGATATTATGGTAGGGCTATTTTCTTCTATGCAGCACTGTGACCTTAGTATGTGACCCTGTAACCTAGTTTTTACCAGATGTCCGAGGCATCCTGAAGACCACCTGTCATAAATAATTGGTGCCGCTACAATGGGAAAATTAACATTTGAAGATATCATGGTACCGCGCACTGTCACCCAAATATGTGACCCAGTGACCTAGGTTTTGATAAACTTCTGAGGCATCCTTGGGACCAACTGTCATGTAATTGATGAAGCTTATTCTAGATATTGTGTTAATGCCGTTTTTTAATGTTGTACTGTGACCTAAATATGTGATTTATTGACATACTTCTCGACAGGCACCTGTAGCAGTTCTATAGCCCCCTGTGATACAAATTTGGTCTCTGTAAAGTGAGTATTTTCTGAGATATGGCATTAACAAGGCATGGACGGATGGACAGATGCATAGATGACGATAATATCCCTCCAGCCCAGGAGGCCTAGGGGTCACAAAAATGTACTACATTAATAATGTCTCCGAAGTAAACATGTATTTCGTAGTTTATGACAATACTGGTATATGTATAGGGGAAACAAAAATGTACTACATTAATAATGTCTCCGAAGTAAAGATGTATTTCGTAGTTTATGACAATACTGGTATATGTATGATTGTTTTGAGTTGATTTACTAGAGACTCAATGTGTGTCACATTATTAATGGTGACTAGGAGAGAATCTTTCCATTTTAATTTTAATTTTACTTGAGTTCACGACGGTTTAGTGTGCATCCTATGTCCTTTCTGTGGTATGAATAAATATTTCAAAATAAGAATGACAATAAAGTTATGTTGTTTTTTTTTTGTTAAAAAAGTGAAAGTTCTAAATTTCGTTTTAGTTTTATTTTTAATAACATTAGGCGGTCCAGTTAAACGTTTTTACTACAACAGGTTTCATGGATCTCATATATATGGAACAAACAACCCGTAAAAGTGTGATTAATATCAAGACATCAGTATTGTCCGTTGACCAGAAAATATAAAAAGGGTTCATTTTGGATAGAATTAGAATTTCTGAGGGTTTTCAAATAATCTTGACAATTTTGATTTGCCAAACATAAATTGAAATGTGACAGCGCAACCTGTTCTGATGATACAAATAATGGTCCCTCAAGCATAGGAAATGCACCTATTAACAGGTTAATTTTATTTTAATTCCAGAAAGTATGTAGATGTTTCATCTGTCACTCTTTGCATTTACAGATGTATCAAAGAATTGCACTTCTCAGACCATTTAATGCAATAAAAAATTTCATGCAGTGTGTTCCAAACCCTTGTGCAAATAAAGGTATATTTGGGATTCCTATTGTAATGCTGGGGAAATTTTCATTCTTTTCGTGGAGAATTTCAGTGGTGGGTTGCTCGTGCCTGATTTGATAAAGTCACCACAACAATGCTTGAGGGTAATCTTACAAGTCAGCAAAAGATAGCAATTGTGATACTGCATTATTTAATTAGCTTGGAAAAAAGTAAAGTCTGTAGTTCTTAAGGAGTATTTCATGGTTGAGAGGACCGGTTTAATACCACCTATTAAGTTTTAAGGGTAGCTGCCTGTCTCAAGTCAGTAATTTCTTCATATTAGTATTGGAACATGAATGTTATGTACTGATAATTCTTGAATCTCTGCTTTTTCCTGTATGTATCTGTGCCCTCATTGTTGGTGTAAAATTAATGCATCAGAACCCGCTGATGGGACAATTGATTTTTGCTCTGTCCACCAGTTTTTCTGTCTCACTGTTCTTCCATTCTAAAAAAATTGTGCATACCACATTTCCCACATCATAATACTTACGGTCGGCAAACTTTGTTGGTGGTTAATTCTTAGGCTGTACGTGTGTGGAATACCAAAATTAAACCACATTGGCATCTGGTCCTTGACCTTTGGCCATGCAAAAATACCCATGCGGGCAATATTCTATATATTGTAAAGATGCAGATGACAAATGTGGTGTGTTTGTGTGTGGTTATACGTGGTGGGACCGAATGGTGTATCACATGCCGTATAGAGCCACCTTGCCCTTTGTTCTCATCGTATATAATTGTTGTGAGAGCGATATTTGCCTTACCGTGGACGTCACTAATACTAAACTTGGTGTATGGATACTTCTTCGGATAACAATGCGCCTATACTAAGTAAGGCATTCATGACCTTTCAATCGAATGGAATAATTATGTTTCTCAATCCATATTCCGTATACTAGATGACCTACAGATACCACTGAACTCGGATGGGGGAATCGCCGTGGATTGCTCTTAATTTGAAACAGAAAATTAATTTATCGAGTTATAAACAATTGGGTCTCAAATATACTCAAATAAGGGAGAATATCAAAACAGTTGTGTTGAGATTACATAGCGTGAGCTTATTTTTGCATAATATCTGCACAAAAGAACAAATCTGAGCAGTGTTTCAAAATGCAACCAAACTGGACTCAAATCTGTTCAGTCAGGTTTGATAATCCACAGAGGTTCATCAAATGTGAACTGTTTTCTTTTAGGCACGGAAAATACTTGACAATTTCTTATGCAGCAGTGTGAGAAAAGTCGGAATGGTTCACGGTTCTAGCATTCTAACTTTCCTGACATAGATTGCATGGGTTGTACTTTCGTCTGCAATACAACTGCCCACCATGGTTATAGCACATGTTGTACTTATATGTAGCCACATCTGGGCCCATAGTATATGTCCTGTGCGACACTATGTGGAAGTTCAGTATTCTTGATAGGGGTATATAAGATATAGTCTAATTTACTTCATCGCAGGTTAAATGCTGGCCCACTGTACCTATTCGTACATGAGTGGATCTTACGCTGTGTTAATTCTTTTACAGATGTAAAGGTGGGACACAAAAAATTTAATACCTCTTGCAAATTTAACAATGCATTTAGGTCATACAACTATCTTATCCCATCATTAAACAAGGTTATTGGGGGCTACACTTAGCCGGGGTAATGGAGGTGGTGGCCTAATGGCGACCAGCCTACTGGAAAACGTGTTTTGGAGAATGAAAAAGTTTCAACATTTATGTTAAATGCACCCCCCCCCCCAATAAAGGAGAAAAATACCGTGCATAATATTATGTCACGCGTGAGTCCTATGATAAAAAGGGAAAGTAAACAGGCAAAAAGGGAAAAAACCCACATATTTAGAATTATGGAGATGATCAACTGGCTGTATGTACACCTCAATAAACCACTTTTTTCACTTCTTTACTGGCATTTAAATGAAGGGAGTTTGTTTGTGTTTCATGATTGAATACCTGTGTACATGTGCCTAATTAAATGCAGATTCATGCTGTGATCTGGTATAGTAATACTCATCTGAATTGGTATGGTCTAACGCTTGAATGAAGTATTTAATGGTTCATCTTTTCGGGAAATAAAAGTACAAATAAATACATCAAAATAAGCATAAGTGCAAACACGAGAGAAAACATATGAAATAAGGTAGCGATGCAAAACTCAGGTATTAAAGAGAAATGAAACTCATTGAGAAAATAACTGACAAGCTTACAAAGTAAACTATAAAGACAAGTCTGAAAAGCTAAATAAATAGGGTATATATAGAGATAAGAGTCTATATAATAAAGCACTGTCCATATGGAATGATAAAGAAGTAAGGGCGGAGGACCAAACCCACCAACCGCGCAAACGGTATTGTTTCAAAGACAGATGATCAGCATCCAAGAACTTTCAATCTCGTTTGCTCAGGAAGGATAATAAGACGAGAACTCTACTCAGTAATGGTTATTCTAAAAGACAGCGGCACGAAATTAAATCCAGAAAATAGTCTTTGATTCTTTAATGTCTGAACTACAAAAACGATTCAGTGATTTGATAAATTTTGATTCCTTCTTTTTCTATTGAATTTTGAAGAATAATTAAAATGTCAAACTTTGAGGATGGATAACAAGCAGGCTAACCAAACCATAAAAAATCGCAGGATCATTTTTTGTTGCTAATATGTCACAACTAAGATGCAAGTGTAATTATGATTTAATCACAAATGATTAGTGACTTATACAAAAATTTATGGGGTGGATGGTTTGCGGTCAACTTTTAATTAGTTATTCAACAAATATATTTTTTGGAGCATGACAATTACACACATAATAATTTGTTATCCCAACGCAAGTACATTTTGAGCTTAGATCGATTGAAATGGGGTTTATTTTTGGTATCTTAGCTGTCTAAATAAGCTCTAAAATGCGGTTGCGATTGCACATAGACTCAGAGATTTGATGGCAGTTGCTTACTTTTGCCTGCAAATGTGATTTAATGTATGTTTATTCAATTTAATTATATTTTTATGAGAAGGAAGCAAAGAATAACTTGCATACAGCCAAAAGTTTTATTATTATTATTATTGTTTTTGTTATTGTTATTATTATTATTATTATTATAATTATTATTATTATTATTATTATTATTATTATTATTATTATTATTATTATTATTATTATTATTATTATTGATAAGGGGAAATGGATCAGATGGATTAATGGAGAACCCGTTTCAATGACAGAGTGGTCAAAGAATGATACAAACGTGCAGAAGTTTATTTTACTTGAGAAATCTACAACACCATCAGACAAGTTACTGCTTATTCAAAATGCTCTCAAGGAAAACCAGCCTTGCAATTCAAAGAAACTGCAGTGTGCTGCTATGATGTTCTTGAGCACGTTTATGAAGACGCGGTGGTTTACTATCGATTGCACCTTGCGTGTCAAACATCCCTCGTTTATTTGTGAATTTGCCAAAATGACATCCTCTTATGGACTCATCCCCGCATTAGTGCCCAAATGCCCAGCCTATTGGTTACTTTTTGACAATACCTGTATCCTCCCTCATTTCAGAACACAGGGGTACAGCGAATATAGCGTTGCAAACTACAAGTGTTCTTTGCTAAATGCCCAAGTTTTGTTCATGAATAAATCTGACATCATTGCAATTAAAAAATACGTGATTGTTAAATCTGAAATAGTGAATACAGTATGGATGCATGGTGGGTACTTTCCAAAGAAGAACCCTAAACCAAAGATGTTAAAACTTGTGACTATTTCTGAATTTTGCTGGTTTGTTGACTATATAAGCAATCCTTTCATTACAGAAATTCTTTGGATTCAAGTAGGAAATACTCTGCCGGGTAACTGTACCCAAATAAATGTTAAACCGTACAGTTACAAGTTTTTAACAAAAAATGTGATACGCAGATATCGTCAGTATGTTAAGACAACAGACAGAAATAATGGCATTTTCCCAACTATTAAATTTAGAACTATTCAATCATGTAGATCAAAATCTTTGTCCGATGGCGTTCTGTGTCAAAAAAATGTACTCCTTGAACAGTCCGGCTGCATATCACACCACTTTATGTGTCATAGTTTGGAATGCATAATTGACTACTACGTGTGTGATGGACATAAAGATTGTACAGATGGGAGTGATGAAATGCACTGTGATGATGTATGTGTGAGTTACACGGGGGAATGGACATCCCTATCATTTTGCCTTCAAACGTGCCAGAGTCTGTCTTGCTCTTGTGGACAACTATATTTCCATTGCAAGCTGAAAGGATGTGTCTCATTGTCATTGATATGCAATCATGAGGCTGATTGTGTTGATGCTTCGGATGAAGAACATTGTGTTAGTAGCGCGTTAACCTCTAGTAATGGCTATCATGACCCGGAGCTGGTTAATTCGGATTCCAAACAATTATTATATTCAACCGGGCATGGACCCATATGTGCTAATCCAAACAAAATACCATGTGAGAACGATTTCAATTCTCCGTGTTACGCGCGGACATCTGTTTGCCAATATATAGGCAATGATAAGAACAGAGTTATGCCTTGTCCTGGGGGCCAACATTTATCGCACTGTCGTCATTTCCGGTGTCCTGTCATGTTTAAATGTCCAGATTCATATTGTGTTTCTATTCGTTTGATAAATGATGGCATCTGGGATTGTCCACATGGACATGATGAGCACACACATATAAACTGTAAATATAATTTTAAATGCAAGTTTGGACAAAACTGCATCGGGCAAAATGATATATGTGACGGTTTTGTGCACTGCAATGCTAAAGGAGATGATGAACTATTGTGTTCCTCATCTAACAAATGTCCCACACACTGTGAATGCATTGGCTTTTCAGCAGCATGCTCAGGAAAGAACATGTTAATGGCCACAGGCCATCTAACCAACTTTAAAGCTATATTTTTCAGAGATAACATGATTACTAAATGGGAGAAAGGGAGAGTTTTCTTTCATATTCTCTACATTCTTGACATTTCCTATAACAGCATACAGAATTTAAGGCGCGGGTCATTTTACAATATGAGATTATTGCGGCAGCTGCATTTGAATTATAATAATATAAGACTTATTGCAAGCTATACATTTGCTGGGCTCAATTTACTTGGGCAAGTTCGACTTCTCGGAAATCCTATACAGGTGATAGAGAAAAAAGGATTCTATGGTCTATCGAATCTGGTGTCGTTGAACTTGCATGGACTTAATATCGAGTATATTGATAAAGAAGCATTTGCTGGTCTTGCCAATTTGCAAAATCTAAATATGTCAGAAAACAATATAACTTCGATACCGAAGGAAAGTATTTATATTATAAAATCGCTGATAACATTTGAAAGTGACGATCCACTCGTATGTTGCCATTTGTGTTCATTACAATTTTGCTACCCGCAACCTGAACATTGGAAATGCAATGTTCAGGTCTTGCCAAATAACATATCTGAAATAACACTGTGGTTTATCATTTTTACAATCCTCATTTTGAACGTTATCGTAATTGCATCTGCTTGTGCAAAAAAAGGCTCAAGCTTCGCAGTTGCCGCTATTCTCAATATATCGCTAGCAGTATCAGACCTTCACATGTCTGTTTATCTTCTAATTATTGCATTGGCCCATATATTTATCGATGAAGGTGTGACCTCTTTACTGGCGAGATGGGTCGGAAGCATTTTCTGTTACATAGCAAGCATTGTATCTTTCCTGTCTCATTCTTTCTCTATTTTTGTTTTCACCTTTCTTGCCTTTAGTAGACTGGTCAGCAGTCTTGCCCTAACGCAACAGAGCATCGTTAAGAGGAAAATTGTGATAATAACACTTATACTAGGCTTCACAATTTCTACAATGATGGGCATACTGCCTGCAAGGGGGCGCCGCACAAATATTTCTTTCATTTGTCTAT
This sequence comes from Hermodice carunculata, assembly GCA_964020975.1. Classification (NCBI taxonomy): domain Eukaryota; kingdom Metazoa; phylum Annelida; class Polychaeta; order Eunicida; family Amphinomidae; genus Hermodice; species Hermodice carunculata. The sequence goes on from OZ026628.1 coordinate 62,296,548, forward strand.
CGCCATTACTCTATGATGACATCCTTTGCTGTGCGCACTCACGTTACTCATACCTAGTTCTCTATATCTTCTTTACTGTCTTCAATATTGTAGCTCATACATACATATTAACTCATGCTAGAGCATCACAAAGAAAACTTAGAAAGAGTAACAATCAAAACATTCTGACAGTTAAAATAGTCATGCTGAATATATCATCCATCATAAGTTGCCTTTTCACATTATATTCTATTGGGATTGAAAGATCTGACAGATCAATATCCAATTTATCTGATACATTTTTACTTTTAGCAGTGTCCGCGCCATCAATGATTAATCCCCTAAATCGCATTATACACACAACAGAGTTTTCGAATCTTTTAAGAGTAGTTCGACAACATTTGGCATTTATGCTAGTCAGAAACGACAGGGGTGCAACAACAATATTTATGACGAGTGTTGCTTGGACAGAAAGTAAAAATATTCATTCAATTGCGCATGAATGTTCTCATATGAGTTCTCCCTTTTAAAGAAAGAATTTAAAAAAAAAAACATATATAACGTAGATGTTCATATTACTGTCAAGCAAAGATTCGATGCACCTTTTGCTCCTGTGTCCCCAAGGGCAAACACGCAAAACAAATCAACAAACATTTAGACATGAGAACAGTAGTCGGAAAGTTGCAGATCCGAACCCCATTGTTAGCAAGCACTACTTGTGACCAAATGCTAATAGATGATAGTTAAATCACCCATGCAATGCTGTTATTTGTCTTTCATTAAAAAAAATTAAAACACACAGGAAAACAAAAAATGCATCATTTATACCTAGTTACAAAATCATTTTTACTCTTTTTGAAACTGAAACTTTTAAAATTACCTACTATCAACAGTGTTTTTAACTATTTACTTCATACAGCGCTTTCCAGTGTAATAAAAATTGGTACTCTCAGTAAAAACAGTCCTTATGGTCCTCCGCACGACACCAAGGAACCGGGTTTACATACGATCATTGTCCATATGCTTTGTTTTCATTACACCTTTAAGGTTTTTGGTCATATGTTTGGTCTGCGTTTAAGATCAAGACTAACTTCAGGAATTAGGCATTGATGTAAGTGTTTCATTGACATGACTGTAAAAAAGCGCCATGACCTTCGCACTGGTAGTTATTTTTAGCTTTTTTGTGCGATATGACGATTAGAAACCTTTGGACTATGGGTCCCCCCTTTCACGTGACATACATTATGAAAGCAAGATATTTAACATTGGGAAATCCGTTGAGCATAACGAATTCATGGTTGAATAGCGCAGTACTACTGGCGTTTATATAGACTCGTCACTTAGGAAGCCTAAATGCAGAAAAAACTACCATTATAAATTCATAGCAAATGAATGTGTTCATCTTTAACTGGTAATTATTATCCCAGAAACTTATTTAGTTTCTGCATAAAATGGCAGTATTAGCTATCTGCTTGTACTCAATGCCTGGTATTAGAATAATACACCCTTTCAGGTCCAGGCCCTTATGAGCTTTAGTATTTAAGGCCATCGGTAAGTGTAGTACGTATCTTTTGCATACAAAAGAGTTTCACGCAATAAAATTTTATATTGTTTATATTTATTATAGTCACAAATTACATACAGATATGCATACACATAAATACAAAACAATGTGGCGGGGACTGAAACCTGTAGAGGCTTATGTGTTCCCACAAGATTACACGAATCGATAATGATTACAGCAGAGTGATTAATACACGGTTAGTCAGCAAAGTTTACTACTATAACAAACTTGGTTGAAAGTAGACAGTAATAACAATAATAAGTTAGCTACTACTACTACTACTACTACCACTTGTACTACTACTACTTGTACTACTACTACTACTTCTACTTCTACTACTACTACTACTACTACTACTACTACTATATTTTAGAAACTTTAATTTCAAAAAGCAGTACAAAGGGCATATTATCCAGCTTAATGTTACTGAACACGTGTAGGCTTACTTGCACACTGGGTCCAATGAAACCAAAACTGGGTATTAGAATAGTAACATTTTGGTGATATGCTAGGTACTTATGATAAGTAAATCTATATTTGATGCAGTTTGATAGGTTAATAGATCATACCAGTGACCTTGCAATGACCATGACGTGACCTGGGTGGTTACTTCAGTGAATTTTACAAGCTATTTTGGCCTTTTCTCGTCTTTTTTGAAACATTTAGAACAAGAAATCGCAAAAAAGGAAGAGAACAAGTTGTTTAAAATTTTGCAAAGAACATTTTGATTTTTTTTCCTCGCAATTAGCCCCCCCCCCAAATAAATGTCATGCACGATGTACTTCGCAATACTTTTGTTCCATTTTTACATAACAGGCATCAAATTGTGTATAGAATAGGTGAAACACGAAACTTACGCTCATTTAGTAGATAATCGAAACAATATCCAAAAGTCTTATGTTTAAAAAAATTACGTCCATTAGCAATTTTAGCCCATAAATGCATTGTTGGTGGCCATCTTAGATGGACACATTGAAAACGAGACACTGATATCAATGAAGAAATGAGGGCCGATTTTGTGTGTGTTCTGGCATAATTACACGCGTGATTGAAGCTGACATCATGGGCGTGGTGCACACCAGTGCGCCTCGCCCGATGCCAGCTTCAATCACCCGCGTCATTATGCCATAAAACACACAAAAGCGACCCTCATTGCTTACATTGATATTTCCCTCTTAAATTTTCTGCTTATTTACACGAAATTTAGAAATTTAATACACAGAATAAAGAGAAACGATCAAAAACTGATTTGCCGAGTATGTTCAAGTGTGAGGTTCCGGAAACCAAAGGCAGGCGTGGCTTTTTGAAATGTAGGCGGGACACCTGTGTTATGGTTCCATAACACACAATGCTAATGTGTTATGGTCTCAAAACTCACCAGGCTCTCTCCTATACTTGCAATGTTAAAAGTTAGATTGAATGTAAATTCATTGATATTATGTCACTGATACTTAATAATTTCACGCGTTCAACATTTTTCTTTTTTCAAAATCATCTTTTCTTTTAGCTTCATCCAATATTCTAATTTACTATTTGGGAAAAATAACTTTTTCTACCAAGGATTTTCTAGAACAGATAGTTTTTGGTTATATGCCAAAAAACTTTTTTTATGATAATTCTTAGACTCCATTGTTTTCAAACAAAGTGACCATTTTGAGTATCTGTATCAATATCTGGGTGAAAATTGACATAGAAATCTGCTTATAGCTACATCTTGACGTTCAATGTCATTTCAAGGTCAAATGAATGTCGTGTTTTATATATTAATGGCATTCCCACACTATCTGCCAAGTTTCTTCAAGATTGACACACTTGTGTGGCTTTTCACTGTAATATAGCTGTAAATATACAGCTATATATTTTCTTTTCCAAGAAAAAGTTCCTAAAATCCAATCTGACGTAGTCATTTTACAAGATCAACTGCCCACAGCCGATGAAATAACAGTTACTCCAACTTGTCAGCTTTTAGAGTTCAGAGACACAAGTACCACTGAGTTGTTATGCTCAATATACCCGACTCCCACATGGCTTCTAAAGAGCTCTCTTGATGATCTACTTCCAACTATCAAGCAAATTACTAGACTGTCCCTTCAGGAGGGCATTGTGCCGGAAGCTCTCAAAACTGCTGTTATAACACCTCTACTGAAAAAACAATCTCTCCACCCGGACTGCTTGAAAAATGGCCAGATTCACGGTGGGTGCGAAGCAACCAACATGAAGGTCTACATTTGCAGCCTTCACAGCAAGTGGCATGTTGGCTGCATTATCAGTCACCACTGCTGTTACTTTAGTGTCAATACCCCGTTCTTTCATTGCACCTATCAGTAACTCACCAATATTCTTACCTGTATGAGAATCTGGCAGTAGGCGTTTTTGAAGGACAAAATTCCCAATGGTCCAGTCATCTTGCATGAAGTGTGCGGTGATTGTAATGTAGCTCTGTACGGCTCTCGATGTCCATCCATCTGTGGTCAACGCAATGTTATTTGATGGGCTCAACAACTATGCAAGTACTGCATCCTTCGTTTCATTATACATGGTGGGTATCACTTTCTCACCGATCAAAAACGTACAATTGCTTCCCGAATGCAATATTATCCACAATGCTCAGTGGTCGTAAATCCGTAGCAATAAAAAGGCCAACCTGCTTGGTTATCTGTTGAGCCCACTGTGAAGTCTCCGAGTACTTCATTTTGAAGGAATCCAGCAGACCTAGCTCTCCCGGCGTCGGAGTTGGTCTTGCCGGCGACGATGTTTCACCAGGCATCGTTGGCAGTAACGGCAGATCATGGGCCGTAGCTGCGGGAGTGGCAGCTATACCAGGTTTAAAATTAATGTCAGTTCTCGTGGTTTTCACAGCCACAGCTCGGCACACAATGGCATGATCAGGATGGTGCCGTTTGAGATGGGTGGTCATATTTGTAGTGTTCCCAGAGTACCGAGTCCGGCTGCTGCACAGTCTGCATATTGTAACATTTCGTTCCATGTTGCGCACACCCTTTTGTTCATACACTGGAAAACCAAATGTCTGCCATATGGCAGATTTAAGCTTGGGTGGTACTACAATGTCTACAGGCTTCTGTGCCATGTCTCCCACCATGCTCACATGGCCCGTGTCTGAGACTGCCATGGTGTTTTGCGTTGCCCTGACGTTCATGACAAACGATCGCTGATTGGCACATTTTGTCGCTGTCCAATCACACACGACGTCTCAAAACTGGCCCTGGTGAAAAGCCTAGAGGGGGATGTCTCAATTGCAGCATCGAGCAATGCCTCAGCGCAATTTTAAAACATAAACAGCCAGTCTGACCAGGACCACGAGTTGTTTTGCCTTGCTTGTAACTTATTAATCTATCAGTTTGGGGCTTCTTTGGAATTCGGTCCGAGTTTTCAGCAAACCCAATAATAAAGCACTTGTACACCTTTCACACTTGAGTGCAGGGTTTCATTGCTGAAAACCTGGACCGTATTCCGAAGAATGGACATTAATTAACGTAATTATTAGAACGATTGGGAATTGAACGCTGTCAACTCTCCGGTTTTCATCGGGAGTCTCCCGTTTTGGAAAGTCAAAAAGTTCTTAAAAAACAGGGATTTTATTGGGCAAAATTGATTGTTTTCTTTGATTTCATGCACTTTTTACAAGATCGAGCCTCCCGGTCACGCGTCTTTGGAGGTTGACACCTCTTTGAATATGTGTATCGATAAATATCGCAGTTTTGTTTTTGGCATTGATAACTGTATCGTAAAAAAAAATATCGCGGTTCATCGATGCATCGATGAATCGTCCCACCCCTAATCTGTAATAATTTAATATGCAATTCAAATTTTTAAACCGTTACATGTGATTTTTGTGTTTCTTTGCAGATGGTGGAGATGCTTTGATTGATAAAGATCTTCTGTTGGCTATCAATGCCATTGAAAATCCATCTGGCATCCACCAAACAGCTACCACAACAGTTGATTCACATCCTGACAACATGCTGGAGAGTTGTGATCTTTTCGGTCCCATCCAGAAGCAAACGCTGCTGTGAGTGATATACAAGCATTGTGTGATGGTATTGGGCTAAGGTGCCACCCTGAAGCTGGGAATGCAGACAACAACGCAGCACACAGCGAGGAACCTGGCAGAGGGCTAATCTTCTGAGTGATCCTGGTGCATTGCCTGTTCAACCCAAAGTTCATGCGGGTGATCTGGATGGAAGATCTGCAAAGGAAAATGACAACTTTGATGAACTTAAAGAATATATGAACTCCAAGCAAAATAAATTAACAGTGAAACAAAATGGTGAATACACGAAAAGATTTTGGCAGTGGCTTAGTAGAGAGCCGCAGAATGAGACACGGGACCTACTTTCGATTCCACCGTCAGCCATGGATCGGTATGTTGGGGGCTTTCTCCTCGAATTAAAAAAAAAAAGAAAATGGGAACGACTACGAGCCAGATTCTTTGACTAGTTTTTACAGGGCAGTAAATAGGAAATTATGTGAAATTGGGTATGGTTGGTTAAAAGTGTTGAGTTTACGACTAGCAAAACAATGCTCGAGGCCAGGAGAAAGAAACAAATGGGCAAAGGCAACCGTCCCAATAAATCTGATTGTTTGTCACAGAAAGGGGAAGAAATGCTGTAGGAAAAGGGCCAACTTGGGCTCCATAATCCTAATTTTTTTAAAATGAAAACTGTGCGGTATTTCAAAACGAAACGTTTCGGGCTCAGAGGTAGTCACGAAAGCAGACAGTTACCGGGGGGGGGGGGGGATATCACATTAAAGCAAGACGGGAATGGTGAGAAACATCTAGAATTTAACGAGAGGGAAACAAAAACAAGGTCATGCAATTCTACTTACCTACGTCCGTTTTAGCCTAAAATATTCCAAAACAAATTCAACCCTGACAGTTGTCGTGAATTGTACCAGGCAAAACGGCCAGTGGACCTTGATGTTTCTGGTGCTCCATTCAATCTAGCAGTCTATCAAAAGCGTCCAAATGATCAGAGCACTTGGTTCAAACATCAGCCCATTGGTGTTGATAAACTGCAGCAAATGTTAAAAAACATGTAAAAAGGTTGTTGTGTTCCTGGCAATTAAACCAACCACAGTGTGTGCAGGACCATATACACCCAGTTGTTTCAAGCAGGTGTACCCCCGAACATGATTGCACAACTGTCAGGGCACAAAACTGTCCAGTCAATCAATAACTAAGCAGTTCCTAGTACTACCCAACAACGTCAAATGTGCCAGATACTACAAGGTAATTATCCAAATGTAAATCCAGTCCCCGCAATCGTATCTCACACCCCGTACATGCCAGGTCATGTAAACGTCGGTGTTTGCGATGTTGTCCATAGCAGGGTCCCGGGAGAAAATCACGCACTTGTTGCAGCAGCTCCCCGAACCTCAGACATGTCATCATTCCTATTTGCGGGAGCTAATTTATACGGCAATGTAACCATAAATATTTCAGCTAATGTGTCAATGAGGATGTAATCCATTCAATGGGTTTTATGGCTAATTTGACCGTCTTTTCCTTCTCTGTGCACAACGGTCAAAGTCTGTAATCCACCATATTTTGAAAGTTGTTTATCGATGCCCGCATGAGCCGCTTTACGTTGTTTACGCTTTGTACATATTCATACGCCAACAGCAAATAACATGAAATCTCTTTTTATCACTTTTAAATAAACGTATCTCTCGTTTTTATTTAAAGTTTACAACTAATGATATGAAATAATTCATTTAAACACGGGATAGAAATAAAACTAGGCTCGTCCTGAGGCTGCTGGACTATATTCGGCGAGCGTATAACACAAGCCCGAAGCTTCTACTCATGTAGTCTGGTATAGCATCTGACAGACTCACCTAACTTTATAATTATATATTTATAATTCCTGCAAGTAATTTTTTACGGTAAAGATATTTCATGTTTTTTCATGTACTACAGTCAGTAGTAGCTTGCCAATGATACCAATTCGACAAAGTAACTTGAACATTTTGAGCTTGAGTGATATTAGCAAGACGGTTCAGCATATTAGGGTGCCAAAAAAACATAGCTACAAGCATGTTTTACATTAACATCTTTAGTTTTGTTTATCGGGCATCAAACTCATCACGTGATGTAACGCATCGTAGTTGTATAATATATTACCCTAAAATGTGATGTCATGGCAGAAAATGGATGCCTTGGTAGGAGTTCACTCATAGATAATTCTTGTTTCTTCGGACAAAATACCTGATACAGGTACGGTTTTTATTCATTATTTAAATCCCACCAGAATTTAATTGTGCATATTGTAATTGTAGTTTGTTAAAACGGGTATGATAATTGCTTCTAATAGCATTAAATTTTATTGATCATTTTGAATATTTTAAAGAAATATTGGAAAATATACACGATTCTAGGATTGTATTCGGAAGGGAAAGAGTATAGATAAAAAGCTTGTTCTTAGTTTAATGTCTGAATTGCTGAAATTAATGAAAATTGCTTGACCTATTATGTATGTCGAATTAGCGTGCATTCAAAATTTCTCAAAACAAACGTACTTGGTGTAATATTTAAATGTTTACCATTAGAGCAGTACAATGTACATGTGATAGAGCTGGTTGAACTTAAAGAGTTCATTGGCTTTTTCTTTTTGACCACATTTATTAAGGTTTACCATGTAATCATATTCTAAATTAATTTCAACCTACATGTATTTAATTTTATCATTTGCAACTTGATTCAAATGTCATTGATCTCCAAAGAGAATCGTATAAATATAGCAATGTGAATATATGTGCTTTGTTAGAAGTAACTCTGGGTAGCTACAACTTTTTCCTTTACTTCAAATTTGTTCTAATTTTTTTCTATGTACATAATCTTATTTAAATTTACAAGGATGAATATGTGTGCTTATAAGAATTTAAACCTCAGTGTAAATCTGGTCTCATAGACCTAATCAATGTCTATGCTGTGAAACATTTATTTATTAATTTTGTCTGTGCACGTGTAAACAAAGAAACATAAAACTAAGAATAAAAACCACTAATCACAGTTGCTTTCAGGCACTGATGTGTGTCAGTGGGGCCCTAACTACTCATGTTGTGGCACAAAAGAAGGAACTTATTTTACTTAGTTTCCCTGCACCATTTATATGAACCGTTTTGTCTCTTCAGAGCGGGTGTTTTACAGCATTGCACCTCCCAAAGTCTGAAATGCTGCCGCCATTGTTTGTAGCCACTACAAGTGTATATATTACAGTCATATTATTATAAGGCTGTCCAAATATTCACGGTCGTGTAAAAGCAGCATTAATTTTATGGGCAAGCAGCAGCATTTCACCTTTTTTTCAGAGGGCATAGCAGTCAATGATTGTATTGTGTTGACATAACCAACCATAATGAATCATTTCAGGGATGTTATAGTGTGTGTAGTGAAGAAAAAATACCATTCCAGTACATGTAACGTGTAGCTGTGGCAGGAAAAATCGGTGCAATTCTGAAATCCGAAACCCGTCTGATATCTAGTGTGCCATATAGACACCTGAAAATAAAGGCTGCTTGAGCTCCAGTTAAAGTTTCCTCCAGAAATCAGATGGGGCCTTGAACAATTCAGGGGATGAAATTAGGCTGTTTCTTTTCTCTCTATTTCGTTATTCATCTACATGTAAGTAGAGGTACTGTTTTAAATAGTATACAGACTTTGCAAAGCACTATACATCATCAACTATACCCAAAGATACTAAGTCATCATTTAAAATTTCTTTGGAGTCAATAGTCAAACAACGAGGATACATTGGAATTTTGAGAACTTGACTTGCAGGCATTCTGAGAAATCCACATTCTACCACAAGGTTTCACATTTATTAAACTAAATTTTCCATACAAACTATAGATGCTTACTTTAATGAAAATATATGCTAATGGCTGTCCACACTGCTCATGTTGGAAGAATGTGCACATCCAGATGGACGGAATTCCAGATGGACATCCAGACAAACGGACAACTCAAAAACACAAAGGGTCTCCCTCCCAAGGGGCGGAACCTTAAAAATCTATCTCAAGTTTCTCTTTGATGTTCTTATAGTATAAGAAAGCTGCAGGGCTTTACAGGCCATATATATCACCTTTCATTTGCATGGATCAGCAATAATTTTGTGTTAGAAAAAGTGTCTTTGTAAAATTGAACAGGAAGAAACAACAGAATATCAAAAATGAATTATTGAAATATGAAACTAGGTTTTATATGACTGGTGTCCACCAAATCATGTTGTTGACATGTTGAATGGTTTCTCGTATCATATTTCATCTTTTCCTTTGTTACACTACTTGTTAGAAATCCCCAGGTTTATGAACGTCTGGCTGTAACTGTTTATTTAGTAATCACTTGTATTGAATACATAACCCCAGTTTGTTTCTTCCTCAGTTGTGCACTGGCAAGTGTTTGGACTAAATTGTCATATACAGCTAGAAAAGGCACATACTAATTCATGGGTAAGTCACATTATTCTTCTCTGAACTTGTTCCAAACTATTTTGTAATTATGATGGGCTTGATATTTATTGTGCATTGATTTGGAAGTTTTGCAATTAAAAGTAAAAACTTTTATATACATACTTATTTAGCTAATTCATCATTTACCCCGTTCAAATTTATTCATTATTATGTGGGTTATCTTTGCTGAATATTGAGCTTACACACGGAGCCCCTATTCAGTGAGACATGTGTGGTTCTAGGCTACGAAACATGTTGTCAGCAGTTACGAGCTGAAGACCCATTTATCTAGGCAAATGCAGCCTATGTCAAAATTCTACAGAGGAACGTGTGCAATATGGGCAATAGTACTTCCAAACGTATATAGGCTAAACAGTGGCAAGGTCAGCTTATGGACAGTAAAGAGATTGGACTGCCGAATAGGGTAATAACTACTAGGAAGTGGTTCCGGACAAGAAGACACAATACAAATCTTTAGGAAGATTAAAAGAAAGACTGATGTCAGAAAAGTGTTCTTGTCTTATGTGTAATGTGTAAATAAATTAATGTTTCAGCATACATTTTCATGTTTTGCTTTTATCTTTTTGAACACAATCATTATTAGTACTTTTTACAGGGGTCACTCTTATATCATGTTTATATTGCCTCCATAAAGACATACATACCTTTTGTATGAGGTCCACCAATGATGCTAATGTGCCCCATTCATGGAGTATCAGCACTTTAAGAGGTGGATTATTTTATGCAGATTATATAAATATAAATATAAATATATATTTATTCATACATATATAGTGAAACTTCTTGAAGTGACCACTGTGGTAAGACCACCTACCTTGTCAAACGATGTTTACCAGTTTCTTTTCCAATCTTTTCCGTGCAATTGAACCTCTATTCAAAGGCCCCCTGCCTCATGTGACCCATGTTTCTCTGCCATTTGGGGGCGGTCTCTCAAAACCAGTTTCATTGTGCTTTAATCACCCTATGCCTTTTTGCAAACTTTGCCCAAAATGTTATAAGTTTGCCATTGGCAATGGTGAGTTCCAAGATGAGTAAGGATCATTTTTAAACATGGCATCAAGAACACAATTTGCGTATTGACATAGCATATAGCATCCTTAAAACATCTGGCCAAAAAGTGACAACATGTCCAGACCAATTCCTAAAACAAGTATGCTATATGGTGAACCATCATATTCATGCATATTTTGCGATTGTGTGACCCAATGTTGCCGCCCTATGATTTCTCAGATTCAGAATGGGATCAATGTGTATTTTAAAACTAATCATGCCGTATGGTCAAGGCTTTCATTAATGAAATTTGTATCTAGTAAATGTTTCACAAGAAAAATAGTTAATAATATTATAGGTCTAACGTCTGGATGATCTGGGCATAGAATGTTGACATACACAGTGATATCCACAAGTTCAAATGCCAGCTGTAGGCTTAGGCCTAACTTTCATACATGATAATTTTCAGCTGATCAATTGATTGTAGTTGAAATTTACTATTGCCCTAGTAGCTGCTGTTTCAGGCCACCTCTTTTGCCAGCTATAAGCAGTCACATATGGCAGGTGGTCTTAGATTACAGGTATAAAGACAAAGAATAAAGGCTGCTGTGTCCACAGAAATATGATCATAATCCCAAGTAGCCTCTCATGGCAGTGGTCCTAAATGGGTACTGTTGTATATTATAAAGTAAAATATTTCAGTGCTTTTAGCTCTTTGAAGAAACATTAGCTTGTCTGAAGTTTGCCTTGACATTTGAAAAAATGATGATGGAGTGTAAAAATACAAAGACTGCTGGTTTTGGTTAAAGTACATTGGACAGTCACCACCGTATGTTCACCGACATCCAGTTGGGTGGCTTTGTTACATGATCACAACTCTCTCAGCACAAAGGTATTTGTAGAGCACAATATATCTGATTATGCATATTCTATGCTTTAATACAATGAGGAATGTGTAGGTAGTCTGCTTCAATTCATTTTCACGTCATGCTAAATATGGGACAAGCCAACCAATTTTTCAATATTGCATAACAACAACAACAAAAAAAAAATCAAGGAAATGTTAAGCTCCAAATGTCAGAAACAATAAAAGGTTTATTTCATCCCTTACTCTATCGGATCAGTCTTCCCTTGAATGTTCTATGTTAATTTGCGACCTACATGATGCTTATTCTAGTCAGTGAGATTGGTTGCAAAGAATTTTACTGGAGTCTAATAGATTTTATCATGAAAGACTTACCTACTTGTATAAATACATGGCAAGAAAAGTTATATTTCGAATCTTCAGAATGGCACAAAATTTTCAGTCTTTCATATAAAAGCACTATGGAAAGTAAGATTCAAGCATTCCAATTTTCTCTGCTACATGGTTTTGTGGTACACAATTCAAGGTTGTTTAAGATGGGCTTAGTGGATTCTGAGTCATGTGATCACTGTGCCAATAAGGACACAATTATTCATCGTTTTTGGGATTGTCATAAAATTCAGGAATTTTGGACTAGTTTCCAAGATTGGTGGAATCTCATTCATCCATTTAATACAATATCACTGTCAGCAGAATTAGTTATTTTTGGTCATTTCTTTTCACCAAGTAAGTATTCTCTGAATAATTGTCTCCAGTTGGCTTAATTTTTCATTCATTGAGAATTATGTAAAAAACAAAATATTTCATTTATAGCATTTTTGAATTTTTTGAAATATAAAATAGTAACTGAGGAACACATTTTATACTGTCAAGGTAAACAGGAACTATTTGTGAGCAGGTGGTCCAGTATTGTGAACTCGGTTTGATTAGATTATTTTATACATTGACAGGACTGTCTATGTACTTTCGTAGATTCAGGTGTAGCTAAATTTTTATATGTACACTCTGTTACATGATCTTTGATTGCCAAAATATATGTAAAATTTTGTCAATCACACATGCTGTAATGTATCTATATGGTGTCTGAATTCTCTTCATTTCATGCCCATAATTGTAATGTAATTTGTATGAAAAATCAATAAAGAACAAATTAAAAAAAAAAAAAAAACTTGAACCATAACAATGTATTAACAATTCATTTGGTACAAAGTAGGTTAGTTATCTCCACTGGTATTTCAACAGTCAAACTGTCTGAGGTAAATCGTAATCCCTGGTGAGATTATCCACCGGTACTTACTGTCTCACAGTTACAAGTTCTATGACAGGTGCCAAATGACGTGGTACAAATCTCACAGAGGTACGGTTTGGTTCCAATGAGGTACAATATACCAGTCCTCTCAAAGACAATGTCCACACTCCACAGGTACAAAGTCTAAATGGGTAGCACCAAATATACAAGTCTACTCAAGACACTGTCCACATTCCACAGGTACAATGTAAACAATGGCTCACAGTCCCATTGGCTTGATGAAAGCACACAGCTTCTGTCAGATCCTTCAGAATTCTCTCTCCGCTCTTTCCAGTCAGGAAAATATCTGCTTTAAAATTCTACTGAGAAATCTCTATTTTTTTCCAGTGTTTTCCAATTAGTCACACATACCAGTGCATTGAGACCTGTCTTGATCAACTGATAAGAATGTAGGCCACCATTCTAGCTAATTCCACATGTTTAATCAAGTACATGTGAGTCATTCACAAAAACAGGCCAACTCAGTGACTCTGCAGTGACCCTGCAAAATATTCATTGAAATCAATGAGCCGGCACCCACTCAACGAATACACCAAGTGAAAACAGCCATACATATTTTCATAACAGTCTGATATTTCAAGTCACCTCATACGTTTTATTTGTTTGATTGCGCAACACACACACATAAACACACCCTTTTAAAAATGCAGGAAAAATTATATTTGCACAGTTTGAATTTTCACTTTGGGCTATACCACGACCTAAGTGCCTCCTGATTTTATGCCAAACTTTATGATTGTTGTGAGCAAACTCTAACATACTCAATCAAAGAATACAATGCCAGATTCTCTATGCATCTGACTTATCCGCCTATATGGGGAGCTTGTGCTTTTTTGTTTGGTAAAAATATTTTTTCTCACAATTTTCTTTGTGTCACAAGAACACTCCAACCTACCCCATGCTGCTTCCATCCAGTGCACCTTGAGTGCGTCAACAATAGGACCAAACCAAGGAGACACTGTGTCTCTCTTGCCAAAACTTATATTTCATACAGGTACCAAATTATATCTGGTATGATAATCAGTAAAAACTATTTCCACGGGCGTTGTTGTTTTACTAGTATTGTTCCAAATAAGCTTACATTAAAATGAATTCATTTCTTTTGACATCAATACAGTTTCACATTTTTTGTAAATCAAGGGACCATGTTCAGACCATGAGTCGTCACTTGTAATGGAATGGCAACCACTTCATACTTAGAGTGCCCTTCCTTCCAGGCATTAATCATCAAGGCACATTTAATAACACCATCACAAATTATCTAACCGCGCAGAGTCTAGAACCAGGCCCACAACTTTTGCAAGGTCATACACGTGGGTATTTGCATATTAGCATACCCGCTTCTAGACAAAATCCTTTAATATTTGCCAACTTAACTGCACCGACCACACCATTTGCATGTCTTTTTCAGAATTGCTTGGCCGTGACCACCACAGAGTACACTATTTATTCATATTTCTTTCCGGTTAGCAAGTTTCTTATTGAATTTGATCCGAACTCATCAGAGAAAGTACTGTCATTTTTTATATTTGCATTCAAGCGGTACAAGCTGTTCAATTTGTGAGGAAGCGATCATACAAAACCACAGCGCTTCAGAAGGGCTGCACACCAAAATAAAATCCATGCAATGCTTCTTTACTTTGTTTCTTTTAAAGTATGAACTAATCACTAAAACTAACTACCATCCAGCAAATTATTACATAGAGTGTTTTATCGTGTTGAAATTCGGCTTATTTGATGAATCTTTCAATGCCCGCTTATAAGTTGAGGAAAATTTCCAAAGGGACTGCCACAGGAACAGGAACGCCGGTACTGCAGCAGTATATCCTCACCCTTGCCATGGAAATCCTCCAGTTTTTTCCACTTTGAACAGAAGTGACGGTTGAAAACAATCCAATGTCATTACAATGGGACCAGATTTTAAAGGATCGTTGTATGTGACTAAAGTAAACATACAACTGGATAGTTGTATATCAAACTTTTCGTTTTTTGCCGCAGCGTTAATTTTTAGGATGAAATGCAAAACATTCTTCCCAGAAAAGCGATGAAAACTGGACGACAAAGAGGTGGTTGGTAGGCACTGACTCTCTCCATGTAAGATCGGCTACTCACTATGTAGTAAATAAGTCTTAAATAAATGTGGTAGTTTGTAATGGAAACGATCAACTCGACTCTTCTACCTCGTCAGGTTGACCAAATGAAAGGCAAATGACTGCTGTTTCCATGATACAAAAAACAAGGGGGGGGGGGGTAAGTACTGACTTGAGTATTGGTTCGCCACTATTTTTGGTACACGTTACACACAAACATACACACTGGATGCTCCGGACATGAAATTAGACAGCGTCATTACCACATCCAAACCGTAGTCCTAATGAAACATATCCAAGTCAATTCCGACCAAGGGCAATATTCCTTGGTATGTATTGTTGAATCACATAAATTTATAGTCATCAATACCCAATTGGGTCCAAAACGTATATGCAAAGGTCCATAGGGTCAAAAAAAAGCCATGTCTAGTTTTACAGGACAGAATGCAGAAGGTTTTGATAAAAATTATGGGCCTGTTTCATTAAATTGGTTTGAACAGCTGCATCATTCATGTGCATACAGGACCGTGCAGTTCATGAAAAGGAACAAAAATCTGCAGCACATCAGAGAATTTGCAATCACGGGTTCCTAATTTGTTGAAAATATCAATAAAATCGAGAATTTAAAAGGTTCTAGTTGCAACCGCCTTCTCAGCAATGATCATCATCCATGCAAATCCCACAAAGTGATCCTAACACCAAGATCAATCCGTCAGAAAAGCTCCCTAGGCCTAAGATAACCATCAACAAGAATCCAAACAACATGATTATACAATTCGATATGTTTTAGACGTGTAGCTACAGGCATGATGTTGTTTTAAAGGAAATAAACTAAGAGTATTTCGAAAAAGAAAAGTTTTTGAATGTGCAAATATAGTGGTGAAAAGTCAATACATTGTCAGAATTTGCAAGTACACTGGTTTAAATGTAAAAAATCGGCCAGAAACAAGTGACACCAGGCCTCAAAACACAAAACCGTAGTCAAAAAAATTGCAAGATCAGCAGTCAAATTGCATTGCAATAGCCAAAAATTGTAACATAGCAGTCACATTTCAAGTAAGGTTTCCAGAAGTATTTTTGAAAGAAAATTAAAATGTGCGAGACAGCAAAAAATCCCACAAGTTATCTAATAAGTAATTTATTAAGGTTATAATTTAGAATCCCAAAAATGCAGTATGCCATTGTAAGTAATCTGTAAGTCTGCTAAGTAGACTACATCTAACATGGAAAAAATAATGGTCAAAACTTCAAAATATAAAACTTTCCTAATTATTGTAAAATTCTACCACATTTATCAGAGAAAGATTTAGGTTTGATGAAAAGAAAGAAAGAGAGAGAGAGAGAGGGAGAGAGAAATCATGTTGAAACGCAGTTTTTGTTAATAATACTTGATACCATATCTGATAGCCTCATATAAGCCAGATACATCCGAACTGTACCACTTCAAGAGTTCCATAAACGCTTCAGGAAGGCCATGAAAATTTCCTATAACTGGTGGTTACACTGTCATAAATTCATCAATTAAGGGAACTTATTCTGGGCTCCTCGAGATTTACTACTTCATTATATGAAATCGTAAGCAGGAATTGGGATGTACTGCATAAAGCAAAAACGGGAGCAGTTACAGGCGCTCATGATAGCTTGTGCTGGTACTCAGTCTGCACCTGCGTGATCCCTATGGCAGCCGACTGCAAGGAATCCCCAAGTTGCTTTGCCCGGTCTCAGTCCCGGTGTTCCAGTATCCCGAAGTGTATATACCACTCATTCTATGCAAGATATGATTTTATTATATGCATGTGAAATAGTTTCTTGTACCCTCCACTATCTTTACTATAAAAGTGTGGATTTCGTTGAAGTAAACACATAGTGAACACTCTTCATACAAATGCACTGCTTTTCAGTGCCCATGATCAGCATGAATCCTACAAAAGGTAAGAGAATTAATTTTCAAAAAATGATTTTTTCCCTGGAAAAGGTTTTTTGTAGGCTCCACTCTCTTCACCATGACACGCACCCTTTTCAAATAATACCTGCTGAGGGGGAATGCTGACTAATTCACTTACATCTACCATTGTTGCTTCCACCACCTTGTATTCCCACTGCCACATTGAAAAGTTGAAAATACACGAACAAGCAATGAAACTTGACTGTTCATGTGACAACTTATATAAGCAGCAAACTACACAAAATGTGCAGGAAAAAAGTCGTGCACCAGGGATTATCTTCTTCAGTTCCTACCGACAATGTTACAAGTCTTTTATAACATGTCACAATGACCGTTATGCCATCGTAATCAACTCGCTCTTCGACCTCGTTGATTATGTGGCAAAATGGTCATGTGTCATGTTATAACTATCACGTAGATCTCATGGGCCTGGTCAATCCCAACTTCGGAAAGTCCCGCTTATATCTGTTTGATTACAAAAATATGCCAAACGACCCTGCTGGTCAGACGAGTTGTTCATTGTGAGGCGTTCTGCCGTCAGCAGGCAGTGGTAGCTGAAGCAAAAAGCGAAGGCACAGATGCCAGCGTACTTAAAACCAATTTTAATGAACATACTTATATTCTGTGGGTTTGACTAATGGCTTATGTAGTGACTAAGTGGTTATTTATGAGACTTTATTCAGGAAAATGGATCCCGCAATACGGATGGAAGACCCTTACTATGCGCAGACCTTTCTCGGTAGTAGGTAGAGTGCCACCCCAAATATCATGATGTACCAGCGTGTACTTATGGAGTGATGTACTGTAGACTTAGTCTTTGCCTTTGAGTGCACATTCTTCATGCAGTAAAACCTATTATTTTCCTGGTATCCTGGCAGATAAACATTAAGCACCACAAACAAATGCCATTTTTAATTTTTTTTTGTTTTCCCGTCTCTTTGTTTTGTTAATAATAATGTCATGTACCGCTTTTTCATATATGAAACTGCTTTTTATGTCTGAGTTGCAATTTCATGAGGCTAAGAAATTCACATTTTTCCCCTTTTTCCTAATGTTATTATGCACATGCTCAATATAAATTAAACTGTTTTCTTATGAGAGGCCAGCAAAATGTAAAGTTGAGGCTGACTCTTTGTGATAATTCTTTTGCAATAATGATACATACATTTTCTAAATAAATTGAACTGTTTTTCATGACAAAGTAGCTCATAACATAACATTGTAACACTCTTACTTTTTTTCAATAATGTTATGTACATTCCCAAAAGAAATCAGTCTTTCATGTATGAATCTCTTGAACATTTAGATCGATATATATATATATAAAATTATATATGTACGACAGATTATAATAGTCTAAATTTTTTAGAATGAAAATAAATAAATAAATATCACATTTTTAAATTAAAGGCATGATTTGAGATGTTTACAATATATATATATGTCTCACAACAGAGAAAGGATTGACCACCAAATCCAGGTAATCATAGGTCCGTATTTGTAAATACAATACATGTTACCTGGTGGTGAAATTTATGTTTGAAATTATTGATATGATATTCGATTTCCTTGTAGAAAGACTTGTCAAATCAGTACATGTACTGACATGCTTAGTCTTAAATAGATTGTTTCCAAGATGATGAACTTGGTCGACAGATTTTTCAGGCCACTTAGTGAATATTTTCCCTAAACAAAAAGTGCACCAGGAAAGCTATTGACTCGGTCTATAATTTAAGGATTGATTATTGTCTTGTTGTGGAAAAAACGACGTCCTGTATGCAAGATGTTAAAGCACATTTCAGCTACCCATTAATTCTATATACCTGAAAGAAAACTTTTTTGTACACCCAGCTCTCTTGTTTGGAGATAGGAAAGCAGTGTTTTTTGTGCTGAGTGACCTTGAATAGAAATTTACACATAGATGACCTGGCCGTTGGTGGTCACACCTCTTGCTGCTGCAATGGACGTATGCTCCTTTTACCTCCATACTACTGTAGAGTGGAGACATTCTCAGCAACATAAAAAAATCAATATTTTCAGAAGCGTTGACTCTATTTCAATAAGTAAGAAGGCAGTCAGTTTGCGAAAACAGGATCTTTCTAGTGATACAGTGTTCATTGTGAAAGCCAAAATCCAGTATCTTTTTTGTACAATCGACCAACTTTCATCAAATAGGATCAGCTGAGAAAAACAATATCATGTGCACTGCCAGTGGTGTAAGTCTTCACTATCCTATTCACACTATAAATGTATTTACAAACAACTCATTGACATTGCCGTGAGATGATCTTAGAATTAAGGTATGACCAGTGCCAAACTCGGTAACATGTAAAATTTGGAAACGAAAAGAGAGGCTTTTAACTTTCTTCCTCCAGAATTAAACCAAAATGTTGTTATAGACAATTTGTTTCGCAGTGAAGTTTTCACGTGTTTACCCAGATATTTCTCTTAATATATTTACATGTATTTCTGGTGCCATGCGTATTTTTGTGTGAAGTGGCCAACTATGGAAACGACTTTATGTATTATTTCCGGGCTTTCCGGTGCTCCTTTTTCATGACTCTAAGTTTTGGGTAACATGATAAATATTTGATAATTTACTGCAAACTGGGACATTTCGCCAGCTGTGATTTGTGTATACCTGCGCATTTTAGTAGTTCTTTAACTATGATCATCGATAAATAGTGTAATCAATAATGCTTTCAGTGATTTTTTTCACAGGATGTTGATTTGCTGTAAAATCATATTTTGGGTAGGTTGGACGGTAAAATGGTTTTAGTAAAAAATAACCAAAATGCAAAAAATAACATTGAATGAATGATCATATTTTGCTCTGATTAAAAATAATTATTTTAATTTTATTTTGAGTAAATTCATTAGTTCAGTAGGGTTACCGCAACCACATCATTGTACTCCTTGGTGTTCACACGCCGCATGGTATTACAATAGCCTGCATGTGAATGTCTGTCCGTGCGTCTGAATTTCTTGCATGATGCATCTCAAAAAGCCCGTATGCTGCGATTTCATATAAGTGTGACTTTCAACCTGTGTAATATAAAAGCAAAGTTGACGTTAAATAAAAATAACTTAACTCTTTATCCGAACTAATACCCCTATTTGGCCAGCACTGTTAGTAGAGTTGTCTGTTGCTGCAATCACAGAAGTGTTACTACTGTTGCAAGACGGAATGCTAATATAATGGTATAGATGCTCCTAACAGATACATGAATTTCTCTGAAATACAATACACAGATGCGAAAAGGTACCGGGCGTCGATTTAATTTCGAGGCAGCTGTCCCCCGTGTAATGGTCACTATGAATTATTTATCCCCCATTCAGCTTTTGTTACAACAAGTTGTTAATGGCTGCAGAGTACAGTTCACCTTAAATGACATTCCAGCCTAAGTTGGCGCATATTGTCTGAGGTGGTGACTTGGTTTACATTTAAGGTGTCCATATAAGCTGAGTACAGGAACGGACCTGAATCTGTATCAAAATTACATGATAAGTCCTTTACAAGACCAACATTTCACTTAGATTTAACAGCAAAACTATTGTTGCTAAAGGCGCCTTTATTCTATAAAAAAAACACACACACACAAAACAAAAACAAAAACAAAAAACAAAAACACCCCCCCAAAAAAAACTTCCGGTTGCACAAAAGGGTGACCTTGACCTCCCTTTTCATGCATGCTTCTGTTTATGTCTTGCAAAATCTTTAAAAATCTTCTCCAAAATTGTCGGACATATTGCTTCAAAATTGTGTAGGGACATTTTTGGGAAAACGTTCTGTTTTTAAGGTGGTGCTGCATTTTTTGGCAAGATATTGTGTACTTTCGCGATTTTAGACTTCTCTTAACCTACACTCAGACTGTTTTGAAACGTGCTGAAATTAAAACTTGTGGGAAGGTTTAGCAAACCTTTTCACATATGGTGATACTCTGCGTATTTGCTTTTAACATTTTTTTTCCATTCTAGGTTCTTGTCGGGAAATGCATACACTTCTTGAATGTTACATATATTTACAGAAATGGGAATAGAAATTCAAATTTTACTACTTCTCAAAATCCGAGTGCCAGATTCACTTTAAACTTGATGGGGTTGTACTAAGGTTGATCTACTATTTTCCTTTACATAGAGACGTTTTAGTGATAGGTAGATGTTTTTATGACTCTTTTCAGGAAAATCTTTTTAAATCACCCAAATCGCCTGATCATTTGTTTTAAAATTGCACAGTAATCCTCCTGGCGACATGTAGACCTCATTTTGGTCAAAAGGTGATGCTGCAATTCTTATTTAGTTTATACTTCAAGATTTTTTGTCCATTTTCGCTATTCTCTACTCATGACAAGGGTATCTTGGATTCTCTAAAACGTATTTGGAATGTACGTGGATCTGATCTCCACCAATCTTTTTCATTACACAGTGATCCTGTTTTTTGTTTTTTGTTTTGTTTTGTTTTTGTTTTTAATTTTCACCAAACTATCAAATCTCGGAAAATATGATAACGCGACATGCACATGTTAGCAACAGAGATGATTGGCTAAAACCAAGGTGACCTTGCAATCTTTCTGAAGTTCAATGGACAACTTCAGTCTATGCATGCAAGGTCAGCTGAGCACAGCACAGTCACAATTCTCTTGTTTACAACTTATTGCAGAGAGATTTGATTCAGATTCTAAGCAAGTAGCCTTATAAAGATGAGACTTACTCAATCCATTGACTACATGATATATTATAATACTTAGAGTTCACGTGTGGGCTTGTACTTTTGAACCTGCAATGTAATACCTTTTTTTACATATACTGAAATTAATTGATTTTTGTCGGGCGGTACAAAACAAAATGCTGCCGTCACACTTCGCCTTATTAATTAGTTAAACTGTAATTTTAAACGATTTCCGAGTCCTTGTCAATAGGGATACATATAGCAGTCACGACCTGCACACTATACTTCTGTATACAATTTCACTTATTTGACCATATAAAGTACATTTAGGAGGACCTAAGGTATTAATACGACTTTTAATTAGTCGTCAAGAATGTACCATAAAAATAAATAAATAGAACTGTGTAAGCTGTTTCAACAAAAACATTCAGACCACATGCTTTACAGTGATAGCGCATAAGGTTTTAACAATGCTGACCTAAGGTCGCAGAGCTCATACGATCGCTCAAGACTGTCCAGCCGTCCGTCATCCCGCCATTCCATCCGTCATTCTGTCCAGCCGCCATTCCGTCGGTCCATAAACGTTTGGGTTTTGAGCGCTATCACTTTGAAGGTTTTGATGGCAGCCCCATTATAAATATCAGGACATATCACATGTATAAAACTCTAAGCCGAGTTTGATAATAAGGTCATGACCTACATTATAACATAAGATATACAGAAAAATGTGTGTACACGTTAGTGTGTTTAACCTTTGATGGCTCTTAATGAAACTTAGAGGGAATGTTACTGAGCCACAAATCTTGAGCACGTGATACTAGTGTTGCATCCTATGGAATTACAGGAAATGTAAGCAAAAATGTAATGAAACACCTTATATTTAATATCATAAAAAATAATTGAACTAGCACTATGAAATTGATGGTCGATG
>OZ026628.1:62321882-62436882 GCA_964020975.1 Hermodice carunculata
GGGGGCCCTGAGGCACCAACATATGTCATGTAGGTTAATACATCCGAATTAAGTGCTTCTGCATTTTCTGAACCCAAATTGGGTGTCATGTACCGCATTCTCGGCTCGCAGACATAATTCGATAAATTTGGAATGTATGGAACACAACATGATAAGTCAGTAGTTACCTTGGCTATTGAGATCAAAGTGTGATTTTTACAATAGGTGAAATAGTGCTAGTCCATAGTACTTCAGGTACAGCCTTAAACGCTACCATACAAGTATATAGCGATGCGAGATGAGATCAGAATGAGGCTAGGCTGCCACACTTTATGTACCAAAATTTGGGAAACGGTGTTTTAGTGTTATTTTTCTTGGGGCTGCATAAATAGGGGCATTTAAAACAAAAAAGATATGTTTTCAAATGGGCCATGACAATCACAGGCAGGAGATAGATCATTTATCTTGTGTATTTTTTTTTTCTTTTTCATCTTGAAGCGATTATATCCGTTTTTGATTACAACACCTAATGTTTGTTGGTTTCATCTAATTTGGATGCCTCTCAAACTTTCTTTAGGAGTGAACTAAGTTCTATTTTTTCCGTTTATCAGCCAAGTGAAGGAGACTGGAAAAAATTCGGAATTACAATCATCTGGAAAAAGTAACATAAACACAAATCAAAGTGGGTACATTCTTGCTATTTCCAGCTAAAACATGCATTTTATTACCATTTTAACTACTTTCAATTTATTGTATATTAACCCCATTTGCGTTACATGGTGTATTGATGTCACAGTAACCAGTAAAACTTTGTAAAAGGAGAGCAGTTGTAAAACTCACTTTCGTACTGTGTTTAAGAATGTGTGTATAAAGCCATTTCTTTTTGGGTACATAAACTTTTCTTGCATACATGTATATTTTAAAATTGTTGTTTGATTTAGTACAGAGGGGGCGAGGCATTTTTTTTCCAAATTTTAAACTTATGAGAGGAGAGAGTAAACCTGAAAAGACTAAGTGGTGGTAAAAAAAAACTTTTAACTCTTTCAGTGCCACATTTTGGTCTAATGCCAAAGAGCGTCGAGAAAAGCTATTCACCTGGAGCTCTATATTTTGTGTAACTACAGGTATTTTGACACTTGGATGAAAGGTCTTTTTACACGGAACATGAATCTAGTACCCTTGTAATTAAGAACGGATTCGTTACAGTTAATTCAACTTCAGTCACAGTGCACACTGAAAGAGTCGAACTAAATTCCACAAGTTTTTCAGAAAACATATTTAAAGCCATTCATTGCTGGCCTGTTACATGTTATTGTCCAATAGTAAATATGGTTTGCTGATCAAGCAGGATTCGAAAAAGACCACCAGCTTCCTTTATTTGGAATTTGTGATTGAAAAGTGATGGTGACAAACTACACCCCATTGCTGGGTACCTCTTGTATCGATTATTTGGAAGAGCAGGTCAGCGATAATGTCTGAAGTGTTCCAATATCATGTTTTGTGCACACTGTGCTTTAACATGCATTACTGAAATGAGAGGATTGAATTCACGTTTGCAACGTGTGTTAAATTACATTTTTAATATTATTATACCTCAAATAGAGATAAAGGATTGTGATTGGCTGTTAAGGCTTAGACAACTATGACTGTCCCCTGACATCCACATAAATCTTCAGTGGAGGGTGACAATAGTAATGTCCCATGTTTGCTGCAGGGAGACATCACTATTGTCACCCTCTTCATTCCGACGCAGGCGCTTTAATGTCGTCATGCCTGGTGGTGTGCACAGGAATCAGCCTATGACGTGACCCCTGCCCGCGCGTGAAGCAGGCAAACAAGGAAGGCTGCAATGTGAGAAGGCAGCAAGAACGGCCACCACGAAAAGATTTGGTCGTGCTGGTGAATACTATAAAGCTATGTTTTTGTGTTATTTATTATGATTTTCGGTATAATAAATCGATTATTGCCTTCTCAGGAGGAGAACAGCGAGAATGTCACCCTTCAGGAGGTTGTCTTTCCTCAGGTAGACAATTCTGGCTGTTCCCCTCCTAAAAAGGCAATAATTGCTCAATGTTGAGCGTTTCTTACTCTGGAGCGAGACCTTGTTCTAACGACAAAATCTTGCACCAGTGTCCAGAGGTACCATTTAACTCATTGCAATAGGTTTTACTACCATCATTATTATGATACATGTTTTGAACCGGTGATTACCTATGAACATGAGTCTACTTATATTCATGAAAATTCATATAATTTTATGATATGTATTTCTGATTTTGTATTCATCTACACATAATTTTATTATTGTTATGAGCGTCCATG
Source organism: Hermodice carunculata (assembly GCA_964020975.1). Classification (NCBI taxonomy): domain Eukaryota; kingdom Metazoa; phylum Annelida; class Polychaeta; order Eunicida; family Amphinomidae; genus Hermodice; species Hermodice carunculata. The sequence continues at coordinate 62,324,184 of OZ026628.1, forward strand.
TGTCAACAGAATTGCATTCTGAAAATGGATTCCTAAGTAAACATGTGAACTTGTAAACTTGAATTTCCTTCTCGCTTGGTTGATGACGTTGTCCAGGATGGAGAGTCTATTGGGAGATTAGATATTGTCGGGCTATGGGAGGTTGGTTTGAATTTTTCTGAAACAAACATTTTGCAGAGCTGAAGTGACAATCCAAGTCCATATACACATAATGTAACCATACATCGGGGGAACTGGGTTAGGGAATGACTAGATGTTTCAGATAGAATGACCTAGATAGTAGAAAAATTAAGTGACCACGGTTTGGTGACTTCCATCCACAAAATCTGAATCAATTCTGCAAGAACCAATTTGGTCGACATTCAATATTAATGTATGCTCTAATGCTTTGTATAATTACCGATGGTCACTTACAAATGGACCCACTCTGTGCAGTTGCTTTTTCACTCCTAAATTCGGGAAAGACAATTGTACAGGGTAAGTCTTCTTGACTGTATACATTAAACATCGATAGCAACCCTTAAATAAAGGTTTGGAAGGTAAATATGTATTTATATAATATTATGAGCAAGTCGGAACAACATGAGTCACAAATTACCTTAACCAATTTGGAGAAAAAAATAGATCGTCAAATGCATGTATATGTATATATATTTCGCTAGCATGCACTGCCTGGTAGGGCTATTTCGGTAAGTTACATTTACTCTTCAGAGAAAGCTTATGCCAAATAGCGGTCATTTCCCTTTACTTCCATATTGTACAAACAGTAGTGTTCTCATAGTGGGCACAACGAGGTGATACTTTGCTTCCAACACTTGTACGGTCAGTTTTGGCATCTCTAAAATGAGTACATGTTTTCAACATAGACTGTCTGCTCCTTTGTAAAATGAATGGACATACAGTGGGACATAGTCATTGATACTGGTAGAGACATATATTTGTGAAAGGTATTCCTGCCCAGATTTACAAAGTAGCATTGAAGACATACTCATTCCTTTGTAGGTATTTGATGCATAAAATTTGCAATGATAAATTGCTGTTCACTGTATCTTTACAAGCCGAGTTGTTGTTACAACAAAAGGGCCGAGATATTGGGAAACCCAATCCTGAGTACTGTATATAACATGTAGAACCACATAGTTGATTAGCTGTTTCCGTGCGTATGACGAATCTTAGTGAATATTATATGGAAACATACACACATACATACATACATACATACATACATACATACATACATACATACATACATACATACATACATTGTCCTTAGAAATATTTTCGAACCATAAATGAGAACATCGCATAATCCAGACAGCTTCAATAGTTTAATTTTTGACTATTTTTTCATGATTTTACATTTTTGGGGAATAGGCACCTTCATATGTGTACATGCCTAAAACTGATAAAGCTTAAAATACAAGTATATGAGCACTCTCCGGTCTGCACACCCTACTCTATGCTGTGCTAAGTTTCACTTTGCAAAGAGAGCAACTGGAAGATTCAATGTATATACGTAGGAAAAGCTGCGGTTATTTTTATTAGCGTGTATTAACAAACATGAACGTAGCATGCACTCTTATACTAACGGAAGCCTTCATATTCACAAACATGAACATAAAGTGCACTCTTATACTAACAGAAGCCTTCATTACGTGACTGGCTATAGTCCCATCAAGTTGAAGCAATCAGTGCTTGAGGTGCTACCTTTGTTGGGTAGTTTTTTTTAGATCTCATATTTTGCGTTGGCTAAGTAGCTATAAAGATGATCCTAGGAACGTGTTGCTACTGGTTTGAACTTTCCAGTGCCCGAGAGGCCCGCGAGTCAGGTGGAGGGGAGAAAAAAAGTGTTTTTGTGAAATATGTTAAGTCAAATAGTAAATATGGTTGACAAGTTGAACTACGTCTTATTATAAATGAAAAAATTTCAAACTATTACAGGAAAACAGTTATACTTACAGTTACCTTTAGGAACATTTAAATCTTGAACATTTAAATGTCCTTTCAAAAATACTTCTGGAAACCAACTTGAAATGTGACTGCTATCCTTACAAATTTTGACTATTGTAATGCATTTTGACTACGTTTTAATGATTTCAGGCCTAATGTCACTTGCTTCTGGCTGATGTTTAACATTTGAACCAATGTACTTACTATATTTGGAAATTCAAACACTTTTCTTTTTGAAATACTCTTAGTTTATCTCCTTTAAAACAACATCATGTCTTTAACTACATGCCTAAAACACATCGAATTATATAATCATGTTGTTTAGATTCTTATTGATGGTCATTTTAGGCCTAGAGGGCTTTTCTGATGGATTGATGTTGGTGTTGGTGTCGCTTTGTGGACTTATATGGATGATGATCATTGTTGAGATGGTGGTTGCAAGTAGTACCTTTTTAAATACTGAATTTTATTGACATTTTCAACAAGTTAAGAAGCTCCGCTTACAAATTCCCTGATGTGATGCAAATTTTGGTCCCTTTTCATAAATTGTATGGTCCTGTATGTGCATGAATGATACAACTGTTCAAGCCAATTTACTGAAATAGGCCTATAATTTCAAACTAAACTTTTTGCATTCTGTCATGTGAAAACTAAATAAGGTTTTTTCCCCTCTATGGACCTTTGTACTTACGTTTTGGTCTTTTTTGGGTAAATACGAACTATAAATTTATATGTTTCAGCTATACATACCAAGGAACATTGCCTTTGGTCGGAATTGACTTGGATTTGTTTTGTTAGGACTACGGTTTGGATATGGTAATGACACTGTCTAATTGCATGACTTGCATTCGCAAATCCCAATATCAGATAGTTCTACACCTCAAATTTGTAAAAGAATAAGGCAAATGCAATGTACATAAAATGTGTATAAGTACATCAACCACAGACTCCAGCAGCTAGGAAAACCCCCCCATCAAAATTAGACACTTTATGCAGAAAAATTCAAATCAATTCCGACATGTGACAGGCAATGATAGAAATTTGTATATTCAATTCAATCCACTCAAGCCGACGTGTGACTGGCAATAAAAGAAATTCCATTCTAATTTTCATATCAATTCACTCGAGCGTAGAATTGAAACTAGACAAATGGGCCTAAGCCTTTATCCAAAGACTGAAGGTGCAACATTCAAATAACAATTTGTTTTGGCCAAATATTACTGTACTTTTAAAAGTTAGAGAATATGAACTGTGTGACGCAAATGTTTTAAATATATTTTTAATTAATAAGTAAATAAATAAATGAATGCATAAATAAATAAATAAATAAATAAATAAATAAATGGATGGATGGATAAATACATGGATAGATAGATAGATAGATAGATAGACAGACAGACAGGCAGACATACAGACAGACAAACAAACAAACAAACAAACAAATAAATAAATAAATAGATACACTCATCATCAAGCGTAGTTTGAAAATGCATCAAGATGGTACTTAATTGAGCAAAATGGATTGTAAACTTTGGAAGAATATACCATGTCAGCACCTAAACGCATGTGATTGAAAGGACGAACATTTTTTCAGTGATAATTTGTAATATATCTTTTCTGGGGCTACACTTCAGCTCAGGGCATATCCACAAAAGTTATGGGTGGACCGGGAGCTGACTTGCTTGTTTGAGAGTGACTTTGTAGTCCATGGAAAAGGTAGAATAATGAGCATGGCTATATTTTCCTAGACATATCAAAGTTATTATCAAATTCTGCCATGGGCACAGACAAAAAGTAAACAAAAGCACTAGTTCTTGAGTCCTGTCATATGCCTGAGTTATGCATAGGAGCATAGAGGTATGCACCATCAATGGAGCTATCTTCGAGGACATCATTCATTCCAATTCTTAGTTCATTGTGCCTGAAAAAAAACTTTTGCTGCCTACTTCCACTGCACTGGTAAACATTGAATAAACAAGAATTGATGATAACTAACATTGTCTTGCCATCATTGAGTTTGCTTTAATTAAGGCTTCTGTAATTGTGTATATGCAGTGTGTGTTCCTATTACTTTTATCTGTCCATCAGGTTATTATCTCCATGATAAAACTAAATGATAAACCGATGTATAATTTGTGATAAGAGGTGCATGCCTGAAAAAAAATTAGTGCATTCTCTTTATCATATCCAAAAGCAACTGCAGAGGAAAACGGAATTTTTATTTTAATACTAAAGAAAACACAATCCGGATACCTGAATTATCAGTGAAAAAGAGACAAAACAACAAAACATTAAAGAGACAACTGCACTTGATTTGGTGCCAGCGACATCAGCTGTAGGAGCACCAGATGCCTGTCGGGAATCTAGACCATATGATGATCAGCTAATGCAAGAAAAATCTACGGGAAATATAGAAGAGTCACCTGCTTTTTAGATGAGACCCCCCACCATCAACTACAATATCACTAGATTTCTGCCAAGAATCCACACGATCAGAGGATAAACCAATGCAACCGAAAGCCACAGTGAGCATATCAGAGCCACTTGCTTGCACATTGGCAGAGTGATTTCGGCCACATTAACACCAGTTAACTGTAAAAGATCCAGAACACAGCATGGAGGAGAGTAAGAAACAAAGACACATACATACATACACACACACACACACACACACACACACACACACACACAGAGAGAGAGACACACACACAACAAGAAAAAAAAAACAGGCGGCAGCTATGTACCTGAAATTTAGAGCCAACTGTGGTAATGTTATGGGCCAATTCGATCATATCTAAACAGGTTTCGGGTTTTATGAAACTAGTTTCATAACTTTCACCCAGATAAACAAATGAAAAGTTTACCAAAATACTGTGAAACTCTACTTTGAAACTACAAAGCACACTTTTGACCTTGTGCTTCCATATTTGTTTTGTGGCCTCCCTAGGTGGCTGAAAGAAGAGATGGATGGTTACCTGTACCTGTTATGAAACAAAAACCAAGAAAACAGCTTCAGACCTGTTTCAGCGTTTTTGGAAAATTATTTTGGTAACCTGCATAAACGAATGGATGGTTTTGGAAAAAGGTTTTGGTTTCGCTGGGGTTTCCGTATAATTGAAATGGCCCATAGTATGTCATGGACAGTCATCCGTACCACATGGTGGACACACGCATGTAGCTGCACTGACAGCAGAAAAGAGACAGCTACGTTTGCAACTTATAAGAAGCATTTACAACAACACCTTTTTGCGTTGAAGTTCAAAAATACAGGGTATACTTCCAGCAGCAGCATCTTCTCTAGGGCAGGCTAATAAGCTTAAATCGTCTCCACATTTCACAGAGCCAGCGCAAGCATTTACCTCATTGAAAGTACCAAGGGCACAATTCTGTCTGATAACAGCTAAGTTCACAATGATAATGGATTCCAGCAATATTTCATTATCATAGATGCCCTGGACAAATCTTGGCTGTTACCACAGGGATTATATAACACTGATTGTTGACTGAATGGTCCATGGAAAGGGCTTCTTTGTGAAAAATAATTTATTGAAATAGGCCATAAGAGAGAGAAGTAATGTCAATAATGCACGTTGACACCATAGATGTTCTATGGTATAGAATCCTGGTATATGATGCAAATCATTGTTTCATGTGTAATTTCGAGTGAGGATTGAGGATATTGCATATTGTAAGCATTTTTGGATTACCATAATGTATTCGATGCAAATTTTGGATGTTGGTTTTGGTATAGCCTTTAATATTTTTGACACGTTGGTCCCCCATTATTACATGGATAAGGGTGGCTGGATGCACGCTTATAGCACTTACGATGATGAAAACCATTTGTTCCAACCCTCCTAAGTATGGTAAATATACCAAGTACCTTTCATTTCACAAAGACTATTTCAAATAAATCCTGGATGTCGACAGAGACCTCATAACAAATCGCACCCGCCCCCTCCCCCCAATTATCATCATACATATGGAACATCTTTGCTGCGGTACCAGATAATGTAAATTTCTGGCATGACATTTGATTGGTGATTTTGATTAAAGTATACTTACTGTGTTACACGTTGAAGCAATTATTTATGACCTTCGTTAGCATTAACATGAACATCCCTACACAGCAGTTTAGTCAATAAACCACCTCACCCTGATCAAATTGCAACAAAAAGGTTTCTCACTGGATTTCATTCTTGATTGGTGTGCCAAGCAACAGAAAAAAGCCTACCAAGATTTGGTAACTGGAAAAGGGTTAAAATCTGTGTCCTTTTCAAAATGGCCGCCACTGGGCTTATATATCACTAAAATTGCCATAACCCCATCAAAATTGTCATTGAAACACAATTCAATGCTTTTTTCTCGCCATTTTTGTGTTTCAGGTGAAACAATTTATCAGATCCTAATTTTATTGACACCAGTGGATTCTTCCCTCATAAAAACCATGAACTAGAGCCGTTATATATAAATTAATTTGTGTAGGGTTATATGGTTATATGTCATAAATTGATCTGAATAATTCAATTTGCAGGTGCCATAAGTTTCATTTTTTTTACCAATCTATTTCTTTAACTCTCAAATTAAATAGTTTGGTCCCACCCCTTGTAAGATAATCTGGTTATATAAGGCTCAGCTTGTTTTTGTAGCAATGTTTCTTATTTCGGCTAGTTCTTACATTTTAAAAATTGTTCCTTGAAGCCTCTTCAGCAATCGTGACATTTTACTCATATACCGATAATGCAGCACTTTGCGATTAAATATTCAAAGTCACAATGTCTATTTCAAACCCTTCCTCGTCAACTGAAATTGGGTCAAACGCTTTCATGTGTATGTGCTATGTCGACAAAAAGTTAGGACCTAGAGCACAGCAATCCCAAACGGTTCACCTTCCAACATATTTGCCATTCACAGCTAAAATACAAGCAGTCAATCTGAATGGCATTTTTAATTCTATCCAACTCTGGTCGGCTTTAGGGAAAAGTGTTCAAATAGGCAAAATTACACAAACAGGATACTCTATAAGAATATTTAAAGAGATGAAAGCTCAATGTCGAAAGTATGACACGTACAACACATGAAGTCACGAATGAATATCAAGTCATAAAAAAAGTACAAGTACTGTATTGTCCTTCATGTCTGGCGATATACGACTGATTATCAATTTGTGATCTATAAACACCAGCTCTTTCCGTGCCTTGTGATAAGAACATGGCATGTTTGCATTTAAAATTATATTCATGTCCACTTGATACTTTTTGAGTAAGTATTTAAAATTTCATGTAACGCTTGTATACCCCAGCCGACTGTATATATATATATATATATATATATATATATATATATATATATATATATATATATATATATATATATATATATATATATATATATATATATATATATATATATATGTGTGTGTATAGTAAAACCTCATTATAATGGCGCAATCTGTTCCCTGAAATTCAGTCAGATAACTGAATGTGTCAGATAAATCAATCACATAGCATGACATCTTCAGATTAACAGAAGTGTACAGCTTCCCCGTACATTCAACGTTACAGGTTTACAACTTCAATACACATATATTAAAAAAACCTGGACACTTAAAATGCAATAACAATAATATAACGTTCTTTTTCAATCCATGTACCATGCATCTCTTCAACTTTATACTAGGAAATGGGCTATTTATGTGGAAAAAAAATAAGCACACAAATTATTTTTGGGTTTTTAAGAGGGAGGCATGTGAGTAGATTCAGATTTGAAAAATCCCCATTAGTCCGCCTTGGGCAAACTATTTTGTGCAAGATTCAATTTTCACCTATTGTGATGCTTTTTGGCAATAATAATGAAGAATAAAATTAGGGGTTACTTGACAGAATTTTATATAATGTTTGGATTTTTCAATGAGCCAAACAGGTGTGCTCTGAACAATTGTTTACTGCAAGCAAAATATTTATTCACTGTTGTGTTTGCAAAAAAAGAAAGAGTCTCATTTCGAGCCTTTCTTCGGTATTTAAGAAATAAGCTCAACGCTGAACAACATATTATGTATAACAGGAATCAGCAAGAAGTCTTTGCATCTCGATGGAATTTGGTAGCTCAGACTTTATCCATTGTATATTGAAAGGCCAATAAAATATTATTTGAAAAACAATAAAATAGGGGTTACTGGTTGAAAAATATTCAAATTAGCACCCATGTGAGATAAAATAAGTAATGAAATTGACTTTATACATAGAAATAAACATTTTGTAATGTACGATGTTATTTTGATTACCTTTAAATTACACGAATTCATTTCTGGTCCAATGTCAAAGATTGCCATGAATTAGACTAACCTGTTTAAAGTCTTTTGCATCCTTTAAGCTAATAATATGTGTTGCGAATAAAGTTCTTTGGCATAATACGCAGAAATCAAAATTTTCCTCCTGTTCACCGGAAGGGGGATACTCAGAATTGTTGCAGGACTCTCCTCTACAACCATCACAAGCTGCAACGCACTTCAGTCGACTCTTGAAACAAGAGCATCGGTCTGTGCCACATATGTTCTTTCCAGCTATTTTGCACTTACAACAAATAAGCTTTAATACATGTTCTGCAGCAACATCCATGTCTGTCATCACTCGGGAAAATATTCCATTTTCTGTTCTCCACCCCTTCTCCTGTTCCTTTAAATGTTTCTCATTCAGCGTTTCCCATCAAACAACTTGAAGATGGACACAAAGGCTATGGAGGTAAGCTGCACACTCGGTTGGGAGTAGCCTTTGAGGTTCAATCCTTGATGCTATTGCTACCATTTTCATATATTTAGCATACCAAATTGCTGTGAGACATTTCCCATCTCCATAAAGAGTACAGAAAAGCCTTTACCCAGCATGTGCCACTTCTTCTGCAGAGGAATCCAAAGAACACAATACACATGCAAGTTTCTGTATCTGGAACCAGTCTGGGCTTTTAGCACCAAGGTTTTTCCATGGCTGAATGTTGCAGATGTGGCGTCACAACTACTCCATGCATGAATCAACACAATATGATTGCAAACAACTTAACCAACTTGGTTATTTGCTTCCTTGATGCTATACATCTCTGACATGTTTACTTGAGTCCGTTTTCTCTCTTTTTGGATGAAAATGACAGCCATTTGTCCCCTCCAATGATGCAATATCATTATGATAATATCTATGTCTTCAGGCACAAACATAGCATATTGTCCATTCCTGGCATACTCCAGAGCTGTAGACACAATGAGCATGTCAGCATCAGCGTCACTAAGTTTGACACCAAAATTATTGGAACGCAGATGACTGGAAAGAAAAATGAACTGTGTCTTGTTCCTGTCAGCCAAAAATGCATTTTGATCATTGTACTCTATTGATGTTTTGGATACAGTTATATCAGCAGACATTTTATGATATTGCCGATTGTGCCCATGGTCTTTAGTGGACGGCCTTGTATACCCATCGAGTATTACACATCCAAGTCCATACTTTGGTTTGACTTATGAGACATAATGTTCAGCAACCTGCCCATAGGTGGTGGCATTCCTCCATCGCACCCTGTGGAGCAACCATGCACCATCAATCACTGGCATACAGCTTTGCACAAGATCAATGTCCATGACATGATTTTTCATATTTTTTTGTATTGCAGGAGCCAAATTAGATTTTTCTCTTTTTCTCATTAAGTGCTCATGGAACAGTGGTGTTGGAATTACAGTCTTTCATATGCAAAATATGGCTCAATGCTTTCTTCTTCTCTCTGGGCTAAAGCAGTGCATCGCAAGAATAAGATAGCTTGGTCAATATATTCATTTCTTGGGTCGATTTTTATACCAGGTTTCAAATCCTGCAATGTACGCACTTGTTGGTACTGTTTTATTGATGCCTTCTGTACTGATTGGTTGTCCAATGTATGCTGAATGTCCATCCCAACTTCCTCTACTGCATCAGAATTTATACCATCGCCATCAGCAGCAGGCAGGCCAGTAGACAAAGAACGGAGATGTGGCAGATCAGTAGCAAATGGATCATGAAGATCAAAACCAAACTTTAATTTTTTTGTGTCTTTGAAGTGACAGTTTCTTCTTTAGGCGCTCATTTCCACATGTTGTTTACTCCTGGTATGTCTCTGCAGAGTAAGGGAAGTCGTAGAATAATGGATGGCAGCACACATGTGCATACTGTAAATCCACTGGTGTCGAACAATTTCTGTCATGCCACGACCACATGTCATTCCACCAGGACTCTTGATGGACTGCATACGAAATTCTTCAATTACCCAATCTGACCATAGACCTGCCCATAATCGCTCCCTTCTTCACACTGTGTGGTGACCTCTGTGAACAAATTGTTCATACAACCATGGGTGTGTTTTGTCAAGCTGTTGCATTAGTTGAAGGTAAAGTCTTGCACTTTTTGCATAATTGATGTGACCTGTTGCTGCAAAGAGCTTGAGCATTTTTTCGACAGCATGCAAATGACCTTCCCAATCAACAGTTCGTTCACTCATAATGACTTCCTTGGTGGTGCTATGTAATCTAGGTATTGCAGCCATAGTTTAGATGTAAGTGACTGATTTTGCAAAGTCAGTTTCCTGAAGTTAGTGCCTGCATTCAGTGTTATCAATGTCCTTTGATTCTGTTATGTCTTTCACTGGTATAGTGAGATCCATAACACCAAGCAGAAGCTTTTGTAAGGCAACTACATCTCTTTCAACAAGTGTACTGTGATTAGGAGCATCTGTTTCCATATTAGAGGATAGTTGTTGAGTCTGCTCAACCTGCTCTGTGCTGTTTCCAGTTCAATTTGTTTCGACTTATAGAGTAGAAATCATCTTTGCCATGAAAGCAGCCTCAACTAGGTAGTGACCACAAAGAGCTCTTGCAATTGCCATTCCTGTCATCAAATGGCTAACTACATGGTCTCCGTAAACTTGAGACAGTGCTTCTTTAAGACCCGATCCCCTCATCATGTGGCTAATGCTTCCACAAGCACTTCTAAAGCTTAGGTAACAACTTCTGTGGTATTAAGCATCTGCTGCAACAAGATCAATACAGCTTCTACGTGCGTTTTTACATCATTACCCCATTCATCCATTCGCATTTTACATTGGTACAGGATATTGTCTCTGATTGTAATTGTCCTTACTTCACACACAATATCTCTCTCTGGATGCTTCATATCAAAACTGGATTGTCTCCCACACAGAAAGCAATGTCTCTTCCAATCGAAACACTTAATACTAGAACGTAATTTTTTGGCTGTGGTGCATTGTTTGAATCTCCTGTTCTCCTAATGGCTTTCGAGGGTTGCTTTTCTGCATCACCGTGCACACTTATATCAACTGTTGATGTGCACTCTGCCTTAAAGGAGAGATATTTGTTAAGTTCATCATCTCCTCTCAGTTCGGAATAACAGATCAGAGTTTTTAATCCTTTTTTCTCTACCTTTACTTCATCACTAGCATCAAATGGCTTCCTGCATGTATCACATTGTTTGGGGTAGAATTCTTTCAACGATTCACCGTCATCGTGTGACTTATAACCCTTCATGCTGCTACACATTGATCTCTGTAGTATACCATATTCCGGGGACAAAGATCATAGATCCTCAATTAGTGTCTGATTTTCAGAGGCTGTACTGCTAACTAAGTCGACTTACATGTCCTATAAACATTACACCATCCTCACCATCACCAATGATTTCAGCGGGAATTACTCTAAACTGTCCTTTGTTAGACCCATCATCACTATTGGCTTAATCAGCATCCGTGCCAGCTACATTTTCCAAGAAATAAACCAGCTACAAATAGCTAGATATGGAGTCAGCAAAAAATATCCAGTTTTACTCTCAGTTTCAATTTCTGGAAAATCAGGTTAAACTTCAGTTACTACAATGGTGGGGAATTTTAACTCTCATATTTGATTATGTAATGTGATTTCACAACTGGTGATACACAACTTAATAATTTGTGTATTTATATATATATATATATATATATATATATATATATATATATATATATATATATATATATATATATATATAAATATGTGTATATATGAATGCATATATATATATATATATATACATATATGTTTATCATGTGTATGTATTTGTGTTTGTGCAAGATTATGATAAATTTGATGATGGCGCTTATACCTAAGGTTCAGTCATTATGGGTAGGAAAATAAACAGTTTCCGTTTATATATCAATATACTTTTATTTGTTGATGGGTATTTGTGCTAAGATGCTAAAATAATTATTGCTTTGTCCAAGTTTATTCATTTAACATTTCGAATTTCACAGCTGATGCCTTTCTTGGACTCAAACTTTTTAAAAAAGCAGTACATTTCTTCTCAATTTTTGTAGAAAAAAAATTGGTACGATCCGAGGTGGGTGATTCAATTTGGATGTCATTATGTATTTTGTATGTTAAATAGGTTGATGCAGTGTTTGTAGCAATGATTGACCAAAAATCCAATTTTTCTGCGTTAGGTATTACAGCATTGAGAATGTGGTATCTTTCATGCCAACATTCACAAAACTGGAGTATTTTAGCCAATTTTAAAGCTTTTATGACATGAAATTTAATTGAAGCATTCCTTGTTAAGATAAATTGCCATTTGTGAGTTTTCTTTGCCCTGTTGTCAGAGCTGCAGAAACTCTGACAGCATGTAAAAAGGCTGAAATTCACATACATTTTTGTTACTTTTTATGAACTAGAGGCAAAAATCCTACAAATTTGAGTATTTTCACTCATAATCCTACTAAATCCTACAATTATTCCCAATTCCTACAAACGTAGGAAAATCCTACTTGTTAGAAACAGTGTTGAATATATCTTTGGTCCAAATTTTTACAACTGATTAAATCTTGGTAGAATGAAAATGGGAATAGTTATAGACCCGACCCCCAAACTTACGGTTTAACTTGTCACCCCAAAAACACTTATATGCCACTAATTTGAAAACTTAGTAATTTAGTAAACTGATAAATATTTTGCCCAGGAGGGATCGATGGGGATTTTCAGTATGTGATTCTATATATATTTCTGTGTCCAAAACAATAAAAATAATTTGTGTGCTAATTTTTTCCCACAAAAGACCAATATTGAGGTCCTGCTCCTGGACTACTTGAAGGTTTCGGATAAAAAGATTTACACCAGAAAATTGTTAATCAGGAACAATCAAATAAATTACTTTCGAACAGATACTGTGGTTTCTGTTGTAACTTCTGAATAATGCTCAATGTGTGAATACGTACACATAGACACAACAATACATGGTATTCTAAGCAGTGGCTTGAGCTGCAGTAGCAACCAATTGAAGTCAGTTAATGTGTGTATATGTGGTCACATACACTACAATACATAACTTTCAAACTGTGACTTTGGCTGCAGGGGAGGCAACCCATTATGGTTACATAATGTGTGCATGTGTAATTGCACACTGGAATGCATGGCATTCAAAACAGTGACTGTGGCTGTAGTAGTGACCTATAGAAGTTAAATAACGTTCGCTTTAGTGCTCACACACACTGCTATACATGACCTTAAAAGGGTTACTCTGGCTGCCACGCCAACCAAGACTACAATACATATACTTTCCACACTGTATTCTGGTTACAGTGCAACCCATGAAAGTTACTGTATGTGTACATGTATTCATGCACATTTCAATACATTAAACAGTATGGTGATGATCAGCCAAAGACAATCCAAGGTGGGTATGTCTACCCATACACACTACAATACATGAAATTTCAATACAGTGACTTTGACTGCACTGGCAACCCGTTCAAGGTATACAATGTGTGCATGTACACATACACACACTGGAATACTTGATGTTAAAAAAAAAAATTCTGGCTGCCAAAGCAACCAACACTACAATACAAATACCTCTCACATGGTATTCTGGTTGCAGTGCAGCACAATGAAAAATATTACTTAATGTGTGCATATGTGCTCTCTCACACTATACAACATAATATTTCAACAGTGACTTTGGCTGCAACAACAACTCATTCAAGTAAGTTACATAATGTGTGCCTGTGTACTTACACACACCGCAACACTCATATTCAAAACAGTGACTTTGGCTTCAGTGGCAACCTATAGAAGTTACTTAATATGTGCATTCGTACTGACATACACTGCACTCAAAACAGTGACTTTGGCTCCAGTGGCAAACCACTCAAGTTTCTCAATGTGTGCAGGTGTACTCACACACTGCAGTAAATGGCATTCAAAAAGTTCCTTTGGCTGAGGTAGCAACCAACACTACAATACATTTACCTTCCACACAGTATTTTCATTGCAGTGACACCCATAAAGGTTACTCAACGTGTGCATGTGTACTCATGCACATTTCAATACAGGTACACTACCATCACTCTGGTGATGATCAGGCAAAGATAATCCAAGTTGTGTATGTGTACATGCACACACTACATTACATAACATTTCAATAGTGACTTTGGCTGCAGTGGCTACCCATGAAAGTTACTGAATGTGTTCATGTGTATAACATAGATATTATGACAAGCAAGGGCAAGATGGGACCTGCTGACCAACTACCAGTGGGACATCTTCCAAGCCAAGTCATGACAGGAGCTCCTGATCAACTACCCATAGGATGTCTTCCAGACTATGGTATGATGGGGACTGATGGCCAACTACCAGTGACACATGTACCAGGCCAGGACATAATGGGAGCTGCTGACCAACTACAAGTGGCACCTCTTCCGAGCCAGAACATGATTAGAGCTCCTGACCAATTGCCCATGCCATGTCTTCCAGGCCAGGACAGGTTGGGTGCTGCTGTACTGCAAACAAGAGCATCATGTAGTCACTGCTGTATAACCCATGGTATTAGGCAATGATGTTAGTCTCATCACTGTCCCTCACCATTCCACTTCAACTAGCAGTTGGGCTGGATGGAGTAGAGCTTGTAACTCCTGGCGATGCTTATATCTTTTAACCATTCAATAACTTTCTGAATGTAAACCAGTGGTCCTTATTTTATATATTCCAAGTCTACACATTCCCTGGTATAGTTTGGACTAGAAATCCCTTCCTTGGTCAAAATGTAGAATTCTAGGTGTCCCTACTTTACATACAATCTCTTCTGCAAAGGCTATGGCCACTCT
Organism: Hermodice carunculata; assembly: GCA_964020975.1. NCBI lineage: Eukaryota > Metazoa > Annelida > Polychaeta > Eunicida > Amphinomidae > Hermodice > Hermodice carunculata. Next base: position 62,339,292 of record OZ026628.1, read on the forward strand.
TTCTGTTGTCTGGTCAGGCACTGCTATTGTTTCAATGTATTTGGTAAAATGTTCACACACCACCATTGCATATCTGTTTCTATGGTAAGTTAATGGTAAAGTGCTAAGGATGTTTGCAGGCATTTTTTCCATTGGCTGTCCTACTATTGTGTAAGAGGTGCCTTTTGTTTCTTTGAAAGTGTTTTACTAGCAGCACATTGGTCACAGTGTTTGCAGTAGCTTTGGGCATCCTCTATGTAGCCTGGTCCAAAATAATGCTGTGTAACCCTGTTGATTGTTCTATCACAGCCCAGATATCTTGCTGTTCTTGTGACATGACACTTCTACAGAACTTCTTTTTTATGTTTCACTACTGGCATCATTAAACTGGAAGTCTCCAGAACCATCTACCTTTTGACAATATCTATGAAGCATGCTACCACAAATTTTGAGATGATACCATTGTCGCCATAAGATCTGTGACTTTCTACATAGTTGAGAAACTTCATCCCATGCACCACAAGGTTGATCTCCTATGTTCATATTGAATATTGGTCTTATATCCTCATCAGCCAGTTGTGTGTTCTGAGTTCATTAGGTTTCTATTCAGCTAACAAGCCATCATTCTCTTTGAGCTCTTCTGAAGAACAATTTTGGGCTTGTCTTGTTATAACCCTAATGCAATGAAGATATGTACTTAACTGTATTTCATCTTCTCTCCCACATTGTTGACATGAAATTTTGGATACTACATCAATTTTTGTATGCCTTTTCCCTGCAGGATGGATTTGTTTGAAGATCATACTTTCCAAGTCTTTATAACCACCTTGCCATCTGTTGTTCCAGGTCTTTCAGTTTGTAAATCCAACTTACTGCTAAGTTGTCTAAATGTACCACAACTGGTCTCCCATACACATAATGTCAAAGTGTTTCTCTGCCTAAACAACTGCCAGTAATCCTTTTCTTGGGAGTTTTGATAGAGTTTTACTCATATATGCTACAATTTTTTTATGTCAATCTTGTGCCTTTCAAAGAATGGCACCAGGGCTCAAATCACCTGCATCAGTGCTCCCCCCCCCAAAAAAAATGCCATCTGGCACTGGATAGGATAAAATGGGTGTTGTGGTGATAGCTTCCTTATGTTCCTTAAATGCCACTCCTCATTGCTTGAAATAGGAATCCTCCTCAGTAAGCTGATGGAATGGTGTTGCAATATCAGCAAAGCCATTACCAAACCTATGGCACTATGAGCAAAGACCAATAAAATTGCACACCTGCTTCTTGGAAATTGGCATTAGCCAGTTTTTAACAGCTTCCACTTTTGAATGATCAGTTTTTATTGCATATCCATAAAATATGTGTCCCTTAAATTGAACTTCTGTTTCAAAGAAATCACACTACACACATTTCAATCACAAATCCTGCCCTCCTCAGGGGCTGAAGGACATTCTGAAGTCTTGTCATGTAAATGTTTACTGATGGACAAATGCAATAATATCATCTAGATATACAAGGCAGTCTTCCTATTTTTGGCCAGCCAGTACTCGCTTCACTAAACATTAAAAGTAGCTGGAATGTTTGATATTACAAAATATATCAATTTGAAGTGATATAAATCATGCCTTGTCCTGGATTCAGGCTTCTTTGCTTTTGATGCATCCATCTCTACCTGTTGATAGCCACTACACATATCCATGACACAGTAATAACAGAAACTAGCTAAAGTGACAAGGCACTCATCCATCCTAGGTAAGGAGCAGGCGTTTTTGATTTTTACCTATTGAGTTTGTGCTAATCAACACAGAGTCCAATTGTGCCATTTGTATTTTTCACAAGCACTGGTAGTGATGACCTTGCAATATCTGATGGTTCAATAGTTTTTCTCTTGAGATGTTTCTGGACATTTTCCTTACCAAAGCTCTTGCGAATAGGTTGATGTCTTGGATGTTGTTAAATGGGTTTTGCATTTCCAGTATTAATCTGATGCTGGACCCAATTTATTTCATCCAGGTCTTTTTTATTCATTGCAAAAGCATGCTGATATGCTACTACCATCACTGGTAATGGCTTCTTCTCCTCTTCACTTAATATCTAGGACCTTTTGTCCATAAATCTTTCAAACGGGGTGGATGTTGAACTTTACTTCTCTTTCTGTATTTACGCTAGTAGCTCTTACCCAACATTTGTCTGTTGATTCTGTTATTTGTGAATCAGTGGGTATAGTGTATTGTTCTAATGTTGCCCATTTCACAAGGGAAACATTATCTTCACCACAGATAAGGACTTTCACCATGGGTCTGTCCTCATGCAAACTTACTGCACCATCAGCATCAAATGTATTTTATACTGTAGTAGATCTCATCATGATTTCACAAAGCCTGATTCTTCCAAGTGTCCTGCTTTTGGAATCATTACAGGTACAAATGCTTCACAACCAGGTGGCATCTTGGTAGATGTAGACATTTCAATCCTAAAACACATAACTTCAGTTTCACCAATTCAGCATGGAATTTTTTCATCTTGGATTTTTCAACGATAGTTGCCTCATATTTACATGACATTTCTATTTCAAGAAGAAATATGATCCTAATTTCCCATTATATTTCATTTTTCCACAACCATATTCTATTCAATTTTTTTTCCCAGCTGTGTATTCACCTTTATTCTGGCTTTGGTTTTCATGATGTTCCCCTATACATCACAATTTTTATTGGCTTCCTCTAAAACTGGCTGCAGCTGGAAGTCATTTTTTATGTTGTGATACATAGTGTTGGCTATCAAAGTAACAGCAGACCCTGTATCTAGAAGAAATTGTTTAGGCTTGTTGCCTGTTTGTCCCAATATATAGGCATTTGCTAATAAATTCTCTGTCTTCATTCCCAAGTCACCCATTTGTTGCTACTAATAAATCAGGGGTGTTTATTGATTCATCATGTGTTTCTCCTTTGTCATTGTAGAGCTTCAAGATAATGAAATTATCTTCCATTGGAACCAATTTTAGATCATCTATCAGTTCCAGGTCACCTTAACCCTTAAACGTTCAGACCAGTCGTTAAAGACCGGTAATCACGTGATTTTATGCCGGGCTCACACTAGCTTAGCCTTACTTGTGTGAACAACTCATAAATCATAATCAAACTATACACATACAGCTGTTGTGTTTCCCCAAAGAAGCATGTTGATCTATTTATGTTTTCCACTCCCTCTAGCGTCTCTGCTTGTCATTAAGGGGGTTCCCCGGTGATTCCCTTGACGTGCATGACGTCACAAAGAGGGCAGCATCCACCACCAATTCAGCTGCAGGTTTCCGGAAAGTATATAAAAGTGCCGAGGCTATTTACCTTAGTCAGGAGTGGGCAGGGAGGGATTATGTAGAGGAGGGGGACAGTGAAGTGGATGTTTGGTGTGAGGATGTAAGTATTTTGTTTATAATGAGGCTGGAGCCCACAGAATTCAAGCGTATCAACAGACCATGTGGTTTTGCAGTGGGTGTCATTGGCTATGGCATAGCCAGTCACTGAGTCAGTCATTCAGCTCGTTGCAGCTGATCACTTACACAATCACTGAGTCATGTAATGCCTGCTTTTCCCAAGTATCCCCTAATATGTTTCCCTCTCAAACCTGTGTTTATCAATTAACTTTATGAACAAGACCTTTTGCCTTGGCTCAGTTATGGAACCTTGCATTCAAACCTAAACAGTTTCTCTGCATGCACTCAATTTACATGGAGGGGGGGGGGGGGGGAGGAGGAGCGTGGTTGCAGATACATGATAAATATTGTTGTCAGTCTCAAAGACTGTGATAGGCAGCCACTAGGGAGGGCCAACTTTGCCTTTTGCAATGGAATTGATGACTCTATAATTGCATGTACACTGTATACATGCATGGTGTCATCCACATTTGCAATCTACATATCAGTATAAGGCCTGGCACATAGGATTGTGGATCCAATCAAGCTTTGTTTCCATGGCAACATATTAAAAAGGTGGGAAACCGCAAATTTTCCATAAAAATACTGCAGTGTTGTTTTATTTCAGTCATCTTATTACATAATATTGAACCTGGAACATAATCTATGAATAGTTATGGTGACTAATTTTGTTATGCAAAGTAACTGCCTGTTACCGGGTTCTGCAGACTTGTGTAAAAATGCAGTTTTTCTGGTTTTTAGCCAAGTTTAAGCAATATTGTATTAGTTGCTATGGAAACAGGTCAGGTTATCTATGTTTTATTTTCAAAGTTTACTGAAAGTTTATTTCTCTAGTTATCCAAATACCATAAAAATATGGAGAAAAGGGTGCTTCACATGAAATGAGAAGATACTTTGTTCTTTTATTTAGCAGATTTTAATTGATTTTTTGCCATTTGTTAGCGATTTAAATGGTTGCCATAGCAACCGGTCACTTGACTTCTAACAATTTATTGCACATAATGAAACTTGACATTCCAGGTATCACAATGATATATACTTTCGGTATGCTACAAAGAAAACTGTTCCTACTGCACTGTGTTCAATGAAAATTGTTACTTTTATTTTCACTGGTACAAAAAATAACCTGACCCTTTAAGGGTTAACTGACTGATGGCCATTTTGGAAGAGGTCTTCTTGTTTTCGGAAAGACTATTTTGTTTCCCACTTGGACAATTATGTCTCACATGTCCTTGCTGATGACACAACCAACATTCAAAATAGCCTTGTTGTTCATCTCTGGTGATTCTCTGGTTTGTCTCACCTTTTGTGCTCATTTTGCTGAGGTGTGTGTGGGAATCCAACTCTGACTGGCCTTTTCAATAAAAGCAGAAGTTGAATCACTGACAGCCTTTTCTAGAACCATACACCCTCCATCAGGATTGTTGGCTCCTGCGGATCCAATTGCTTTGATGTAGCTTTTCTTTTCCTTTTAAACATCAAAGAGTTCTTCATACTGTTCCACTACATCCACAGCATCTTGTATTGTAGTACAGCCTTTATCAATGCACCTTACTTTCATCTCTAATGTCCAAGTAGTCTTGAATATATCCGGCGCAAGTTTTTCCTGCCTCATTAGTTTGAAGGCAGTATATGCCTCAAAGTAATTCTCCAAACCCCATCACCAGGAGCTGAAGCACACTCTCCAGTCTTCCTCTTACACATAGAGAGTTTAGCCTTAAACAGTTCCCTCTGCTGATGTTCTCCAAATATAAATGCAAAAGCTGTTTCAATTTTAGCATAACTCACTCTAGGGAACAGCAGGCAGTCCAGCATCAAACCTTCTTGCTGTTCCCTGGAGGCCTACAGTTAACATATGCTTTAGTTGCATCACTCCATTTTCCTAACTGTGCACATGTTGAGAAATAAGTTTGATGTTCCTCCCAGTGGATTGTACCATCAAACTTGTCAGGCTTCACAGTGAGACAACTTTTGTTCATACTTGATATTCTCTCCCCAAGAGAATTTTGCATTTCAGGAAAAGTAGCCTGTTGTATATGCAACTTTGCTGCCAGAGCCCCATTTCTCTGGAATCTAGAATCTGGTAATACAAAAACGTCCATATGGTGCTTTTATAAAATCAACTTCTGAAACCCTACTCTCTTTCTGTGCTATCATACTGTTACTCCATTCATCTACAAAATATTGATTTAGGTTTAATTTGTAAGTAATATCCTCACCCACTTTCTGTTCCATCTTCAACCTGGGAAAGCAATTTTACTAATGTGATTATCAATATCATATAATTTAATTTATTTTCAATATCCCTAATCATTTATTGATTAATTATATCTTATGCATTTCTTTTTTTTCCAAAATACTTGTGTATCTCAAAATAAACAACCCCCATAATACTATTTTTTTCCTCCAAAGAACTCTGAGGTTACATTACTATGATCATATAATAATCCCTGCTCCAAAAGGGAATAGGAGAATAATCTGTACAAACCAAATATGAAAAGACATTTCATAGTGTATGATGTTATCCTTGACAGAGCTGATCTCTGAAGTCACTTGAATTATACTTTACTGATTCATAGGACATCATACCTTAAAACACTTGTTACCAATCTTGCAGAGCTAATATATATATATATATATATATATATATATATATATATATATATATATATATATATATATATATATATATATATATATATATATATATATATATATAAATGAGGACAGCAAAAACTGGGTTGCAAAAATCATCTGTTTTGCAAAGCTGATCTGTGGGTATTAAAACTGTAGCTATATTGATAATATAGTCAGTTTTGTAGAGCTGATCTGTGGATGTTGACAACTGCAGTTGATATACATAAAATTACCTCATATTTTATGAGGCTAATTGATGGGTATTGAAGCTGTAGCTATGTTGCAACAATGTGGTCATCTTTAGTAGAGCTTATCTAGGGATGATAACAGACATTTTCTTTTATTTATTTAAGGCTGCTTCATGGGTATTAAGAACTGTAGCTATATTGCAATTATGTGGACTGCTTTTCTAGAGCTGATCTATGGATGAAAACAGCACGACGGTGGCATGAATATTTTATTCTTTTCAACTTTGTGCAATCAATTTATGTCTCCCTACAACTGGGAACCTCTGGTTGCCATAGGTTTCAGGAATGGTAATTACATTTAAAAGTCATGGTGAGATACATGCAACAAAATATGGTTGATTCACTGTAGGGTATTAGTTCTGTATTAACCTTGTACACCGGAGTTTTCTTATTGCCATGCTGCTATATTACAACACAATTCACTGCTCATCATCAAAAGTTATACTGATCCCAACTGGTTTCTAATGGATCACTATCAGCGAGTGTGGCCAAACTGACCAGTTTATTGTCAGGTATTGTTTCTGTTCACAGCACACTGTTTGTAAACAAAGTCACACTGGCTGCAAAGTTTGCAAAATTGTACTTATATTTGCTTCTGTTTCAGTCCTTTACATCTCAGATAGCAGCCTGATATTTCAACAATTGATACATAATATACCAAAGAGCTAACTGATGCCAAAAAATTCCGTAAATACATCAGAAAAACACAAGTTTGATTTTCCTACTGCATTGAGCAGTTTTCATTTGTGTTTGTGGCAACACTTTGTGAGAAGAAATGATACATTGTTGGATGGAAAAAGGTCAGGTACATCTGACACATTATGAACATGAATTATATATAGTAGCAGGCCAAGGGCAGATCCTTAAGGCACCCCTATTTTGATGTCTACCAGAAGGAATTTAATACTATCAAATTCTGAATGTTGTTTAGGATTTGTAAAATACTTGTAAAAATAGTTGTGATGAAATCCCTGTCATGCAACAGTTTCAATGAATTTTTCATGACCAAGCACATCAAAGACAGATAATAGAAATGCACATTGGAAAATCCCTTTCATTAAGGCTCCTTTTAAAATCTATCCAGGTTTTAAGGGAGACAAGTTAAGTAGACTGCAGCTTCCCAGACCCGTATTAGTGATCTAGTATACATGATGTTCTTAGAAATATTCATAGAATTAAAGAAACATGTTTTTCCAAAGAATTTAGAAAAACTACATGCTATTGATAATAGTATTAGATTTACAAATACACTGGCATCATCTCTCAGACAGAAGGAGGCTACTTTTACTATCTAAGCTTATTAGGGAATATGCCTCTAGGAAGTGCCTGCCAAAGCTTTGATGATTCTTGACCTCATTGGTGTAAGTAAACATAAGCACTGCTGGTTCTAATTTTGTTCAAAGTCTATCAAAACCATGACTTGGATGGTTACAGGACAACCAGATTCATATGCCAGTGCCATTGCATAAAAAGGTATGAGAGCCATTTAATGCCACTTTGGCCATTTAACTGGCAACATCCAGTTGAAAGCACAATACAGTAATACTGTGTGCTTTAATGGCTATTTTCATCACTTGTCCCCACAAGGCTGTGTAAAAATCGCAAAGGAGTTGCACAGTGTCAATCAAGAAAGTAAACAAGTTAAAAATAATAGTATGCATGCAACCTTTGTACATATGTATGCCTTTATATAACAAGCTGCACCACTTTGTTGGGTACCTCATAAATAGCTATGTTGCACTGAAATCAGTTTTAAATTTCCTGTGGTGTGAAATGGGTTGGCACAGCAGGTCAGAAAATGTCAAGTACCATTTTGTGACTAACATGTTCTTATAATATGTTTCGTTTAACCAGTGCTTTGGCAAATGTGAATAGAATCACAAATATTTATAGGAGGGTGTTTAACATATCATTTTTTTTTCTCTCACTTGTTTGATGAGATATTGTTCTTCAGAGTGGACAGTGTTTTGAGGGGTTACATGTTATCAGGCTATGAGAGATGCAAAATAAACTTTTCATGGTGCTGAGTGTGCAATATACCCATAAACACATACTGTCACCGTTTATGGGGACAATGGGCTAGAAAAAGACTGGATACTTCAGAAGGAATGACTTTGATAGTAAAAAACCTCAGTTGGCCATTTTGTGCTGGCTTCAATCCACAATACATACACTAATCATAATAGAACCACTTTGGGAGACATTGATTATTAATGTATGTTCCAACGCTTTGTATAAGACAAAAAGTAAGGACCTTCACTTACAAATAGAGCCACTCTTTTCAGATACTTTACCAGAGAAATGTTTACTAGGGTAAGTATGTTTTGCTGCATACGTTTCACCGAAACATACACTCTGCAAAAAGGTCTTACAAAATAAATATGTATTTCAGAGATGTATTTATAAAATAATCCATACATGATGAAATAAGTTGAATTACAGCTTATCTCAACTAAAGAGGAGAGGAAAAATAGACCACCAACTACAAATGTATTTCTTTCACTGCCAATACACCTGCCAGTTAAGGCTATTTCAGAAAAACATACCTACACAGTGGAGAAGGTTTGTGTCGTTTCCTCTCCATTGGCGTTGACTTCCATATTGTAAAAACAGTAGTCTTCTTACAGTTAGCATGATGAGGTGAAAATCAGTTTATAGAATAGTTTGTGACATCTCTAAATTCAGTACACAACAGGGACTATTTGCTAATTTTTAATGAATGGGCAAAGAAGGTGGAACATAGTCATGGCTACATAAGGAAATTAATCCTTTGCACTAATATTTCTCTCTAGGCTTATAAATCCGTACTGTTGTATACTCAACACCTTATAGGCCATTGTTTAATAGAAATTGCGATTATACATTGTATGTGATCGAATCATTAAAACAGAGTTCATATATCAACCAAACTGCCTAAAAAACAGTTAACCAAATCTTGAGCCCAGTATGTCACATGCAGGAACCACTATGGATGATCAGGTGCTTTCTGTAATACTTATTCAGAATTTGAATGAACTTTATCTAGGCGAATACATCACTGCACGCACAAAGACTTAGGAGCCATAAATACATCTGATAATCGATTCTGCTTGGAGATTAGGGTATACACACCTAAACATAAAACGTAAGATATAAGTAGATGATCCTTTTTTCTAGACTTCATCATCCTCTATACTATCCCAAGTTTTATTGCACAAAGGAAGCAGCTGGAAATGTGAAGTTGTATCTGTAGGAAAGGCTGTAAGTATTTTCAGCAGCTTACACCCACAATCATAACATAAAATTGTACACTTAAACTGACAGGCTTTCATTTTGAACCGTCTTAGTTTTGCTCGATGAAGTCCGCTCAAGTTGAAACGAACAGTGTTTGAGGTGCCACAAGTGTTGAGTAGTGGCCTTTTTCAAAACTCATTTTTTTTTGGCGGTAAAATTCCCTCAGTAATGTTTTGCAATTAGTATGAACCAGCCTGTGGCCTAAAGTCTGAGTGATGACCCTTCCGGTCAGATGAAAGGGAGAAGAGGCTTTGTCGGAAATATTAAAGTCCATTGAATGACCACTATACACACAACCTGACATCATATACAATTTCTAAAACTGAAGTTTGTAAGACACACGCGAAGTGTACAAGGAGCTTTGATTTGTACAAATGCATCATCTACAGACTCAAGCAGCCGAATATTAGTCTACTGTTGAGGTTGGAGACCCTATTAGGTGTGGGCCCCAAAGAGTGAAAATACTCCTTCTGTAAACAAACAAACAAGTGAACTAACTAACTAACTAACTAACTAACTAACTAACTAACTAACTAACTAACTAACTAACTAACTAACTAACTAACTAACTAACTAACTAACTAACTAACTAACTAACTAACTAACTAACTAACTAACTAACTAACTAACTAACTAACTAACTAACTAACTAACTAACTAACTAACTAACTAACTAACTAACTAACTAACTAACTAACTAACTAACTAACTAACTAACTAACTAACTAACTGAATGAAAGAATGAATAAATAAATCAATAAAAAAAACATCTGTCTCATCACAGATGCACTGGAGACTGTTTACATTCACGGTACATCCATGATAGCATAAAACAATAAATATGTACAATCCAACACACAACTAAGATGTCCATGACAGTATAAAATGAGAAATTAGAAATTTATACAAGCCATTATATATCCACTGTAAATAAATAAACAAACAAGCAAACAAATAAATAAATAAATAAATAAATAAATAAATAAATAAATAAATAAACACACTTATCATCTGGAGAGGAGTTTGCACATTTTAAATCTATCACCTTGCTACTTCATTGTGCAAGATGGACTACTGAACTATGGACATACAGCACTACACTCTAAATTATGATGCTTTTAAAAGGGCAATCCTGTTTTCAGTTATAGGAAGCAATTGTGATATCCTTTCTCTTTACGTACCTTCCGGTTCAAGGCATATCCACATGGAGCTATGTGAGGACTGTGAGCTGGCCTCTTTGTTTAAGATTGACTTTGTAGTCTATGGAAAATGCAGAATAATGAACATGGCTGTCTTTTCTAGACATATCAAAGTTATTATTAAATTCCACCATGGTGTAAAGGCAAGCAGAACTACTCTTCCCTGACTGAAGCCATATGCTGCAATAATGCCCCAAAAATGGGACAAGGCACAACCAACGTGGCCATCCTCGCAGCAGTCATTTGATTATGTCTCAATCTGTATGTGCCTGAAAAACCTTACACCAGTCTAACTCAACTAAGTTGGCAAAGATTAAATAAACAGCATCTGATGATAAGCAGCACAGTGTCGCAGCAATAAAGCTTGTTTGAGTCATTTTTGTTTGTTTGTTCCTTTGCTTATTTCATTTTAGTGTAGTCTTTATAACAAGATTATAAGTCACATAAATAATTTTTACATATATAATTTCAGACCAGTGAGCTTTCCTAAAACGGGATTTTTAATTTTCTTGCTGCTGTGGGCTATTTTTTTATTGTTGTCGGTGTCACAGATTTATAATTCCAAAGACAAAAAGCCATATTTAATTTGGAACAATTGAGTTTTGTCTACGTGGGTGCAAAGGGTGTCTTTCCTGTGTTTGGCTTTTGCTTTAGTGGTTTTTTGTGCCCTTATTGTCTGTAATTCCAAATATAACAGATATATCAATCTGTATGTAGTTTTCTCTGTTATTTTGACACGTTACCTACTGACAAATATCGTGTGACATCCTGTCTCTCCCTCTGTATGTATGTATGTATGTATGTATGTATGTATGTATGTATGTATGTATATATATATATTATACAATGATTTATCATTAACACGATACTGAGATATAGGACATATTTATTATGATGACACAAGTTTCAATGGCGAAGGTTCATTTTCATTGTAACTATAACTTTATTTCGTGAAGCTACCCCTTTGACACAGAAGCACTGTAGACTGTGTACATCCACGGTGCGTCCATGGTAGCATAAAATGAGAAATATGTACAATCCAACATGCAACTATGACGTCAATGACAGAGAGAAATGAGAAATATATACAAATCATTATATATCCACTTTGTGTCAAAAGTAATAAAATATTATTTCCATGGAGTAGCAACATCATGCAGAATGTCCGCAGCTAACCATATTTTCCAAATAATATTTATGGTGGGGCCACGCATCAAGCATAATTTCTTGCACACATTGTCAAATTCAAGATTGGCAGTTTCATTATGTCTGAACTATTGCGTCCTAAAAGTATACATAATTTGGAAAAATATAAGCCGTTCATGAATCCATGCCAAATATTTGTATTGCCACTCATGACCAGTCTGGACTCCAGTAATTGAAAATCCTTATTTCATGGATCGTTAAATTTTGGGCAAAATGAAAAGAAAATGCTCTAACTCTTCTATTCCTGAACTACATAAAATACAAGCTTCATGTTCTGATATGCTCCATCTGTGTAGGTCCATCTATAGTTAGTTCTCGCTTTGAATTTTTTTGGCACCATCAAAACCATTGTATAGTAATAATATACTTTTTTCTAGTAGAACGGACCTCAAGACAATTATACAAAGACAGCATTCTTTTTGCTTTGATTTCATCCACAAATTCATTTTGAATACCTGCTTTCTGAATTTATATTACACATCTGGGAAAAAAATATTTTGTCCATGAACTGCATGGGTCAGACTGGCATTGACGAGTGTTTTCCTAATTTCTTTAACGTAAGACCAACTGGATTGCGTTTTGTCCTTAAATTTACCTAACAGTTCAACAAAAATCTGTTTACAAAGGCATGTTTTGTCAAGGTGTCATTGCAAGCAATAAAATTACTTGACTTTTTGCCTGTCCAAATACATGCTAACAAGTAGCCAGCCTGGGGTCACCTTTATGCGTACAATTTCCAGAGCGGCAAAGTATTGAATTGATTACAAAAGGTTAGCGCATGACAAAGTGAGGGTAGTATGACCCGTTTCCATAAACTATTACCAAAACTATTGATGTTTTCGTGCGACACCAATATCCTGCACATGTAACAGCCTGCGTGTTTAAGTGTGCCTTAATATTAGTAAAGTCAGTTAAAGACCGGGAGAATAAGATTCCTAAATGTGTGTAAGTCACACATTCTTTTATGGGTGTGTGACTTAACATCCAAGATTTTTGTTTATTCATACGTCTACCGATAAACATGACTTATGATTTTAAGTGATTAAATTACATACCCGATCTTATGGCAAACTGGCTGGCTACCATTAACATTTTGGACAGTTGTACATCTAAACTAGCCATTGATACAAAATCATCAGCGTACAGTACAACTGGTATGGTGTGCTTTTTAAACATTATTTCTAATTTTCCTTTTTGTAATGACACAATCAAATATACCATAGCTACAGAGAATAAAGTTTGCGACAGGGTACACACTTGTTTTACACCATTAAATGTCTTAAACCAGTCACTTTCAAATTATCCCAATCTTGCTTTGTTTTCAACTTTTTCTTACAGGCCGAGTAGACGTCTCCATGCTTTTCATTGAATTCCATTTCCGATAGATTAACAAATTATTTATTACGATTTATAGTATTGTATGCTTTACTTATGCCCACGAAGACCAACTATGTTTTTTCTTTATTGTCTTTTTTTTACACTACACAAGGGACTGTCAATAATTGTCAACATTTTCATCTCTGTCCAAAATGGCCATGGAGGGGGAGGGGATCGGAGCCAGATTGCCATAATTTTCAACCTTAAGAACATTTGATTTTCTACGTCCAACATTTTCAGGTTCCCCTGCAAAATTTCAACCTGCCACCAGGTGTCACTTTGCATTTAAAATCTTTTTTCTCATCAACCCCTTGATGTAATCCCCGTTCAGTCAGCTGGAATAGATACGTGCAGGTGCAACCATGGAGCTCAGTGAAACCAAATTAGCACAGCTGAATATTATCGCTAAAAATCCCATATGTATGGCAAAAAAATCCTAAATCATTACAAGTTTTTTTCATGTATAAAATGCATATACCTTTGTACGCCAGCATATATCATGACAGGTTATACAAAAAATATTTAAAAAAGAATGAAAAAAGATGGCAGAAAAATGGAGTAAAGATGCTGCACATATTTATAAGGTCTACTATTTCAAATGACCTTGAGCAACCTTAGAAATCTAAAAGACGGCAGAGCAAGTCCGGAATAAATGTTGATGATGGCCATAAACAGCGAGAGAGGAATTCATGGTCATTTTGAACATAGATGACAATGTTGACAATTAGGGCGGCCCCTAAGCCTTTTAGTGTAATATTTTGATCTTTAAGTCTACAACCCTTGCGATACACGCCATTGTATTCTCAAAGAATGCCACTTACCTCCAAAAAGCCATACAATGTGTTTCTAAAACTGACCAGAACATCTTATAAACATTTGATGCCATTGTGATACCAAGATAGATGCTCAAATTTAGAAGCTTTCCCTCTTTAAATAGAGGCTTTACAATTCCTTTATACCAGTCATCTGGAATTGTTTCTAATAATTTACACATATTGATTTTTTTTAGAGCAAAGTGCATAAAATAGGTCCTCCATTCTTTAAAAACTAATATGGAGTAAAGTCGATTTCCCATTTTTTAATTTATCAATTAACCACTGTATTTCATTGTCTAATCATCATAGAGCGTGCCATAGGGATGCAGAACTGTATTTTTGAAGTAACCATTATCATTGGACAACTCTTGTATGCACCTCTCCCACCCATCACTGATGGGCTGTCCACCCAACTCACACCAGTGTTCACCTAAAACTTTATGTCTTTCTTTCCGGTCCTCAATCATAGGATCAATGTTGTTTTGGTCACATATCCATATAGAGTACGAGTTGTTGCAATTTACCAGTAAGCTCATGAATTCTAAGAACCTGTCTGTTAATTCTGAATTATTATTATTATTATTATTACTATTATTATTATTATTATTTTCCGCTATGACCAATCTATAGTATAGTTATTATCTTGTTCCGATTATAATATTTCACTTTAGAGTACCGTCACTGTGCATATATATCTAAAGATATGAAACATTAGGCCTTTCTTACAAAAAGTGGAAGCTTTCTTCCAGCTGGCTCATTTCACCAGCCATGTACACATAAATCTTTGTGAAAGGCTGCTTCACATCTGCTGTGTTCAGGTGCATGAACAGTAGTAAGAGACACTTGCGTGTCAATATTATAGATGGAAACTGGCCCAAGTGAAAAGCTTTCCAAATCTGGAGGAGTCCATCAAAATGAACATACAGAAATAACGACAAGACATGGATATCTATGGAGCAAAACACTATTCATTAAATATCTAAAAGATATTAAAATGCATTATTGACAGTACATAAAATTTTTATCATAAAAATTAAAAGCAGAGAAGAGTTTCCGTCAATGCTAGAGGACTTCCTGTAAAAGAGAGAGCTAACAAAAATCACCCACAATCAAAACTTATTTGTCATCAAACAAGCAAGGGCGAAATGTTCAAGCTCAAGGTAGACATACCAACATTGTTGTCATATTTTAATATATCGGTGACGAATAAGAAATGCAATATAAAGGAAACCCTCTCTCTCCTGCCTTGAGACAGACACGAACAAAGATAAGTAGCAGTTCAAATGTACTTAATGCCAGCAACTCTCAACATTGAAGAATATCTCTTGCCCCACACACGCATTGTACGAAAAGTAAGTTACAATTGTTCTGTTTATACATTTACTACATCATTTATATAACATCTCATATCTACGTACCCTCATTATGATGCATTTTGATTTAGCCACATACTATAAAAGTGATTGCTTCAATTTTATCTTTCAAATATCCATGTTTCACCCTGTTTTGTGGTCGCTGCATACTTGATCTAAGGAAATTAACTTGGGCACATACGCATCAGAAGCTCACCCAAGTGGAATATTACTGCCCAAGTGAGGGAAATGCGCTATGTGGAATTCAAAATCACCATGTTTGTCACATTATTTAAACATTAATTCACTGTGATCATTATGTACCATTATGTCTACAAATGAATATTACAAGCCATTTCCTGTAGTTTCTTTTAATTGCAAATCATCAGGGTATATTAGTGAAATATATTCTCACACGTTTTGTCTTTGATGTTCAGGAGGTCATCAATAAACCTAAATGTCAATTTCAAATAGATTTCTTAAAATTTCCTCTCTTGTGATAGTAAAATCAACAGGTGCATAATTGGTATCCATAGGGAGAACAATAGTCTATCTAAAGATGGAATCTCAAAGTTTGACATATATATTATGAATTAAAAAGTTCAACAACTTTATAAACTGATCATATTCAAATGCAGACTGGGCATCCCTCACACAATCACCAAAATATGCACCAAGGGATATGAATATTCCTTAAAATTTATTGTTATTTATGTTTCACATATTAGAGGCTAGATACATTTTTCAAGTGAGAATGAGCAATATATGGGTTCACAATGGAGAAGTCCAACAATGAAATCGGTGAACAGTAAATGATTATCTGTACCATTCACCTGCTCCAGCAAAATGTTTCAAATTTGATGTTAAAATTTAAAACCTGTTATTTCTAGCAGATGCTTCTGTCTGACCACTGCAATTAGACCAAAACAATTTACCTCCTTCAAGCCTTTGAACAACGACAATGGTGTCTAATTAAAACAGTAAATTTCCTTCTTATTATAAAAAGGTTTGCTTTAGATTCCCTAAGCCCTGTAAAGGAAGATGTTTCAAGGAATTTTTGAAATATATCTCTGTTGCAGAAAAACAATATTCAAATTAGATAACATGATATTTGGAATGCATATATTACAATGTGCACGTAAAATAGACAGGAACAAAAAGCGCAATTTTTTTTAAACACCAATGTAAAAAAGAACAAAGCTTTAAATTATTTTAAATTATGTCTTTTATGTCACGTGAATCAAGTT
This sequence comes from Hermodice carunculata, assembly GCA_964020975.1. Lineage (NCBI taxonomy): Eukaryota > Metazoa > Annelida > Polychaeta > Eunicida > Amphinomidae > Hermodice > Hermodice carunculata. The sequence continues at coordinate 62,356,055 of OZ026628.1, forward strand.
CACATCTATCATATTGCTAGATCAATGACAATCAACAAAGATATTGATCAAGATGAAAAAGCATCTTCGTATTAAAACATTATTGTGAAAAAAACGGAGAATTGTCGATTATTTAAAATGTTTTGAAAGCTTAACACATTTAACGTACAGTTGCGAATCCTATACGATTTCTTCAATTTCAATATGTGCCAGATTAGTGAACAATGTAGCCAATTGTAGTATCATTATTTTATGCACACACACACACAAACAGAGGCACACAATGTTAATCCAGTTAAAGTAAATAAATAGATAAATAGGTACTTCTATGTAAAATGGTGTTAATATTCAGCCTGTGTAATTTGGGAGAACCATTTTTTTGCACAATATGGCCATGAAAAGGATGCCTAGACTAACAGATATGTAAGTTCCATTCCATGATACAGATATATTTTTAAAGATGAGCATATCTCGTATTTTTATACATATGGAATTTCATCCACATTTTGCCAAAACTAAGACATCACTGCTTAAGTTCGCGACATGTACAGTATTGCTGGACCTCTTTTGGCGCAAATTGAATGTTATCATTCAAAAAAGTTTGTGGCAGAATTATATGATGAAGTTCTGAGTTAAGGTAGCAGAGTGGATTGAGCCTTAACGGCAAAATCATAATCTGGCACAAAATAATTGTTTCCATTTTTGATAAAGTAAGCATTTTGCCTTTTTTTGTCACTAAACATGAATCCCAAATAAAGCGATGTTTATGGGGAAAAAAGGAAAACATGACCATGTTAGCTGGCCAAAGTGCTTGCATGTCTGTTGAGAAACGTAGGCTAAACAACCCACCAAAGTTTGGATAGCAGTAGGCTGCTTTCCACAACAAGTGCTGCATCAATAGCAAGCAACCAACTGCAACCATTGAGGTGTGCAGGTAGTATTTCTTGTGTTAACGGCTTGACAAGATTAGGGCTACCAATTAAGTGGTTTATTGTGGTGACCAAATAGCCATGAAGGTAGTGAAATTGATGCCTGAGGGGTTCATGTTTTCTTCTTCCGATAAAGATTGGTGGTCGAAATGGCGCCTGGCGACCAACATGGGTCTCACAAAGTGAATGAAAGCAGCTTCAACATGGAGAAAGAAAAATAGTTTTTCTGATCCATGGTTTCAACCAACACAATAATTATCATTCAGAACCATGGCATTGTACATTATAAAGTCAAACAAACCTACAGACTTTTCCAAAATATGGCCAGCTTGCTTTATTACTTGGTGGCAAAATAATAAGCACAGCAATCAAGGTATTCCCACTGCACAACTGGATTATTTGCCTACAGAAAGGCCTTAAAATGACGCGAGTTGTGAACACAGACATTTGTTTCAGCATGAATACTTACGGACCTTGTAATTAATGACAAATTAAATTTTGCGTGTATCAGTTTGAAATTATGCCCTTTTGCTGTGACGGCCTCGACGGACTCAGAAGATCAATAGGTAATCCAGGCCAAGGCATGGACCAAGTGTGAATGAAGGTGAAATTGAGTTGAGTTGGAGTGACTCATTTCTTTGATGTTTCCTGGTCTGTCATCTGGTATGTGTATAACGGCCTCATTAGATGCATGGAAATATGCTGAACAACAGCATTAAAATTTAAATCTCGAAGTAAATTTGTATGAAGCATACCCCCACTACAATTGTTATCGTCAGTGGCCTACCTGTGGAAGGCTGCCACGTTTCAGATGTGCCGACAATGTAGCAAAGTAGGCCCACACTGAGCCAAAAAGACCTGATTTCGCGAGAGGGGATTTGAAAGTTTGACCATGGGAACTGTATGACGATTAATTTACGGTTTTGTAAATTACTACAAAGCAACACCAAGACAATGAACAGCCAAAGCCCCATCCATACACTCAATAAATACATGTTGCTCTTTGATCCAAGATGAGACGAACTGAATGAGCAACTTATGTCAATCAAAAGACTCTTCTCACTGAAAGATCCCATGAAACTACAAGTCCATCTTGTTCAAGCAGCGCCATTTTCAAACAATGTTGCTAGGGTCAAGGTCATCGCACCTTTGGGTCACTTGGCTAATCTGCTATTTAGTTCCCTTTGAAGCTCTCACTGTCGTGTGACAAACCAAGCTTGCAGGTGTGACTGCGTTTGTAGCCAATCAGATAAATGACTGCTTTTTAAGCTAATAAACATTATTGTATATTGAAAACTATATATCAAAGATATTAACTGACATGTCTTTGAAGTATTGCAACCAAAACTGACCAGGGGATGGATTGCAGTATTGTCTTAAGGCCCACAATGTAATAAAAAAGGGCCTCAAACATTTCAACACCAATTTCTTGGCATGAGACTTTCTGCTCATCTCTCAATTTTGTACACAGCATCAAATGAAAGCTAAGTGATCAATTGGTCTGCTTCAAGTAATCGTCTTTTCAAAGACAAATATATTATCTAGGAACTATAAGCTTATCTGGTGTTTTTCCGTCAAATGCGTTTTGTAGCTCAGAAAATAAATTAGCTGTTGATGTTTAAAATTACCATCAAAGAATTGGGTAATTCCACAATTATGCATTTTATTTGTATACAGGCAACACAGTTCCTCCCTATTGTTCTATACTTGAATTTTACACATGTGATACACTTTTTCATCCATAGTTTGGAAGAAATGCTGACAAAATCTGCAACCTGACACCCTCTTATAAGCAAGCTTATAAACTCATTCAAAACAATTGTATCGATACGAAACTTGTGTCTAACAAATTTAGGTACCTGTAGAATACATCAAATGTGTGGTGTTGTGGGTGAAATGTGAAATATAGTTCATCTATGCAAAGTCAGAGTCGCATAAGCAGTTGGGCGTGGCTCAATATCCTCTGGTATCTTAAGCATGGGCTATGTCATGCGATCTTTTAATGGTCCATTTAATGTGATTATGATGAGTCAATTATAATTAATTCTGAACCCGAAACTTTTGATGTTTAGAACTATTGGAAATTTCCAAAACGGTAGGACCCAGCTTGACAAACCCAAAGCCAATGTCAGCTTCGAATCAAACGTTAGTATAATGGGTCCAAGTGTGAGACTTTAAGCAATGACCTAGGGACACAGGCTGCAGTCAAGTTTGGGCTTGGGCCGATAACATAGAAGCTTTGTTGCTTTGGACAGAAGTGGTTCCTATCTTTTACTTCTTCCCCAATGGTGTATTTCACTTTTATGTTTATAACAATTCCAATAAAATTTATGTAGGCATGACAGTTTCCTTGCCAATAGCACCGTACTGTCATGACATCTCACAAAAAATAATGGCCTGAACATCAACTAACCATTGAAAGAAAATACGTGAATATATTCTTCCATTTTTGGTGTTCTGAGATATCATGAAGGAAAGTTCAACAAAATTGACCGTCCATGATCGCTTAAATCCATGGTACAGGACAGAAACGCGACTTCCTATGAGGCACACAGTGTTGCTAGCGTCGTAAAATGGTTCCAGCAGGCAACTGCAGTGCAGCGGTAATAAACTTTCTTTGACCCGGCACATCATGTGCATAACACCATAATATTTTGCACGAAGTCTGCTCTTAAGATACGGGAATACAAATGGCTTCCTCTGCCAGTAACAGAGTCGCCAGCTTCTGACAAACCCGCACCAGATAGTAGTCAGACCATAACATGTCAGTACCCTACTTGAAAATCCGGGCAACTCTGAAACCGTCCAAATGTTGACAAGTCTGTCAACATGAATGGACAGAATAGCCATTAAGCAGATTATTAATAACAGAAAATCTGAAGAGAATAGGATGCCATACTGATAACGTAGAGATAAAGACACTTATGAAAAATTGACGTCTAGAGCAGTTTTCAACAATGATAGAGAAGGTGCACAAATAATCCGACTAAAGAAGAGCCATCCATGATCAAAAGCCGTCCGTCAACAAACAGGTCAAAAGCCAGCAGTTCAAAGTAGGCATACCAACAGCTTTGTGATATTTCTGTGTATCAGTCATCGAATACGAAACGCAGCATGAAAGAAACCATGTTTTTCCTCACTTCAGACAGGTACCAACAGAGGTTAGTAGTATTTTAAATCGATTTGATCCTAGCAACTCCCCACTTTAAGAAATATTTTACCTCATACACGCATTGCATAAAATGTAAGTTACAATTGCTAGGTTACATGTTTATTATATCATGTATATAACATCTGAAATCCACTGGGTATCTACATTATAAATTTTCATTTTTAAACATTAACTTAAGAAATGATCGTCTTAATTTCATTTTCCAATATACCCGTTTCAGAAGTTTTCGAAAAAACAGTAAATGGCGGAAATCAAAGTTGTCAAAATCACTGCATCCTCTAGCGAAGGAAATTAACCTTGAATCATAGACACCATAAGCTGGCCCAAATGGAATATCAATATTCATATGGGGATAGTTTACTCTGTTAAATTGAAAATCATCACGTTTGTCACATATTTTCAACTTCTCGTCACTTTTATCAATATTCATTATTAAGTCTAAAAACAACATTCTATGCTATTTTCTGCAGTTTTATTTAACTCCAAATTATCAGCGTATATAAGTGAAATATATTCTCAAAAGCTTTTATTGTTGATGCTTTATATGTCATCACTATATGTATATGTTAAATTCAAACATTATTCATGAAACGTTTTTCATTCTTTTGGCAGCTTTATGAGAAACTTAAACTCTCCAGCAGCATCTTCGAATTACATCAAATTACAAAAAAATCTGTTAATAACGGGAGGTGATTCTTACTTGACGACAACAATTAAACGAAAATTCTTGTACTTTCTTCGACCCTTTAGCCAACAAAACTGAGAATTTGTAGAGAGCAAAGTCTTGTTCCTGCTATTAATAGGGACTTATAAGGATCTTAACGCAGTTTTCGAAGTGAGTAAATGGTGGGCAACGGGCATGTACATCAGAAAATATCAAGCCAAATGAAGGAAAAAAATAGATATTTGTTCAAACTAATTTCAATTTGCTAGGATTCATTTCCTTTTCCACAGGTAGGAGGACTCGAGTTTGTCATCAGCATCTTGTTGACATCATGGCTATGGCTGAAACAAGGACATTACGCATATTCATAGTTGCAACCTAACAATAACAGCACAGTTAAATGTAGCAACCTAACAATGGGGGCATTGTTAGATATAGCAAAAGATAGAGATTTTAGAATTAACAACACATCAACTATCATCTGCCATTATTAATGTGAAGAAATAAAATTCACTCCTGACATGAGGCAGGGGGTCGCTCATAATTGGCAAGAAGTGGTTGTAAACCCATCCTCTGAAATTTAGAAATATTCTTCATTAACTACAGAATTTAAGTTTTGCCACAACATAGAGGCCTAACCACTGAAAAACCTTGAGCCAAAGATAGAAAGAGAAAATGTATGTCATTCACCTTTTGGTTCTGCTGCATTGTTAGCCAGCTAAGTTACCAGCAATGACACTATCCCCTACGAGTTACCTTAGACAAAGGGGCCGTTTGAACAACCTAGTCTTAGCTGACTTTCTCCCTCAAATACCGTAAAATCATTGGCTGGGTTATTTTAGAGATGATTTTTTCCTGTAAGGGCCACCCCATTTCCTAATAATGAGCCCATTCATACATACATACATACATACATACATACATACATACATACATACATACATACATACATACATACATATGTTTCAAGCTGGATCATCCTGACCATCATGTATAATGAAAATAACTACTATTTGACAATGGTTAGCTTATGCTGTCGTTGCTTTTTTATGTAATTACCAACCATTTTGTGCACTGCATTTTATTTATATCGAATCAATACATCTAAATGTGAATCATACATACATACATACATACATACATACATACATACATACATAACCAATACAAACAGACATATACATACATGTACATAATAGATTAAATTCTATTGAACATTGTTCATTTGGAGACAATATAAACTTACCCAAGGCACATCCCCACCATCTTTGAAGGGGTTGTGGTGCTCATTTTTCAGGAAAACTACATATGCATGTACAGAATCCCTATAGTAACCATGCTTAACAAGTAATTTTACCGATTGTTCAATCATTCCAAAAAGTCATTAAATGCAGCAACTAATTTCACAAGTACTCACACCTAAAATAATGGAAATTGAGTCAACCTACATTTTTATATCAAGATTGAACAGAATGCAATTATTGGATTGCGAGAAATAAAAAATTACAAACAAGGACAAACAGACACAGACACACACCATGTATGAGTACGAGACCAGTTACATCGTCATTTTGAAAGAAGCGGTCCAGTAGTAACCAGAATTGTTCAGAGATGTCAATATATAATTTGAAGGCAACAAATATTGGAATGAGGGTGTTGTAGATACGGTTCAAGCACTTTCTTTCACGTTCATGAGAAACAGAAAAACAAAATCATGAGGACTGTGTCAGTCCTGAAATAAGCTCACTTTGAATTAAGAGGCTGAAATGTTCTTCTGTCTTGTGGTGCGCATTTTTCCGCAAAACTACACATGCATATATGAAATATTTGTACCCCTGTAGTAACCATGCTTAACAAGTCGTTTTACCGATTGTTCAATGATTCCAAAAATTTGTTAGAAAACAGCAGTTAATTGCGAAAGCACTCACACCTAGTGAAAAAATTGATGAAAATTGAGTCAACCTACATCTATAGCAAGATTGAATAAAATCTAATCTCTGGATAGAAAAAAATCGCAAATTACAAACAAACACACACACACCATATATGAGCGTGAGACCAATTACAGATGTTAACAAAGAGGGCCCAGAAGTGTCCAAAGGTATCCATATATAATTTAAAGCCTCAAAGTTTGGAATGATGGTGTTGTAGATACATTTAAAGCACCTTTTTAAAAGTATGCCAAAAATTGTATATAATGAGGACCGTGTCAGTCCTGAAATAAGCTGACTTTGATTAACGGGCTGAAATAGTCTCCTGACTTTCAGAATAATACGAAGACACGTGCGTTAAGAAGCATCATCACTGTTTGCAATATCAAACCTCACTTATACACTTCATAAGTACTCATTTTTAAATGAAAACAGTCTGATATTCCAATGACACTAAGGGTTTTCCCTGTCAATGATTATAGTGATTATGGGCCACCATTATCAAGATATAAGCCAGTATGCCAGTTTAACCCTACAAGTAGATTTTGGGATAAAATTTGAAAATTGTGACTGCAGCTTGTGTTTCAGGGCAAGTAGTCATATATTACAAAAACAACACAAAACAAAAACAAAAACAAAAACAAAACAAAAACAAAACTAAAAAAAAAACAAAAAAAAAACAAAACAAAACAAACAAAAAAAAAACAAAACAAACAAACATACACACAAAAACACATGTGGAACAAATTATGATATGGGATCTCTAGATATATTCATATATAGTTTCCATGTAACTAATTTGGACTGCACGTCGGAAATGGTACCTGCCACTGCAATCCACCTAACAAACACAGCAATATAGGCTAGCGGCAAATGCAGAGTGCCTTAAAAATAGGTGCAACCCCAACCAAAGGTATAACAAAACACAATCTATATCAAAATGTGCGCACATGTCTCCTCTTTACAGAAAAATAGGTTGTGGAGTCCGAAAAGCGTTTTTTGGTATGGTTACACACCTGTTTCTATGGCAACCTCTATTTTTGTGGAAAATGACTACTTTTCACTAATTTTTTAAATATCTGCCTTAATTTGAAGATAAGCGCTCCAAATTTCATCAGAAGGTAGCACTAGCCCTACTCTTACAACAGGCGTGAAGCTTTTATAAAATTATTTGATTAACATCATTGTTGTTATAATTATATGCAAAATTTTGTCATCTATTTGGCAATATAAATACCTCTATTTGTTGATGTTGTTTGCTGCAGTTGCCAAATTACAAAAAAAAAAAGGGGGGGTGTAAATGTTAAATGATGAAGGTAATGTATTTCCAGGGATATATTCATACCAAATTTACTGGAGTATATGAAGTGGACACCATTACATGTATGCAAATAAGGCTTCAAATGTTGGGGTATTTGAAGACCTACTAGAGATGTATTTCACACATGATGTGCTGTACCAATGCAAACATTTACCTTTCCTTGAAAATTGCTTCAAAGCATATAGGACATAGAATCCCAATCGTCTTATCAACATTTTTCGTTCACAGCTTTACGCATTGTTGGAATTTGAGCAAATTTAGCATATATATTACCGAAAAAAATATGAAGTGAAGACAATTTAGAAACCCTATCATTAAATTTATGTAAATGAGGTCATCTTCAAAATAGGATTTTACAACTTATGTATTGTGTGGTAGAGGCACCGGAAAGCACAAATCTGGGCACTTTTCTTTAACTTCCAGAGTCCATGTCGGATTCTAACTCTGCTATGTGATTGTCTCATTATCATTGTTATTGTGAATGACTGTGCATATTGTCAAAATGTGTTGCATGATTGATAATATACACATCGTGAACTGGATTATTTTCTAAAATGAAGCTTGGACCTGGTAGGAACACCCACGTTTCAATGTATTTCCAGGTTAGATAATTTTGCACCGGAACCTAAAATCATAAACCTGGAACCCCCATCCAAGAAGCCACCCCCAGCCAAGCTAAATCCCAATACCTGTGTTTTATGTACCAAAGTTCTCAAAACAGGAAAAGGGACTTATTACAAAACTACTTTTGACAAGCTACGATATACGCTTGCTTCCACCACAGACCGATCAGCTGCTCAACTACCGCCTACTGAGAATGCATTTGATCAACATGTGAAAAGGGCACAATACCAATGTGCCATCTGGTGCCACAATGGCATTGATCAATTACATACAGCTCTTAAAGCACTATCATTTCGAACATAATAAAAATTAAGGAATATTTGGGTCTTACTGATTCAGAACACACATTTCCGCAATTTTTTTGTGAAATTGTGTACGCTTACACAGCAACTATTTGGAAACCAGATTCTAAAAGAAAAAATTGGATCAAATGTTTTGCAGCATTCCTTTCAAACACAAAATTACTGATTCACTAAACATTCAGTCCCTTTTCAAATGAAATTTGTTCGTAACATGATTCCCAAGGAGTGCAAAATAAAAGATCCCCCCATCATTTCCTATTAATATGGCAACAATATTGGACAAAGTATCATGAACTACAAGCAATTTTTGGCTTCAATTACTCTTGAAGATATCGCAGCGAATCAAAATTGTGACTGTATGTCGAACAGTTAATATTCTGATTTTGTTGATGCATACCACAAACATATATCTACAGGTAATTTGCATATCATACAAAATTCAAGCTTAAAAGAAATTATGAAAAAGGTACAAAATTTCGGAAATGTCCCAAGTTGAACATTGACAGTATTTTTCAGGATACATATAATGCATTTGATTCATACTGTATGAAATGGGCAAAGAAAGAAAAAATGGAATTTCAGAAATTTGAGGGATGGTCATCAAACTTGAAAAAAGTCTGTAGAAAAAAAAAATATTGTTAAACAACCTGAAGTTTCAAAAGCAGTCAAGGAACTACAAGATATTTGTGTAGTCACTAACATAGATAAGGCAGAAAACAAACTTGGGATCATCTGCAAAAAAAATTATCTCGATGTTTTGGAAAAAGAACTTGGTATAAACAATATTTCATACAAAAGAGGAAATGATGTATATAAATTACACAAAGAATCCAATCATAATTTGAATGATATACTTAAAGATGAGATGAAAAGGAATTTTAATATCAAATTTCTGAAGAGGACTCCTGTACTCCACTTTTGTTCTGGATACCCAAATTACATAAAAACCCTTTTAAATCTAAATTCATAGCCGGTGCTGCAAGATGTACAAGAAAACAATTATCAAAAGAAGGAACATTGTGTTTGACTGTAATTAGGAATTATTTTCGTAAATACTGTAAGGCAATTTCTTGAAACAGTGAATATAATTGCTTTTGGACTATTAGCAATTCTTCCGAGTTTGTACCTAAAAAATCAAAGATGTAAAAGCAAAAAAAATATCAAATGTTTTGAATTTTCTATACTGCACACACATCTACCCATAGATGAAGTCAAAAGTTTCAGAATCAATAAGCAAAATGTTTAACCATAATGGTAAGCCATTCATTAATATTAATTCATATACAAAGAAAGCATAACACAACAAATATTCAAAAAGTAACATCAAATCGTACACTGTTGAAACTTTGATAGATGCTGTAAAATTTCTTTTGGATAACACTTTTGTTCACTGCGGACCATTGGTTTTTCAACAAATAAAAGGCATTGCAATGGGTAGCAACTGCTCCCCTTTACTGGCAGATTTGTATTTAACCTGGCTTGAATTTAAGTATATGCATAAACTGATGAAAAAGGACTTTCAAATGGCTACAAAATCATCAAACAACGCAAGATATATTGATGACATTGCTTGGGTAAATGTGCAAAATTTCAGTAAAATTGCTAAAGAAATTTACCCAAAAGATATCCCTTTGAAGGGAAACAATTCAGATGGTTTCAGAGATGTGTTTTTGGACTTGGATATTCAGGTCACTAATGACAGGTTTTGTATTAACGTTTATCACAAAATAGATGAGTTTAACTTTGAAGTAGTTAACAATCCTTTCCCAGACAGTATTATTTCGAATAATATTGGATATGATACGTTTTTTCACAGACTTTGAGATTTGGTCGTATTTGTTCTAAATTTCAGGACTTTGCATCTAGCACCAAATTTTTATTTACAATAAACTGGAACCAGGAGGATTCAAAGATGTACTTTTGATCAAATATTTCTACAAATTTTGCTTTAAATATCCCGAGATGGTTAGAAAGTTTGGCTGCAATAAATTTAGAGATTTTAGACTTGCCTTTCTTCGACTTAATTTTATCTTTTGGCATCATTCTGTTTTAATGTTCACCTTTCAGACATTTTAGACTAGCTTGTTTTCTCTTAGGTTAAATCCCCAGCGGCTATCGGTAGCGAGTAGTGGCCTTCGACAGTTACAAGCTTGCCTGATTGTACTTGATATCTGGTTAATATTTGCATTGCATTATCTTGACTGAAATACAAATGACTATCGGTAGCAAGCAGCGGCCTACGACAGCTACATGTTTGCTTACTTGTACTTAAAATCCTGTTAAGAAAAATTGTTTTGGGACCATGTTTTTGGCATAAATGCTAATGACTTTCATTCTTTTTTGACATGCCTAAATGCACATTTACTCAATATTAAAAAAATACTCAAAAGTAACAGTATATTTTCCAATATCACAAACCTGACACGTGACGTTGATACATTGACTCAGTGGTGGCAATGAAATACAGCTTAATTGTTTGAGGAGTAGGTGTCATCATGGAGATTGTTTTACATTTTTGGTGCAGGATGTACATTGTTGCAGTCATTGTTAGGATTTCTTTGGTTTATAAAGGTGGTCTAGCTGCAACTGTTTATTTTACAATCACCGGGACTGAATATAATGCCCCAGCTTGTTTCCACTTCACTTAAACACTGGCGGATGCTTTAACTAGAATAAGCTGTCCAGCTAGAAAGGGTACATATTGGTTCAGGGGTAAGTCAAATTGTTCTTAACTGAACCTGTACTACACAAATTTTGTAATTATAGATTGTTTGCCAGATATTCTTCTTTCATAATGAAAGTCTGCATTTATAACCAAAACTTCACGTATTTAGCTAATTCATCATTTCCCACGTTCATATTTATTCATTATTATGTGGGTTGTCATTGCTGAATATTTAGCTTAGACAAGGAGCCGCTACTCAAAATGACATGTACGGGTAAAAGGCTCCGAAAAATGTTGAGTAGTTACCCGCCGAAGACCCTTTAATTTATTTCGGCTAATACAGCCTTTGTCAAAATTTTACAGAGGAACGTGTGCAATTTGGACAATAGTGCTTCTATATGTACATAGGTTAGACAGGGGTAGGTTAGCTTATGGAGAGTAAAGAGTTCGGACTGCGGAATAGGGTAATGACTACTAGGAAGTGGTTTCGGACAAAAAGACACCAATACAACAGTCTCATTCCTTACCCTAAAGTGTGGGATCCCAATGGTAACGGCTGGGAAATGTCTAATGATGGCTACCTCAAACCTTTGATGTATACCAATGAGCTAGCCCCACTGGAAGTCTGCAACCTGACTGATATGTATTGCACCGATATTGAGCGTACTGTCGCAAGAAAGTGCCATTGCCTCCAGACAGGACTTAAATGTACGGAATTATATGCATGCTTTGGACATGAGTGTGCAAATGACACTTTTGACACTGAAACAGACAGTGATAATGAGGAAGATGATGATTGAATCCTAGCATAGACTCTCCAAACTGTTACCATCATTGATCAGCTTTCTGTATTTAGTGTGTACATGTACTTATACTGTTTTCTTTTACTAAAAGGCATCTTGAATTATTGTTTGATGCCAAAGATACATAAGTTATGTTGCAGGACTCCATGGGATGGTTCATTGTAAATTACCTGTCGGTGTGAATACATGGTACAGAGTACTATCTTACTTTATCAGTTGTATTGGCAATTGTTATGACGGTTCTCTAAGCGATGATGACATATGATAGCCATATTAGCATATTAATTAATATGCACATGGTATATTCATATAACATGATAAATAAAACTTGTATGAGTACTGTTCCTAATTAGTTTGCCTTTTTGTAAATAAACGAAACTATATCTTAGTAAATATAGTATGTTATCCGTCGCACAATACTTAATTTCGATGTAAATGTCATATACTTGCATAAATTAGCATATGATAATTAGGCGCTTTGAACAAACTCTGTATTTTGTTACTATATTAGAGCAATTGAGCACATTTTGGTGTTTATTTAGCCTTTCCACAAGCAGTATCACCAAAGTTATTATTTTTAAGGACAAATTTTAGTTGTCTCAGAAATGGCATAGGTTGTCATGGAAACGGGCAGAAATATATGTGATAAAACGCTTTTCAGATTCCACGGCCTATTTTTTCATGAAGAGGACATATATACCTATAAGAAAATATAGGTTGTAACTTGTTATACCACGGGTTGGAGTATGACCCCCGAAGGGCCCACTATGCCGCGCGGCTAATAATATTCATGGGTGTGTATTCATTAACCCATAGGTACAAAAAAATAGTTGAAAACCAGAGCAATACTACCTAGTGAACATCATAGTTTGGCCCACAATGCACTCTTTTCGTAAAATTTCAGCGCGTCCAGTGTGATACCTTTGGAGAAGTTCAAAATGCTGGAAGGACACTAAAATAAACAATAATCATTGTAAAGAAAAACGTGTATCACCACTTGTGGAACAAGTTTTAGGACACCCAGAAGTGTCCCGATAGAGTTTTGAAGCAATTGTGTAAGTAGTTTTGGAGATATTGGTTTTAAATTTTCCCCAAAATTAAGAAGAAATTCATCATGTATGATTGCGTAAGGATGGTGGACAACTTCCTATCCTATTCACTTAGCTGACTGACTAGTCAGTATGTACAAGATTAATCATTTGCTTCCATCTCAATAAACTTTCATCACAGGTAATATAGTCATATCGTAACAGCATGTAATATCTACGGCTTTCTCTTCATATTAGTTTGGTCTTATTGATAGTGGCCAGTGTTGCCACCAAAGGAACATCTTTTCATCTTGACAGGAAATTCTGTCATACATAAAAGCACCTGCCCGGCGTACTTCTGAAGCCTTACAGTCGACAATTGTTCCATTTAAAAACATAGGGTGTCCGGGAACCCATATCACTGACATAAAAATATTACAAAATTGAAATAAGGGGAAAAGTAATTAAATATTTCGGTAAGCAACTACAACGGTAGTAGGTCAAAAGTCTAAAAAAAAAAAAACCCAATGGAGTATAAGAAGATCTCTGTCGAATTTAAAATGAATCTGGCTAACGGTCTTGGAAAAGAAGTAGAACATGTGAATTGTGGACGAATGGATGATGGATGATGAAGCATCGCATAAGTAGAGTGAATTGTCAGGTCAGGTGAACAGAAAATCCTCTCTAAATGTGCTTGTTCAATTGTTTTGAAATAGCATAGGGGCATTTATGGGAAGGCCTACATCTTTATATGTAAAAGAGGTCAAGGTGAGACTTTTTTTTATTTTGTGAAACATGTGTGAGCTTATATATTTTTTATGTTCCAAAATCGTTTCTCAAATTGTGGTCAAACAACATTTGGTCAAATACCTAATAATGGATCAGTTGATATCTCAAGTGCTACAAAGTCATGATATACACGTCTGTATACATATATTTTACCGTTGTCACAAAAATAAATAAGGTTCTCTCCTCGAAAACTACATACAAAACAAAACACAAAAAGTTGAAGATATTTACCTATAAAATAGATGTCGGATTCTACTAAAAATTGCACCTACTTCTAGCAACTGTGATTTCTAACAGGTCTGTGCAGAAGATTTATTTCGGACCTCAGACCCAAAATAGAATAATATATAGGGAACCATGAATGAATAGCTCAGATCTAACATAAACTGTTGCTTCTCTTCATTCCAACTAGGCCTCCAAGTGCATTTGATGAGAGTTTAGTTTAGCGAAGAAAAATAAAGTGTTTGTACGTTAACGTTTAGGAATGGGTGGTGGAGACACTTCATCTGAAAACGAAAATTAACTAGGGTCATAATGACAATAAACAAATATGTGTTGCTAGGGACACCTCAGGGGTTACAATATGCCGTATGTTGCGATATTACTTTCGGACGTCCTTGATCAGAGGGGCCTATATGGTTGAGGAAAGGTGATGGAAAAATGTACAAAAAGGAGCAGATGCGATAATGACAATGAACAGACAAAAACAAGTAATGAATGCTATAGAAAAAAGCATTGTGTTAGGTATGCATAACTAAATGACAGTGACTGTAGATGTTTAGAACCCTATAAAAAGTAAGCAAGCAAACCAAATCCTAAATGTGAGTAACTGTATCGAAATGCTGTATCAAAATACACTTTTGTCGGTAGCTTGCTGTAAAGCATAGGGTATACAAAATGTGAGCCACACAAAAATATCACCAGCTTCGCTTCACACCTGGTTGATCAGATTGTCATCAAGGGGGGAGTCTTTAAATCTTTCCTTTGCATGCATATGTGTATATGTGGAGCAAAAGGACTTGGCCCCTATATACATAATGAATATATAGACTGAAAAACAATAATGAGGTACAGACATGGCTTCTTGTCACGAAGAACTCACTTCAACGACGTCATTACTATTGGCAGTGTCATTCTAAAAAAATGGCATGCTCTTTCGATGTCAAAGAAGTCCAGTGCTCCCTCTGGTATAGATTCGAGCTGGTACATATTGCGGCTGCCAGCATGAGTCACATCTGTGTGCCTATATATCAAAAGCAGGCTTCACCTCACCACCTCAAACACTGCACCTATTCCTGCTATGCGCTGGAAAATGAGCCTGCTTTCAAAGAGCTCTCTTTACCAGGAGGTGCCATTTTACTGTACCTGGCAACACTGTAAAATTGTAAATGTAAGTCATTATGTTCTCATACCATAAGGTTCAAGATTCAAATCCATTTATGTGGTACGATATTATACACATTTCTGCCATACAACTGAGCATGTAATGATTCAAGGTAAATTAAGAAAGAGAATTATCACCATACATTCATGATGTTCGGGATGGTCCTGGTAAGGACGAAAATGTCCACTATCGATGGGGCCACCACGGTACAAAATTGACTTCCAGGTTGTATTGTTTTCGTCAGCAACAGTCATCTGAGGAAAAGGCATACAGCATATAACTAGAAAATTCAGTAAGTAGTAATTACACGGAGTTACAGTTGTACAGTTGTTACAAACAAAGCAATATACTTTGGAGCAAATTTCAACAGAAAACTTTTTTGTTATGTTTTAGAGTGTGTTAGCAAGTAATTTTGGGAATATGGTTTTACATGCACTTTCCAGATGAGGTATGTTGAGGGATTGCATGCCAGGATGTCAAAAATGTCTGATGATGTATTTCAGAATGATGGTTAAGGCTGAAAATGTTTGTTTGTTTTTTTGTTTTTTTTTTTTTGCTTTTTTATTTTTTTTTAATTTTTGACGCAGCCTGGTAATTCATTTAAACCATATGTGTATTATGTCCCCAATGTTGCTCGATATTTCCGTTAGATATACTCTATGGGGAATCTTGATTGAATACCAACATTTGTAAATAGCATTTCAATAGATAAAGTACATTAACTGTTGCTGTACCAGGTGAAAATGGTAAATTTTGAAATGTGAGGTTTCACCTCTAAAGCAATGGAGTAGGCTGTGGACACATATACATGAAATAAGCATAAAGCACACACTTACAATGGAGGTAGAATGTGTTAATAATGTTCTAGATTCACAAAAATAAATGATGTAGGCATACATTCTTGTTTGGCAGTAAACTCAGCTGACTCGCAAGCGGGATAACCAAAAAAGCTGCACGTCTACATAGTCTCCGTTTATCTTATAAGTGATGAAATTTGGGTTTTTTAAGTATTCAGGCATATGTATTTTGGAAACACTAAAGTAGTTAATGAAGAATATTTGAAAGGTTGAGTGGACCAGTTTAGAACTACCTCTTCCCTTTTAATGAGTAACTGCCTGTCTCAAGTCAGGAGTAAAAGTTATTTTCATTAGAAGATGGATGTTGCTGCTTTTGTAGCTTTTGAATCTCATTGAGGAAATTGTTGGGCTAAAATTTATGGTATATGGGAAATGTTTTTTTCTGCAATATTCAACAATTTTCCCATTGCCAAATAAATCAAAAAAGAAAACAATGAATGTAAACGGAATTTAAATTGTGTCCAAGTCTGCAAGGTTTAACTGGGAAAGGTGAACATAGAACATTCTATGCAAACAGGATATTCCATAAGAATATTGAAACATGTAGAAACTGCAGATCAAAATCATGAAACTTATAATTTCACAATTTACTATCCTATTCTACAATAGAAAAGGTAACAGTTGTACACCCTGCATGTAAATTATCAACATGATGCAGCGTGCTGCAGTAAGGCCTACAAGCGCAATGTTTAAACGATGTAACGTGGAGAACTTAAGATGCTGCAGGTAAAACGTTATTTGCTGTGACGTGTTGCACATTAAGTCTCGAAAAATAATGTACACTACAGGATTGATTGTCGATTTGTGATCTATATAGCCCAGTTCGTGCTCTAAAATGTCGATAAAAACGTTTCATTTGGCATGGCAGCTCGTTTTTATTATACATGTGATCTGGATGTATATATATATATATATATATATATATATATATATATATATATATATATATATATATATATATATATACATATATATATATGTATATATGAATTAAGAGGAATAAAAGATAAGTCATTCATACAGTTCACTGGTCAAGATGAACCTATCCACATGGACTCGTTTTGGGTGACAAACGTTATGATGTCCATATGAAGTTAATAATTTCATCAAGTTCTGCTCGTGAGAGATTGGTTTTAAGCTTGCCATCTCGCTTCACAAAGTTCGCGGATTAACACCGCAGATTATTCATCATCTTGATTGAAGTCCTCATTATCCCGAAAACTGAAGAGTGATCACCAGCATGACGACACTAGTGAGTGCCTATCTATTCCATATTTTGACGCTATGAACGTTAAAGATTTAGACGCAGAAGATTGGCTGCCATTGATCACCAGATTACCGCATGTTTTTACAATTATGTTGTTACTGTTTACCACCTTCGAAATAAATTTTATAAACCGTCTATATCTGTGTTTCGACTGGAGGATCACCACATATCAGAGAAAGCAGACGATTGTGTGTCCTGTGCGGGGTTCTCCATTATGTTTCTTACGGCCTCACGCCAAGCTGCAAAAAAAGTCTCGACCTCTTTACTTGATAGATCCCAGAGTTGACATCCGTACAATGACATGCAGAATGTTTTAAAAAAATGTTCCTTATATCTGGAAATGCTTTTGAAAAAATGTACCATGAGCATGTTCACCTATGTTCGAAACTATATGTGTAAGTTAGAACTTTGTGTCTATCGCCAATAGCTTAGAAGATATGGAGTTGTTAAAATTTTAATTGCCCCTCATTTGCATAATTTTAATTAACATGACTTTTTCAGGTCAGGTGCCTAATTTCACCATGGCAAGTTTGGTGGTTTTCGGAATAGTAGGGTCTGGGAAAAACTCCGGACAAATCTAGTCGTAAAGAAGAAAGAAAGAAAAAAGAAAGAAAGAAAGAAAGAAAGAAAGAAAGGAAGGAAGGAAGGAAGGAAGGAAGGAAGGAAGGAAGGAAGAAAGGTAGGTAGGAAAAAACGAATTTTTGGAAAAACAAAATGTCAGGGTTGGCACCCAGACATAATAAATCACATATTGGATCTTACCTTCTCAACTATATATATATATATATATATATATATATATATATATATATATATATATATATATATATATATATATATATATATATATATATATCTTCGTAATATTTATGAA
Source organism: Hermodice carunculata (assembly GCA_964020975.1). Classification (NCBI taxonomy): domain Eukaryota; kingdom Metazoa; phylum Annelida; class Polychaeta; order Eunicida; family Amphinomidae; genus Hermodice; species Hermodice carunculata. The sequence goes on from OZ026628.1 coordinate 62,374,644, forward strand.
AAAGAAATTGTGATCAATATTTCGTTTGTCTGTACATTTCCCAGATACAGCCTATGGATAATAAATTGAGTTTTAAGGACATAATAGCGCATTTTGATCTTCGTGTCAGGCTTAATGAATAAGATACGTACTGTTGGCAGAAATAAAATGACCATGTTAAAAGTTAAGGGTTAGTGGTTATGCCTTCAGCTGTGTCAAGTAATTGAATATTTAGGGCCGAATAGTGGATTTACCACGGCGATAAATTTCGAATTGGTGTTGATAAAACATATAACTCAGAATATTAAAAAAAAAAAAAATGATCAAATGAGTTGTTTATCATTATGGAGGATGAGTGTTGCAGATGGTGCCATTAGTAACTTATGGTTGACATCTAGCTTCCTGCGAGTAGAGCCACCTGATGCATAAAAACCCAGCCTCACTGATTGGCTACGGGAACTAGTGTCTAAAAATATTTTAGTTCAAAAGGAAGTAGTTTTACATGGAATTTACTTCCCCAAGCATCCTCCATTTGTGCATTATGCTAACCACCTAACGCCGCAGGTACGTTTAAGAGACATTTGGAATATTGTAGTTTGGAACATTATGTCTTCGACCGCATGTCAGATTGTTCAGGCCATAAAATGGGCAACGACAAACCGAATTGCCCTCACATTCAAATCTAGAAGACCACCACATATCATTTTTTGCATCACACGATATCAGCCAAGTAATTTTACATGTGTGGATCTCTATTTTCAGTGTAACCAAAAAGCTGCATTCCCATATTCCAGATTTGCAACTCTATGTATTAGTTTGTACCTGTTCCAAGGCACGAGATGTTTTCCTTCATACTGCACTTCATATTCGTTACCTGATGCACAAAAATATCATAAAGTTGTCGGTATGTCTACCCTGAACTTCTGGATTTTGACCTGGCTTGTTTGACGGCTGAAGGTGTTGATCATCGATGTTGCTTCTTTACTCGGGTTTGGATGTAGCTTCTCTGACATCGTTGGAACTATTGTCCACATCTATTTTTCTTGACAGTATTTATCTCTACGTTGTCAATATGACATCTTATCCTGTCTAGAAGCTATATGAAAATTGTATTGCTGGATGGCCATTCGAGTCTTGCTGTTGTGTCTGGTAATGCTCATGTTGATAAAATTGTCAAGATCCTACGGTTTTAGAATTGGACTGATTTTCGACCACGATATTGACCCATAATGGTGTCACTATTATTTGTTTCATCATTTGGAAAAAATCTTTTAAACTCATTTCGGTAACCAGATGACCAACTGCTTCAAAGTTGCATTGGGAACTTCTGGAGACCCCTCTATCTTTAAGTGTCTGAACAGGGAGTGCTACGATTTTTTTCCTATTTTCATTGTGAACAATATTTGTGTTTTTTCTAAATTTTCGACAGTTGCTGTGTTTTTTCAAAATATACATGTTTTGTGTGTGTTTGCAGTTTTTGATTTTTTCTCCAATTCCGCCACTTAGATTTTGCCGAAACTAGATGCACATGTACCTTTGGAGGATCAAATAAAGTTGGTCACTTGATGGTGATGCTGCATATCTCTGATTTCTAATTAATTTTTCAATCCAGATGCTAATAAGTTGATGCACTTACTCCTAATGATCATAATGTATGGAATTGCAAGGAAATAGATATGTTTTATTTCTTGTGTAAAACGTTTAGCTAGAGTAATATATACACTTGGAGGTACTGAAACACGGGGGATTGAGACCGCCAAAAGCCTTTAAAATTTCGGGACGACCTCCCATCAGTTGCCGTAGGTTGTCATCCCAGTTCCTGCTTATGGATGTATATAGTAAAATGGTTAATCTCGTGGATCCCAGAATAAGTTCCCTTAGCTGATGAATTTGTGAAAGTATCCCCACCAGTTATAAGGGAATTATGTATGGCCTTCCTCGAGCGTGTCTTGACGTGCTGCAGTCCGCCTGCTTTCACGTGTGTACTCAAGTCTGGATCCCCCAGTATTTCAAATCATGGAAAACAAGTCATATAAATAACAGAAAGGGCTTCCATGTGTGAACCTATATATACATTCAAGTCTGGATCCCACGGTATTTTGAATCATGGAAACCAGTCGTTGGCTTTTCCTTTTATTAACATGAGAAGGTATAAGTTGGAAAGAGTTAATTTATATTTTCAACATTTCAAATGAAAGGTGGGAATGTCGATTTAATTTTGTAAATGTTGAAAAATTTGTTATGTTGAAAACATAAATTTGAAATAGGAACTTTAATATGTTGATGAATTGTAAAGAGACAAAACAATTATACTTCTTGTGAAAAAAAAAGATAACTATACGGTTGGAATTAGATGCCTTTGCGAATAGTTTCAACAACTGTATATGACTGTTCTTTGTATTGTTACTATCCACAAATGTGTAAGTAGTGTATACCATATACTGTATTGTATTTGTTTTGTGCTGTTCAAGCAAAATGCCTCCACGTTTGTATCTGAAGTGCAGCAACGAAGGTTCATTCATTTGTAATATATAGACTCTCCAAGGAACAGAAATGCTGACAACATACACTTTATATGCATACTCGACAATGCATTTATTTGACATAAAAGCAATACTCCTTTTACGTGTCTGCTCTTACATTGACCCTTGTGGATCTTGATAAGGTTTTACCTGTTACAAATTTCACTGCCATCAATTTACCCACCATACATGTATTTTGCACTAGTCTGTTGAGACATGATTTACGTCCCTGTCTTTTGTCTTTTGATTCCAGCTATGCGGCAGCAGATCAATAAGAGCATGACAAAGAAGAAACTTAAAATTGACATAAGACTTCTGTTGAAAGCTGTCAAAGGATACTTTTTCTCTTGGTTCATTGATTATATCTTGCACAAACATTATACCTTTTTGATACCAGTCATGGTAAAATACAGACTTCCCATCCACCTACATATAATCATTATACCAGACGGAGTCTCTCAATTTATATTTTTGTCTTGAGTAAAGATAAGCTTTTAAGCATGCTCCATTCACTTAACAATTCAATACGAAATTGTGGTACATCTTCGTCCTGATAATCATTTGTCCTTGTTTTAAAGAAATCTGTTAGATTAGTCTTATTTAAAAAGCTACTGCTTACATTTTTGCCAGACTCTACGCAAATTTTGGCACTCCATCGCATATATTTCCATATATTGTCAATAACCATACATCGTTTTAAAACATATCTTTCTCAGATTTACAGTAATCTCAGCCAATCACTACACGAAAAGCTATGTTCGGCATCCATGTTTTTTTACCATGCGCAGAACATACACATGTGATCCCGCGCACATGTCCCATACTCCATAATCTCATTGACTCTGTGAATGGCATACTAAGTTACCCTTTTACACCAGTCAAGTCTGGTTACTTCTTAGAAGGAAACTTGTCTCCATGTTAAACTGTTCAGCTACTTAATGCATGATTTAAGTAAAAACACTGCATTGAACTTCACAACTTAGGATGTGCAGTCGGCCGGTTTCGATGCATTTATTATTCACTTTATTTTTTACTTTTGAATTTTTTTATCCCATGTAAATTCATTTATCAATTTTTAAATTTTTTCTTCATGCTTTCTGAAACTCTAAATAACTTACACGTGTTTCAATTAACACTGATTTAACAACAAGTGTTGCACATTTTGTGTGTGTTTTAATGCTTTTGGTTCTTTGTGTTTTACTGCATTTTGAGATGTTTATTTTAGAGTGCAGGTAATGCATTTCACCGTGTATTTGTCTATTAATATATTGTGTTGTTTATAATAAATGTGTTTTCATATATTAATTTTGAGTTCCACTATATATATTTTTATATATCAGTGGTTATATGTACGTGACATGTATACAATATTTACTGCACCCGAATGAAAAACAGCTCAGCTGATGTGAATTCCCAGAATACTTATATCATCATTGACTTTTCATTATTTGCTACCACATGATGGAGTGTGAAACTTTTTTTCAAGGAAATCGACGAAAACCGTATGACAAATAAGCAGCCACTAACACCATCCATGTAAGATCTGTTCCTCGTTTTATATACAGAAAATCTTACATAAATGCGGTAGTCTGTAGTGGCAATGATCACTCTTTCCAACTTGTACCTTGTCAGGTTAATAAAAGGAAAAGCCAAGGACTAGTTTCCATGATACAAAATACCGCGGGATCCAGACGTGAGTGTATATATAGGTTCACACACGGAAGCACTTTCTGATATTTATATTTGTTTTCCATGATATAAAATACTGGGGGGGGGGGGATCTTGACTTGAATATTTTGTTGACACACGCACACATATGAAAGCAGGTGGAGTACGGCACTTCAAGACACACTCGAGGAAGGCCACATATAATTCCCTTATGACTGGTGGTGATACTTTAATAAATTAATCAGTTAAGGGAACTTATTTTGGGATCCACGAGATTAACCACTTTAATATATAAATCTACAAGCAGGAACTGGGATGACAGCCTACGGCAACTGATGGGAGGACGTCCCGGGGTTTCAAAGGCTTTTAGTGGTCTCAATCCCCTGTGTTTCAGGACCTCCAAGTGTATATACTACTAGTTAGATTCACTTCAAAAGTGCCAAGTATGTATCATACATGGATATATAACCAGTTTGTTACAATGGGCACCTTTTTGCAACAATTGGATCTTTTTTGTTACATTTATCTATGATTATTATTATTTAAGTGTGGGAGGCTCGTTTTCCCTCAAAATGCTTGAACTATTTCTTCAAAATTGCACAGGATCCTTCCTGGGAACAGCTAGACAAGAGGGGGCCTTATTACGGGTTGAATGATGAAGACAGCTGAGCGCCGTCTCTTTGCACATCTCACTTATTTGACAGTATTGAATGATCAATTTGACTGTGTCATTGCAGTACATCAGTGTTGAAATCAAATCTGCCTCATCATATACATGCTAGACAAAACCTCAAGTATATTGCTAAAAGTAAATAAATAAACAAACAAACTAACAAACAAACAAACAAACGAACGAACGAACGAACGAACAAATAAATAAAAAAATAAATAAACAAACAAACAAACAAACAAACAAACAAACAAACAAACAAACAAACAAACAAACAAAAACAAACAAACAAACAAACAAACAAACAAACAAACAAACAAACAAACAAATAAATAAATAAATAAATAAATAAATAAATAAATAAATAAATTAATTAATTAATTAATTAATAAGAGCCACGAGTCTGCTATTGATGGCCACATGTAGGGGCTATTTTGGCCAAGGATGTCTATAGCTGATATCCTACGGCGGACGTCAGTCCAGCAATACGACCTCAGGCAGGAAGGCAGGAAAAAAGCAACTTTATATTCCAATTTTCATATCACGTAAGTTCTAAGTTGTCCAAGATATGTGAACAATGTTCACAAAATTAAAGTAAGTTTTGCTTAAGAAGAACTGCAAAAAGATTCGAAAAATGCTGCTCAGGTGCCCTGGAGGAAACACATAACTACAGTTGAATGATAAGTCGGCTGAGGTAAAAACGGCAGCGCCACTGGTGACCGCAATATCAACTATGTGACCCTAGTGGTTTCTAGGTGCAAAATCAAAGCCATTGGCCAAAAAGTTCTTGAGAAGAATGATTTTTCTTTTAATATTAACAAGATTAAAAAAAATGCATCTCTTTTGAAAACTTGGTGTAGGACCATCTTAGCAAACTCCAAGTTCAAAATCAAACATTGAATGCCATTTTTTAGAAGTGGAAAATGTAGAAAGTATGAATCTGTCTAATATCTGTCTGTGAAGCCAGAAGATTGAACAGAAAGCACTCATCAACGATTGTAGGTAGTTCACCTATGCCATGTGTGTACATAGATGTAGCTATGAAACAATCATGCAGACTGGCAAGATACAGCAATTTCAATATGCTGAGGAGTATAATTTAATGTGAAATGGAGTTTTCAAAATAGTATTCATATCAACTTTGTTGTGAAATTTCTAGGCGTTTTAAATTTGTGCTACCATTCGTACTTTACTCAGGATCTTACAATGTGTTAGACAGTCAAATAACCATGCCCTTTTTGATAATATAATTCCTTTTAAACAGCGATGAACTTTTTTTTTTACAAAGATTCCAGTCATTACATAATTTTAAAGCTTCATAACAAATAGTTTATTGTCGACCTTAACGTTTAAAAAGATACTGTTGTATATGCTTTCTACGATTTCTACTTTGACACAGAAATCAATCCGATGTATCTATTTCTTACCTTTGCTGAATTTGAATTTTGTCTAATCAGTGTAATATAGTTCAGTATATTTCAAACTTTAACATTTAAACATTTTTAGGTATGAAACACATGTAAATTATTATTATCTTTATTGGAGCATACACAAATATATATTTAGAAGAGAGAAACGAGTTTAAAGGGAAGACAGAATCAAACAAACTGGAGGGACGGGCAGCACTGAGACAGAGTAAAAGTTAAAAAGATGAATAAAAGCAAAAAAGGAGATAAATTAATAATGAAAGAAAAAATAAGAAACGCAGGGGGAGGAATAAAAGAGGGAAAGAGAAAAAAATAGCCTGAAGTCCTTTCACTTCAATTGAAAACCATAAAGATGTTTTACAACTAACTGTATAAAGAATCCGTACAGGTTATATGCATATAGTTTAATCATGATGAGGCTTTATCAATACAATAATTACATGATACTTTATAATACGTGGAGACAATATGTGGCCAGGTACGTTGTGTAATATCATACCGTCTTCTTTGTCCTCGATTTTAAAAGTTATTGCCTTTTAATATAGGTACAATACCATAATTTTATTTAGCATTGTTAATTAGTCAAACCGTAATCTGAAACCATTTGCGATTCCATGTCAATGCAGCTACATATAGCAGCCAGCGTTTGTGCAAATCACTTCTGTACTTAATTCCATTCATTTAGCCAAGCAAACACTTTTGAAATGACCAACGGTATTAATAGGTCTTGCATTCCGTCCGTTTGTATGCCACCTAAGAAAGCTGCAAGCGACAGAGAATAATTTGAATTGTTAAACTAACTATAGGATCCCCCAACGGTAGGACTCAACCAACATTCTCTGCAATGACAAAACATGTATGATAAAGCATCTTTTTATTAATAGAACTCGATTGATTGATTAACATTCCACGAAAACAGTGACATGCTGCATCTGGCTAACATATATCAGAACGAGTTGCAGATGACATGACAGGCAAATATACCATTTTAACATACAAAATCTGCCACATTCTTCGACCAAACAAATAATGCCCAAACCACCTTGGAATTGACTGGTTTAATAATGTATAATCAATTACAAGCAGAATTTGACGTCCTTGTGTCCACACTTCACCAACCATTTCTTTTAACAATCTCCCTATAATAACAAAAGATGTCAGCGTCAAATTTAATAACATTTCACTATTGAGCCATCCAAAAGCGCCCATACGCTAAATATAGTCTTCTTCGGTGTTTTTAACCCCCCTCCCCCAAAAAACGTTTCCCTGTTCTTGTTACCGTAATGCATTCCTGAAAAAAAAAGATTATGACCTATTGGGATATTTTTAATTCTAGATCAGTAGCTTTTTGCTAATTCTGCACGAGCAGGTGCATTTATCTAACAGGTACCAAGCAAATCTGTTGATTCAGTATTGGAGTATTCCAAATTGTAGTGAAAGCATCATGTGTCAAAAGTATTGCCGAAAATCAGTCAAATTCTAAAACCGTCTAAATCTGCATAAGTCCAGCTACATGAACATCAACACACACCACAGCAGTTAGAATTGGAAGGCCATCAAGCAATACATTATTCATTGAACACCTGAACAGGATAAGATGTAGTATTGACAACGTACAAATAATGACTGTCATGAAAAATCAAAGTAGTAGACGCTGGTTTTCAACAATGTTAGAGGAGCTGCACGACTATTCCAAGTAAACAAGAACTTTCCATGATAAATAAAAAACCTTCAGTCCTTAAACAAGCCAGGTCAAAATTCAGCACTTCAAGGTAGACATACTAACAACTAAACCTCTCTTTCCTGACTTGAAACAGGCATCTTGCCTCATACACGCATTGTATAAAATGCAGTTATAATAATCAGGTTTACATATTTATTATATCATTTATATAACATTTAAAATCCACTACTCATTTGGATAAAGCCAAGCTATAAATTACATGATTGAGCTATACATACTAAGGAACATTGCCTTTGGTCGGAATTGACTTGGATTTATTTCATTAGGACTACGGTTTGGATATGGTCATGACACTGTCTAATTTAATCAATCCTTACTTTTATCCACAAACGCCAGAAACCGTCGTTTTCTTTCATATGCGAATACTCTTGTTTCTGACTGGTTTTGAAAAAGTAATAAATGGTAAGAGTGAAAGTTGTCAAAATCAGTGCATATTGTAGCAAAGGCAATTTACCTGGACACATAGACACCATAAGCTGGCCCAAGTGGAACATCAATATACATAGAGGTATTTTACTATGTATAATTCAAAACCATCGTGTTTGGCACATAGTTTAAACTCCAATTCATGTTTATCATTATGTGTTATTATGTCTACAAATAAACACTTCATGCCCTTTTCTGTAGTTTCATTTCACTCCAAATCATCAGGGTATATTTATGAAATATATTTTTACAAATTACTTACTATTGATCCCCATTAGGTGATCAAATTATCTTAATATCAACTTGAAACTTTCATCATGTCATTTCTTTCTTTTTAACAGATTTACAAGAAACATATACTCATAGTAAATTAACTATAAATTGAAAAAAAAATGGCCAAACGAGGCGCACAATTGGTGCTCATTGGCATACCAATTGCTTGTCTAAAGATAGAATTTCCAAAATTAACATTAACGTTCTGGATAAAACAAACTGACTGTATTCAATTGCAGACTGCCCATCCTTGATATCATTTCCAAAATATGCACCTTTATAAGATATGATCATTTTTTGAAAGTTTTTTTCATATGCTTTGTGTACGGGAGACCATATTTTGAATTCAGAATGAGGAATAGTTGTATATAATACAGGGGACTCCCGAACAAAATCTCTTTATAAGTAAATGATTATCAGTACTAATAAACTAGTTGGACATGACTTTCGAATCAGATAAAATGCAAAATCTGTTTAGATTGGAAGATGCTTCTTATCTGTTGTTTTACACGAACTTCTCTTTAAGTTGCTTTTTTCCTTTTCAGGGTTGGGCTAAGTAAAATGTACAGTGGTCAAACGATAGATGCTGTATTTCCTGACACCAAAAGGGTCGTTGACCTGTCAGCTTTGCCACTGTGGCTTTCAAGTTAAAGTGTACAGCATTAACTTAAAGTGAATATATATGCCATCTGTGTAGGTAGAAAGGATGTGTTCACGAAAAAAAGGATCAACACATAATACCTGATTGTATAGTCTGCTGTTATTGTTAAGCATCAATCCAGGAGCCGTTGAATATTGCAGGTATATATATAGGATTTAGTTGCCTGTGTTTTCATGGATAAAGTTGTTTGATACGTGGACGATACCATGGAAATTGTTTCCCCAATATTGCCAGGTGCAACGATTGCATGTTGGATGCACTGATGTTTTATGGATTGCTTAAATACTCTTCTGGACTGTTTGAGAAATGAATGGTGGCACACTAGATTAAACAATGAGAACTATGGGGACTATATTCTTTAGGTAATTTTTGGGTAAAAATATAAAAAAGAAAGTTTCTCCAAATATGTCTGCCAAATTGCTTTAAACTGTTATAGGTTCTCAGTTAGGGACCCCTGGACTTCAATTTACAACAGTTAATACTGCGATTCTGTTTTTGTTTTTGTTTTCTCCTTTTTTTTAGAAATTTTGGTATTTTATATCTCAACTCATCTTCCAACAATCTTTCACTATTACGTGGTCCTGTCATTTTCTCACTTGTGCCAAATTTATAAAAAATGGGACAAATTGTTGATGTGTACATGAACACGTTAGCATTTTTAAGCACAAGGAATATAGCAGTAACTCTGACATATTGGTTAAAATATGGGTATTTCGGGATACTAAGCGCATGGTTAACATTTACTTATAGGAAAATGCCAGTGTTTTGTTCAGTATGGGTAATTTTCATATTAAGTTACATTGAAAGGTGAACTGATATAGTGGCTAATGTAGGACCACAGGGCCATCGTTATTATTAAACACAATTAGCAAACTACCTTTGAAGTTTGTTTTTTCATGGATAACTTGTGCATATGTCTTGGTAGTAGTAAATTCCGTCACGTTTCATTTAAATGACACTTAAATTCATAGGCTGAAGATTGATACTATAAATAGTGATAGTGGTGTCAGACAGAGGTGCCCTTGATGTCAGTCTGTAGCTCACACCATCACTTCACTCAGAGCGTGCAAGGTCAGTTGAGCACAGTCTTCTTGCTTGCAGTCGGGGGGGGGGGGGTGTCTGCCTTTACCTTATATTTAATACACTGTCATTTATGAGTTTGTTACATCTAGTGTTCCAGGTGAGGCTAACTCTGGTATTTTATGATGTATTATTTGGCAAACATATTAACATTACAGGGAAATTGTACCCTTTCTGTTCAGTTCTTGCCTTCAAAGTGACGATCAAGCATTTAGGATTTATGTCAGCAAGAGCAGCCGCTTTTGCGTATATATGTTCAAGTGGGGTCCCCGACCCAGATATGTGTGTTGTCCTGCTGATACATGTACTGCAATTTAGGCATTGGTCCACATAATGCTTATTACACACACACACACACACACACACACACACACACACACACACACATATATATATATATATATATATATATATATATATATATATACATTAACCAATTCCCTAGTGTTTTTCTCTGTCAAATTGTGCTATTTGTCTTTGACAACATTGCCGCTAGTGCAGAAAATTCTCTTGACTTCAATAATGCTCCACAGAAAAAGAATCAGAGTGAAACCAACAGCAGCCAGTTTTTTTTATCTATCTATTTATTTTTTTTATTTTTTATTTTTTCACACTGTGGGCCGAGGATTTCCTAAAAGGAAGCATATGGTCACAGATTGATCGACAGGAGAGGTCATTGTCGAGGTCGTCACTAGGAAGGGCGTGTCCCTCTTCCTGCTGATTGATTGGTTGAGGCATCACCAGCTCGTTGATTGGTAGATTCCTGTACATGGCCTGATCATTCAACAGAGTGGCCTGAGGTTTGACCTGGTGGGTATATATTCATATACTTTTATGTCACATGGTAAAGTGCCAATTTGCCTGGGGTTGAACAGTGCTAGTGCTAGATACAGACCGTCCTCCAGATGAGCAGGCCAGCGTGCATAGAACTTGTCCTTCACCATTACAAATGCTCGAAAAAACTGTTGCTAAGTGTGTCGGCACTCAACTGTTAGAAACTTTTGTAGGATGGCACCAGTCATCTGCTCAAATTGTTCGGGTTTTGTCCATCGGACACTTCTGTCCTCCATCAAATTGAAAACAATAGATGCCAGAGGCTGAGTTGTTTATAGGCCATGATGAGAGTAGTCAAACGTTCACCTGATTTAGTGAGGACAGCTTGCCTAGCTTCAAGCATACTATTCCTTCAGAATTTGTGCGTTGTTTTCAATTGCAATGTGGTGACTGCCTTTTGCCTCATCATGAAAGTAGCCTAGGAAGAATGATATATGTTCTCTGTGGTATTTCACTACTGCGCTCTAGGTGCTCTGCTTAGTTTCCATCGGCCAGGGTGCAAGCCTTGGGCTTCCTGATGACATTACGCTTCAAATACACAATTTGTCTCCTGAAGCAAGCATATTCACCCACATTCACAAGCATTGACAAATTGTCAAAAAAGATAGGATTTTTTAGCGCAGAGCACACAAAATGCAGAATGTGGCACATGCATGAGACGTGTGTCAGGTGATGAGAGGTTCATAACAAACTTAACTCGGGGCTGAGTGTGAAAATTACAGTCATACACATGCTATCACCACTAAGGGGACAGTGGGTTAGGAAAGGACCATATTTTAGATGGAACGACCGTGATAGGAGACAACCTCAGTTGGCCATTTTTGGGTGCCTTCCATCCACAATACATACATTAATAATACCACAAACGCTTTGGTAGACATTCAGTATTAACATAGGCTATAACGCTTTGTATGTATAACTAAGGACTTTCACTTACAAATGGAGCCACTGTAAGCAGTTACTTCCTCTTTCCAATTAATAAGAGAAAACAACTTTACTGGGGTAAGTATGATTTGCAAAAACTCTGCAAAAATTCTTACAAAATAAATATGAAATTCATATATGCATATTGAATATAAAATAATCCTTACGAAGTAAAATAACGTGAATAACAGTTTACCTCAACTAAAGAAGGGAAGGAAAATACACCACCAACTGCCAATATATTTTTGTTCACTGGCAATACACCAACCAGTTAAAGCTATTTTGGAAAGACGCGCATACTCACCTAAGAAAATTGTGCTAATCCCCGTCTATCGGCATTTACTTCCATATTGCACAAACAGCACTCTTGTTAGTATGGGCACGATGAGGTAAAGATTTGATTATGACACCTATAAGAATAGTTTGTGACATCTCCCTAAACTCAGTACAAAACGGGGACTATTTGCTCATTTGATAAATGAGTATAGAGTGTGGAACACAGTCATAGCTACACTTGGAAATTAATCCTTTATAAATATATTTCTCTCCTAAGCTGATAAATCAGCATTCTAATATACTCGACGTCGTTAAGGCTTCAGTTTAATAAAATTGCCAACTATATTCATTGTACGTGACCGAATCATTAAAAGCAGAGTTCATATGTCAACCAAAGGGCCCCAAAAGTAGGAAACCTTATCTTGAGCACTGCATGTCAATTGCAGGCACCAATATGGATGATCTGTTGCTTTTTTAATACATATTTAGAATTTTAATGAGCATTATCTGAGAAATTACATCCTTGTGCCTACAAACATAAAGAGAGTCATTAATGAGTACAACTGATAATCGAAACAGCTTACAGGTTATGATGTACGTACATAAGTTTATACGCATGAATATCACGTAATATATAAGTTTATGTGCCCCTTCTGGACTACATCATTCTATATCCTGTCCCAAGTTTTATTGCACAAAGGAAGCAGCTGAAATGCCAAGTTGTTTCTGTAGGGAAAACTGTAAATGTTTTCTGCAGCTTAGACCTACAAGCACACACATAAAAATGAACTCTTGAACTCACAGGCAATAACTCCATTGAAGGGCAACTATTCGCTCAACCTGAGATCATATACAGTTTCCAAAACCTTAAGTTTGTAAGACAAAAGGGAAATGAACAAGGAACTATAATTTGTAATATGCATTATCAACAGACTCAACTAGCCAGAAAAGCACCATCAAAATAAGCATTTTTTTGCAGAAAAGCACAAATCACTCCAGATCTGTGACAGTGAATGACAGAAAGCTGATTAGTGGTTCAAACTGATCCACACAAATTTAGAATTGAAACTTTTAAAATAGGCCTACAACTCGAATTCAAAGATTAGAGTTCCAGCATTCAAATGACAGATTTGTTGTGGTCAAATATTAGTCTACTGTTGAAGGGGAGAGATTCTATGAAGTGTGGATAAACAACAAAAATACATCTTCAATAAAAAGATAAATGAACACACAAATAAAAAACACACTCATCATCTAGCGAGGAGTTTGCACATTGAAAATCTACAAACGTGCTACTGTATTGTGTACCAAGGACTACTGGACTATGGAAATAAAGTGCGACACCTAAAATTATCTTGCGTTTTAAAGAAAAACCTGTTTTCAGTCAAAAAAAGTAATTGTATTTTCACTTCTCGGGGAAACTGTATTATACGGGCACAGTGAAAATGTGGCCACATGCATAGTATAATATTATCAATCCATTATAAAACATACTTAAAGAGACCGGTCCAAGTTTGTGGCCACAAGTCTGGCCACAAATGTGGCCACATTTAAAAATATAAAAACAATGTGCCATCACTGTACTTTAACGAAGTTTCCGAAAGAATCTGGGCCGGGGTGTTCCCAGCGTGCTATCTTACGATTTATTCCGTATTGAGGCCTGTGTTGACATACTGGCGGTATCCACAAATAAATTTCCCGATTTTAACTGCTATATTTATTCCCGTTTAAGCTTATTACGGGCCCCTCATTACCTTGCCTTAAACGGTAAAGGACCACATATCACTTTGGCAACATTGTCATTGGCATTGCGGGAACCATGTTTCCTTCTCCGCCAACTCGCTCAATGGGACTCTTTACCGCGTATGCATATATCAGATTACGGGGAGCACCTTGTTAGCATATACATGTAAACAAAGTGATCGAGTATTTAATGCCAGACGGAATAAATAACAAAAAATATAAATTTAATATTAAATTGATGTGGTTTATTAAAATATATCAAATTTATTCCGTCCAATACATTTGAAGCTATCTTGATGCATACAAATCATGGGAACTATGTTCTCACAAGTGTACTAATTATTGGTAGCAGCTGTAATTCGGTTCCGATGCGCATGCACGTTCTCGTGGCTTCCGGTGATCTTCCATTTGACGCTGTTTGGTTTCACTTGTTTGGATTTGATGCATGCGGGCCGTTTTAATAAGGGAAGGTAACGGGAGCCGGTAACGGAATAAATTGAATAAATAGGGGAAAGAGATACTGGGAATTTCCACAGGGTGCTATAGGGAAATTAAGGGCGACAACACGGCGGTTGTTGGCGGGCGAAACTCGGCGTACAGCAGGCATGAACATAGCCAGAGCAGAGGGGCTAGATTCTTTGGGAAACTCCGTTAAAGTACAGTAATGGGACATTGTGTTTATATTTTTAAAATGTGGCCACAGTGGCCACATATGTGGCCACACACTTGGACCGGTCTTTTAAGTATGTTTGATAATATATTGAAAATATTGTGCTGTGCGTGTGGCCACATTTTTACTGTGCCAGTATACTGTGCCCGTATAATACAGTATCCTCCACTTCTCTTCAGTTGCCTGCCTGCTCAAGGCATATGCACATAAAGCTATACGAGAACTGGGGCTGGCTCCTTTGTTTGAGAGTGACTTTGTAGTCTATGGAAAATGCAGAATAATGAACATAACTGTCTTTCCTAGATACATCAAAGTTATTGCCAAATTCGGCCAAGAGGTACAGGCAAGTGACACCATTCTTTCCTGATAAACTTCATATGCCTCAATGATGCCCAAGAACATGGATCAAGGCCCAACCAATGTGGCCATCCTTGCAGCAGTCATTTTACTGTCCTCAATCTGTAGTGCCTGGAAAACTCACACTGGTCTAACTCAACAATGTTTGTAAAGATTAGATAAACAACATCTGATGATAAGTAACACAGCGTTGCAGCAATGAAGCTTGCTTGAAATAGGGATTCTTGTTTGTCCCTTTGTTGATTTTATGTTAGTGAAGTCCGTACCATAAAAATATAGGCTCGTTTGATAATTTCCACGTTTATAATTTGCAACCGTTGAGTCTTTTCAAAACGGGATTTGTGGTTTTCTTGCTTCTTCGGGCCTTTATTTTATTGTTGTTAGTGTCACAGAGTTATAATGCCAAAAGGAAAAAAAATCCGTACTTAATTTGAATTACTTCAGTTTTTCTTACATGGGTGCACATGATGTTTTGTTTCTGTGGTAAGTTTTTGCTTTGGTTCTATTTTTAGCCCTTTACTATCTTGCATCTTTGGGCCTTTATTTTATTGTTGTAGGTGTCACAGAGTTATAATGCCAAAGGACAAAATTCGGTACTTAATTTGAATTAATTCAGTTTTGATAACATGGGTGCATGTGATGTTTTGTTTCTGTGTTTGGGTTTTGCTTTGCTCTTTCCCTTCTTGCAATATGCTACCCATGTCTACCATCCTTCTTCCACTTTTTACAAGGCCCACATTTTAGGTCGTTTAAGTGCTCTTTTACTTCACAGTGAAAATCTCTTGGATTACGACAGCATGACATAGCATCTGCATTGCCATGTCTTTTCCTAGCTCTGTATTTAAGTGCAAAATTGAAGGCAAACAAATTTTCCAACCATCAAGCTAACCTACCCTTTGGGTCTTTGAAACTGAACAGCCAGTGTAAATCCTGATGATCTATTGTTTCCTGTGGACTTTTGACCCAACAAATAATACTTATAATGGATGATGAAAAATCTAACTGCTAGCCATTCTTTGTCTGTCACACAGTAGTCACATTCTGCTTTGTACAGTAAACGACTTCCGTAGGCAATAACTTCACTCATACCAGGTATTTCATATTGACCAGCTTAGCGAACCTTTTTGATTGTGTGTGGCATTCCAACACAATTCATTGGAACATCTATTCCTCTAAATACCACCGTACCTTCAGTCACAATCAATCTCCTGGCCCGGCTGAATCTTTTAGAAGAATGTCTGCTCCCAGCAAGGCATCATCATAGATGTCTGCTACTACAAGGGATTTCTGGAAGTGAAATGGCGCAATCTGAAGATTGAAACAAGCCTCTCCTATGCATTCAATTGGCCAGTCATCAGCATTCCCTAGTATTCTTCCTCTTGTATAATTAATGCCTGTGCTTTGATTACAAGGAAGAACATCATCTGTCGGTCTGTACTGTCATTCTCTGTCGTGGGAGGTTAAAAAAAAAGCATGAAATATTAACTCCCGGTAAGTAAACGTGTGTCATGGCAACTGCTAATTTTATGTCCAATTTTGGATAAATCTCAATGTAAACAACATGGTTTTATATTGGAATCAGTGCAATAGTACATTTGCAACTCCAGAAACAAAACAAAAAAAAACAAAAAAAAAAACAAAAAAAAAAAACAAAAACAAAAACCAAAGTATACGATTGAGGGCAGTTTGAGTCGGCGAGAGGACTGCCACTGGCGCAAATTCCATGTTCTCAACACTGTGTCATACTGGCACATCATCAGTTTACAAAGTAAGGACCTACTTAGATAAAATTGGTATTATATTGATTTAATGTGAAACCAGTATGCACTCATTCAACTTTTACCACATATAAAACACGGAATAAGGGCTCCAGAGTGGTAATGAGGGCCTTCCCAACCACTTTCCTGTGTAGCTAACATTACTACAGGCCTGCAACCCTCATCATGATTTAGACACAATTCATGTGAAATGGCCGAAGGGATTGGACTTCTGATTACTTGATACACAGCAGTACCACATCCACTCAAAACCAAATGGTGTGAGCATGGTAAGTCTTGAGGGAAATAACAATACAACATGACAGGAATTGATCCAAGCACAATCAAATTTAAATTTATAACTTCATATTATTTTGGGGTTTTTTGTTTCGTTTTTTTTAAAGCATTTTTCTCTGTTCCTACTCATTCTATAGTAATTATATGAATGGCTGCACAATATAAAGACAGCGTATACTGTCATAAAACCAGGCCTATAGGCTTTATACATAATACTACTTGGCACTTGGACAGAAAGATTTGAGTGCTGTCTGTGATTTTGTGCTAATTTGCGTTAGTTTCTTTATTCGTTGCCCATTGCATAAAGACTTCCATGGGCAGCGCCATTGACAAAATTGTCCTTTACATACACTTTGTGACCATGTCTTGTTGGGAACACTACCATTAGAGCTCACTGGGCTCCCTAAGACAGTCTTCCAAATCAGAGTCTTGGATGTAGGCTACAGCAGACACCATGTTTAATTATAATTTATTACTATTGTCATCACAATAAAGTTGTCACATGAAGATATGCGGGCTTGACACCAGTATACAGCTAGATATGAATCAACCACACCTAACATGCAGGAAATATATCACTGCCAGGTAGCAAAGATTATGTCAATCATAGATATATATTGAATCCAGCTATGAAAAAGCTAAATATCCAGGTTAAATTTTACACTTAACAACATAACCATAAAGGCGTGTTTTTTTCAATTGGCCTTTATATTCTGTAGCTGATACAGGATGGCATAGCCATCTGCATTATAATGCTGATGGCTGTCTCATATTTATAAACACTTAGCTTGTGCAAACCTATCCCTTACATGTCAAACTTGTGTCATTTGTATTTGCTATGTTTTTGAGATACAGCTGTGAAACGTAAATGCAACATTAATCGATGTATTTACAAAGAATTTGATCTAATACTAACTTTAATCCCAAAATTATGATCAATGTGGTTTGTGCCCTAAACTGCTTTATCCTTGGGTCAATGTTTGATCAAAACTTCCAAGATTAGCCAATATATGCTCTTGGCTACAATACGAAATTAAGGATTTACAGGCTCATTTTATTAAATCAATCTTAGATTAATCAATTATTTAATCTTTTAATCCGGTATATATTACCTGGATTAAATCAAGATTAATTTAATAAAATGGAAACTTTAACTTCAAACTTTATATTACAACCGGGAACATATATTAATTAATCCTGCAAGTTTAGATGAAACATTAGGCCAACGATTCAACGGTTCAAGGCCCAAAGGCACACTAACTTTCGTTTAAAGATTAAATATCTCCATGAATACAGCCCTATGTGTTTTCTTTGTTCCTTGGGTTAATAATCCTTTGTTGATTATCTTTAACTTAAAGAAAATGACAACTCCTGGAAGATGAGTATTGGTTTTTGTCAACATTGTGCATGTGTAGCTCATAAAGTATTTCCGGTATCGCCATATACTTTGATAGGTATGTGAATCATTATATCAAAAGTTATGTGTGTATAAATATTACCCATGTAAAGATTTCACAATATATTTGAAGCTTTCCACAAATTACATGCCACTCTTGCCAATTCTGATGGCGGTACTCACAAGTGGAGGCATCTGTGTTCTTTGGACTTTTTTTCTAGCTTTTATAGAGCTGTATCAAGTCTAAATATGTTTGCAATTTTCTGAAGTGGGATGTTTTAATTCATATTTTAAGATTTGAATGTTAAGAATTTGAAACAACAAACTTCCTCTTCCTCTTCTTCTTATCTTCTTCTTCTTCTTCCTCTTCTTCTCCTTCTTCTTCTTTTTCTTCTTCTTGTGTGCGTTGCTGACGCGATTTGGGAAGTTCACATGACCTTTTTGTAAAGCTGTTCCTATACAAAACCTTGCTTGGGATTCCAGATGGGTGACCTTGACCTATTTTTCAAGGTCACATGGCCGTGTCATGTAAAATTGACGCGGACGCAATAACTCTGCAAGGATTTGACTTAGGAGGTTGAAATTTTGCATAATTATGAACCAGGCTGGGATTGTAGATTGGTGACCTTGGCCTATTTTCAAGGTCACCAGGCCATTTTTTTAAATCATTGCAGATGCACTCGAGAAAGATTCAACTTAAAGAGGTTTGTGTGATTATGTTTATATGAAAGACTTTTGTAAGACTTTGCTTGTAACTGCAGATGTATGCCCTTGACCTATTTTTCAAGGTCATGTGGGCCTTTCGTTTCAAATCAATGCGGACGCGATAACTCCAGGAAGATTTGACTTGGGAAGTTGAAATTTCATGTGAAAATGTTCCTATATATTATCTTGTTTTCGATTGCAGACGGGTGACCTTGACATTTTTCAAGGTCGCATGGGCATGTTATCTAACATTGACACGGATGCAACAACTCTGCAATGATTTGACTTAGGAGGTTGAAATTTTGCGTGCATATGTACCATAATACCATCTAGGTTGGCATTGTAGATAGGAGACCTTGACCTATTTTCAAGGGTCACATGGCCACTTTTTTAAAAATTATTGCAGATGCACTCGAAGAAGATTTGTCTTAAAGAGGTTGACATTTTGTGTGATTATGTTTCCATGTAACACTTTCGTAAGACCTTGCTTGTAACTGGAAATGTATGACCTTGACCTATTTTTCAAGGTCATGGGGGCATTTCCTAAAAAATCAACGTTTTGAAATGTCAATGAAGAGTGTACTTTCACCATATCTGTAGATCACTGGAATCGGTATGCCTATTTATAAAAATAAGGGTAACAATAGTAAGGGCGCACGGGGAGACATTTGATTTTCTGTCGAAACATCAGCCTGTCTTAGTTACAAATCTATAAATATCAACCTTGTGGCATCCATATTCAGGTTGATATTTGTGAATTTATAATATAGGGGGTGTGTCGGAATCCTGTTCTCGGATTGGCTTTACAGGAACTGAATGCCTAGTCACCATTTTGAGGGTGATAATTATGAATTTATAATTAAGAACTTGTGGCTGCTCACATCTGATCGGTTATACAAGGTAGAAGCTCCCATGTGCTGATTTTATCCTCATTTGAGCCACCTTGCTCTGAAATACCAAAGCTCATGCTCCCATACCAACCCAGTAAACAATAATGATAACCAGGCCTGTATTTACACCGGAAGGTAATATATAGTATACATCCTCATTTCTTGTTATACAACATGTGTTATTGTATTCATGTAAACACCATGTTGATAAGCTTTACAGTATATGTAAGAAATGAAATACATGTATGTACTAGATATGTGCTTTGAAAACTAAAAAGTGAACTTGGCATTTTGTCTAATTATATGGGGAAAATTAAGTTTCCTTTTTTTTCATATTCCTTTGTGTAGAACCTGGTACATAATTTTGCTTCCACTTTACGAAACCATCTAAGTGAAAAGACTATTTGTTTATCTGTAAATGGCCATGCTCCTGAACAGGTTTGCAGTTGTTCGTGTTAAGTTAAACAGTCACTTTGTACTTGTAAGCCCTCTCTGAGAAATCTATGTTAAATCTCATGTCCAAAGTTGAATTTTTTCTGTTATGGTCGTTAGTATGGTGCTTAAACATGTAACACAGATAACGCTTTGGATATTTGGGTACCAAGTGTTGCTTTTTAAAACTGATAGAAGTCTTCACACTCTTTTTTACATACATTTAAATTGCAAATGTCATTGCCGAATTTCATACCGGTTGTACCTCTCATATTGAAATTGTATTTCTCGTGTCTCCTTCGTCTTTCAGTATTAAAGACAAAACGGTTTGTGT
Source organism: Hermodice carunculata (assembly GCA_964020975.1). Lineage (NCBI taxonomy): Eukaryota > Metazoa > Annelida > Polychaeta > Eunicida > Amphinomidae > Hermodice > Hermodice carunculata. The sequence goes on from OZ026628.1 coordinate 62,395,709, forward strand.
GGTGTAACAATAAAAGCTGCCCTGGCACCCTCTTTAGTAGTTTTTTGAAGATAATCTACCCTGGAGACCTGCCACAGAGAGGAACGAAGCTTTTCAATATGTGTTATTTTCACTGTACATGTGGCTTGAGTACTGCAGATAGTAGTCTCAAATGCAGTTGAAGCCAACTTTCTAACAATTACATTCAACACCTGTAAGAGAAGTTTTGTCTTTAAAGGGCTGATTGTTTCAGTGTTAAGGCTATGTTTCATCACGCTTTTATAGATAAAACTGATTTGTTGAATTTGAAAATGTGTACCAGTGATGCTTCCCAGCAGCTGTCTTCACCTATCCAAAATTTTATGTTGCATGTTTGGAAATTTAGATGAAAAGAAAACCAGAAAGAAACTTGCAAAGAGATGCATTTAATTGAAAGAGAACTGGAATGGAACATTTGAAAAGAATAAGACAGTAATGTGCATAATGAATTTTTCATGATGTTGCCAGGTGATAACTGACAATACATGTACATTTATGTATGATTTTTTTTCATAAATATTGTTATCTAATTATAAAAAAGATGTATTGTAGACTGAACAATGGCATTGTTTATTGATAATTCTAAAGTTGAATATTTGTTAGAGTTGTTCTTGCCTCCAGAGGTGTATCTTTATGCAAAATCCTGGATGTTCTGGCCGTGCAGGATATCTTCAATGTACTTTGGAGTTTGTTGGCAATCCTCTGTAGTTGAAATATGTACATTTAAGTAATACAAGGAAAGATTAAGTTAAGTAAAGGGGGTCATTCAAAATGGCATCCATCATGATTTTCATTTGTATCCAAAATGGCTGGGGAAATGGGGAGGGCGGCTGTCCCAGCTAGATGATCAAAACTTCCAACTGTGAAAAGATGTTGGTTTCCTGTCTCCTATGTTTCCAGTTTGCGTAAATTCTACAACGTACTAGTAGCAAAGTTTCGATAATCTCCTTGTAATATAAATTTAAAATACAGTTCTCATTCTTTGAAGTATTTAAATACAAATATACTTTAAGGATGACGAGGAAAAGTATAGAACATGGTATCTATGCATGTTGGTCACACATGTGTCATGTAAATTAAAACATGTAGTGAATCCAGAATAAATGGCGATAGTGGCCATAAACAGAGGGTAAAGAGCTGTAAAAAAATCTTGTCATGTGATGACAACGTTCGTGCCAGTTGAGGCAAAGATGAACATGGTGAAACATGTACATGTAATTATGAATGGTCCTTCAGTAAAACCAAGGGCTAGAAATGTGTATTCAATGAAATAAATATTACAAAGTTTATACATTGTTTATAATTCCCTTTTTTTTCAGACGGGAGGCCGTGCGCAGGATGGGCCAAAGTCTTGTGTATGTCTGGGCTAGCAAACTTTTTGTAAGGATGATCATTGATGATTGGGACGAACTCAACTATAAACTCTTCCTGTCATTTGAACAACATAAATAGGCCTATGAAACAATACTGAAAAACGGCAAATGTATAACTGAAGGAAGGAAAAAGGCAACTTAAACGATTTATGGTATAATTTAAAAAAATATATTAATGTCGAGGCTGGTTACATGTAGGAATAGAAAACAACAAGCAGATCTAGCTTAACATCGTCAAAGTAGGTATGATGCAAATTAGGGAATCTATAGGCATGAATATGAATATTGAATTGAATTCAACCCAGGGTTATTTAAACTTATTCAGACCAATAAAAGTAGGTCTAATGAAATCTCTTGAAATGCAATATATATGTGTGTGTGGGGGGGGGGGGGGGGCATAGTTGCAATTTATTGATAGAGGTAAATTAGCCACTCAAAGATTGCGTTTATTACCTGAAATACTTTTAGGACTGATAGGATAAGTTTAATACTGCTATTGTCATTCATATGACTGACACAAAAATAATGGCAAATTTTAACATAACATTAGGAAATGTTAAATCAAACAATATTTTTCTTTATTTAGTTCCTTTTTGGTGCCAAAGATAAAAAAAAAAAATAAAATATAAAAAAAAAAAAAAAAAAAAAAAAAAAAAAACGGGCAGCATTAGTATATTCATTATGATTTATATTACTGAAGTGTAGGCCTATAATTTAGATTTCTTTATCGAAGATTTATTTAAGATATTGCAGGTAGGCTATTCAGTGCTGTTGCCTCACAGTGGGTCATAAAGCATGATCATGCTACTTGACAGCTTTGGTCACAGCTCTGTTTAGTTCATCAACAGCGTCATTTATAGAATTTGCCAGCGGGTTTTCCTCGGACAAAAAACTGATAACTCTATCCTGTGCCTCCCTGACATTTTTGTTTAATTCTTCCACAACATACTCCCCGTCCCATCCCTCAAGTTGCGCATTATAATTGAACAAAGCCGTCATTCCCGCTCAGTTCGTAAGACCGGAAGTAGTATTCACAGCAATTTCAACAGAGAAGAGCACCGAACAGTTTAGCAGGAGAGGGCGCTTACGTGCATATATCATGGAGGATATAACAGTCAAAGTAGCACCTGTGTCAAAAGTAAAGGTTTCCTTGACATTCTCCACTTCGACATACATTCCTGCATATTGAGGACTTTTCCACCTGATTACTTCAGTCTGTGGCATATCATACTCTGAAGCTTTATTTTTTTTTCATTATAGGGCTATTACTGCAAAGGTCAGACTCTAATCCATCAGGTCTGGCCTCTCCTAGTTTTCCGATTGTAGGAGTGATTATGACTGAACCACTCTGTCCTGTCATACTTGCTGGTTGCATCGGTATCTGATGAGTCAAGAGCTGTAACTGACTGGTTATCACAGGACATGTCCAGTCTCTGACAAATGGATCAGGTAAGCCACATCTAAAACAACCGGTTGGTCTGCTTGAATTTTCATTTTCTTGATTTCCCCTTTGTTACTCATTTCTCTTTTGCCCATATTGATTTCTCTTGGACCCAAAGCTTTCAATTTTACTTAAATGAGATTGTATACTTGCATTGCCTTGAACAATGCTTTCCAACAACTTTTCAATTTTGCTGGATCCCTGATCATTCATTTCCTTTGATAAGGAGATATTTTCTTTGTCTTCGTGTGTGTCTCTGACATTTATTAACTCGGATGTTGCTGGATATACAGTCAGCTTTCTTTTCAGTTTTAGACCTTTTTGGTCTACCCAGATTCTTTCCAGCTGGCACACAACCATTTGTATTTGACTCAGAATTTGATACCTTTTGCTCAGATATCCCCAAAGACCCTATCACCTTCCAAGAACTTTTCCCCCCTTTCTACGGAAGCAGATCCATGGGTTTTCAAGAAGTTCACAACTTGGTAAACTGCTTCATCTATATCTTGGGGGTCCTTTACATACTTGATATTAAACGGAGCTTTATCATCATAAAACCCATCCAGGAAATGTCGAAGCAAATCTTCTTTCTTTGTCTGTCCATGAAGATGCTTATATGTTTTGTCATACAGCTTCTTTAATTCAGTGGCATATATTTCCACTGATTCTGTGCTCTTTTGATTGTGATTTGAGAACTTACTTTGGTATGTTTTTGAAGTTACAACTTCACGGAACCTGTTCTTTAATTCCATCACCAAAGCCGTAAATTTATTTTTCGTTTTCCTATTTAACTGATCATGGATAAATTGTCCAGCTTCCCCTATCAATCTGGGCAAAAGTTCATTCAACCTTTTATTTTCCTCCCAACCTTGTGTATCCTCCAGATCTGTGAATCTTGAAAACCACACTTTCCATGACTCTTTACCCGAGAAAGGTAGTAGTTTGACTGAAGAACACATTTTCTTGTAAGTTCCTGCCTTGTGGTGTGAGGCAGACTTATCACTGGTGTCATAATCTCTTGTGTTTTCACTTTTTTCCTCTGAACTTTTGTCAGAAGAAGTAAGCACAGTATGTGACTGAAAATGCTTTCCTCTGCCACCAGCATTCCTTTGCATAGGCTTTTTGTTCGCAGATTCCCTGGAGCTTTCATGGCTCCTTGGTATCTGACCACCATTCCCCTGGTTCTGCCCAATGTAATTTTCAAGCTCATTCTGAAGAACTTGCCTAAATGCCTTAGCAATGTCCATCATTTGGTCGGCATCAGGAGGTTGAGAAACATATGTCTCATCTGTGGTTTGTGAACTTCTTGCTGCCATATTGATACTATGGCTCAACATAGAATTGGTATCATCTGTTATATTAAGACTTAAGTGGCCCTTCATTCCCCCATGAGCACTTGAAACAGCATATTCTATTGTATTTGTATCCAGTTCTGATAAATATTATTTTACCCTGGAAGTCAAAGTACGATCATATATTTCCATGTGAAACATTGGCCCTTTCTTCAAAAAAAAAAGTTTTCTCACATTCTTTTCTTTCCAGGCTGGCTCACTTCACGAGCCATGTATATATAAATATTTGTGAAAGGTTGTTTCACATCCTCTTTGTGCAACTGTCGGACAGTAGTAAGAGACCCTTATGTGTCAATATTGCAATTAAAAACTGGCCCAAGTCAAAAGCCATCCAAATATGGACGAACCATCAACATGAATGTCACCAGATATAATGACAAGACAGGAATATCTATGGAGCAAAGCACTGTTCATTGAGTATCTGAAAATATCTTCATTGATAATATAAAAAATAATGAATGTCGTGAAATGGAAGCAGACAACAGTTTTTAACAATGCTAGAGAACTTTCATGAAGAGACATGAGCTAACAAAAATAATCCATAATCAAATCCCGTCAGTCATCAAAAAAGCAAGTCGAAATCACAAGTTTCAGGTAGACATTCCAATATCTTTATGATATTTTTATATATCGTTGACGAATATGAGATGGACTATGAAGGAAAACATATCTTTCCTAACTTGAGACAGGCACTTATAAAGGTTCGTAGCAGTCCAAATCGATTTAATGTTAGCAACACTCAACATTCAAAATAGCTCCTTCCCCATACATGCATTGTACGAAATATCGGTTACACATTTACAACATCACTTTTATATCGTGGCAAATTAACATGATACCTGTATGATTATTTTTATTTTACCCAGATATTATAAAAAACGGTTGCTCCAATTTCATTTTTCGAATATCCCTGTTTCTTACGTTTTTGGTGGCTGCATACTCTAGCAAAATCAATTGACTTTGAGACATAGACACCATTAGCTGGCAAAAGTGGGACATTACTGTTCATATGAGGGTGATGCACTATGTAAAATTCAAATCACCACGTTTGTTGTAAAATTTAAACAGTAGTTCACTGTGATCATTCTTCCTTGATATGTCTAAGAATGAATATTACAAGGCATTTTCTGTAGTTTCTTTAAATTCCAAATCAGCAGGGTAGATTAGGGAAATATATTCTTGCAAGTTATGGTATTGATGCTTAACAGGTTATCAATATACCTAAATGGCAATTTCCAAAATATATATTATGAAATTGGTTCTCTTTTGATATCTTTAGCAGAGACGTATAGTAAAATAAATACAAATTGGGCAAAAAGGTGCATAAGTGTTACCCATTAGAATACCAATAGTCTGTCTAACGATGGAATATCCAAGATTGACATATATGTTTAAGATCGACTAACTTTACAAGCTTATCATATTCAAATGCAGAATGGGCGTCCCTCACATAATTACGAACTTATGCACCATCAAATAATGTTATTACTTGACAGTTGTTTTATGCTTATGTTTGATATATGAGACCCTAGATCCATTCTTCAAGTGGGAATAGTTGCAAAAAAAGTGGAGAAATCCAAAGATGAATTCGTTTGCACGGCAAAAATTATTATCTGTACCATCCATCAGAACCAACAAACTCTTCGAATTTGATATTAGACATCCACAATATGTTAATACTGGCAGATGCTTCTCTCTGACTATCGCAATTAACCCAAAATTCTTCTACCTTCTTGAATAACAAAACGTGTGTCTAATTTATACAGGACATTTTATTCTTATTCTAAAATTTTTGCCTAAGATTGCCTAGGTCCTGTAGAAGATGATGCTTCAAGTAGTTTTTGAAATACAGTTTGCAGTTGTGCCACGTTCAAATGAGAGAACATGATGTTTGGAATGACAATATAGTGTAGTGAACTCATGAAATTGAAAGATATAAAAAAGCACAAGGCAAAGCTTTAAATTATTCTAAATTATGCATTAAATGTCACGTGATACAAGTTCAATGCCATGATATTTCTACATCAATGATAATCAAAAAAAGTTAATGATCAACTTGAAAAAGCATTGTCCTCTTCAAAAAAAAAATTTGGTGAAAAAACAGATAATTCTCGAACATTTAAAATGTTTGATTATGGTAAAATAATTCATGTACAGTTACCCATCCTATATGTTCTCTTCAATTTCAATATGTATCAGATCAATATATAATGTATCCCACTGTGGCATCATTCTTTTAAACAAACACACAATGTTTATCTGGTAAAAATAAATAAATAAAATAAATAAGTACTACTATGTACCATGGAGCTTATATTCGGCCTATGTTCTGGCAGATCCGTTTCTTTAATCATCAGAAACCGTCTTCACAATATGGGTATAAAACTATGCCTAGACTAACAGATATATGGGGTAAATTCCATGATACGGATACATTTTTAAAAATGATGACATTTCGTATATTTATACATATGGAAATTCATCAGCATTTTGCCAAAACTAGAGTATCACTGTTTAAGGTCACTACATTTACAGCATTACCTCTTTTTTTCTAGGTCAAATATTCACATACAAAAAGGTTGTGGCAGAATTATATGACGATGTACTGAGTTAAGATACCACAGGGGATTGAGCTATTATGGCAAGAATAACACGATGCAAAATGACTTTTTCTATTCTGATTAAGTTTGGCATCTTACCTCTCTTGTCATTTAACATGAATCCCAAAAAGGCAAACTGTATTAGAAAAAGTCAGGAGAACATGATCATTTTGGCTGGCCAACGTGTGTGCATGTCTGTTGAAAAACGTATGCCAAATAACCCGCCAAAACTTGAAAGCAGTAGGCTGCTTTCCACAACCAAGTGCCGCAGCAAAGGCAATCAACCAACTGTAACCATTCTGGTGTGCTGGTATTAATTCTTGTGTAAACTGTTTGCAAGATTAGGTCCACCAACTAACTGGTTTATTGTGGTGACCAAATAGCCATGAAGATATTGACATTGATACCCCATGGGCTCTTATGTTCTTGTTGTGATGAAGATTGGGAGTCAAAATGGCACATGGCGACCAACACGGGACTCACAAAGTGAATGAAGGCAGTTTCAACATGGAAGAAGAAAACTTTTTGTCCCTCCATGGTTTCAACCAATGCAGTAATCTTCATTCAGAATCCTGGCACTGTAAACATTATAAAGTCAAACAGGCCTTTAGTCTTCCCTTTTGCATGGCCAGCTTGCTTTACTGTTTGGTACAAAAATAGCAAGCAAAATGACTGAGGAATCCCCGCTGCAAAGCTGGATCACTTGTCTACAGATAGACCAAAAAACGATGCGAAATATGAGCGTAGGTATTTGGTTCAGCATGAATAATTATGTGTGCCTTTTAATTTATGACAAATTAAATCTTGCTTATATCAGTTCGAAATGTGCTGTTTCCTTGACTGCATCGCCAGACTCAGGAGAATCAATAGCTAACGCAGGCAAAGGCACAGACTATGTGTGAATGAATGTGAAATGGATTGGAGTTGTGAAGCATTTCTTTGCTTTTTACTGGTCTGTCATCTGTTACGTGTGTTCCCTCTTCAGAATATGCATGGTAAACATGCTGAACAACAGCATAAAAATTAAAACCTATAGGTAAATTTGTATGAAGTATACCCCTACTACAATTGTTATCGTCTGTGGCCTACTTGTGGAAGGCTGCCATATTTCAGATGTGCAGACAGTGCAGCAAAGTAGGCCTACACTGAGCCAAAAAGAACTGATATCGAGAGGGGGGATTTGAAAATTTGACCATGGGGAGGATATGCAATCACATTACTGTTCTTTTTGTAAATGATTACAAAGCAGTCCAAAACACTGAAGGGCCAAAGCTTGCACAAGCTTGCAAGTGTAACTGTTTTTGTAGTCAATCGGGTAAATAACTGCTTTTTAAATTAATAAACATCATTTGATGATAAAAACTATTCATCAAACATGTTTATTGATATGCCGTCGAAGTATTGCAACCAAAACTATACAGGGGTTGAAGTGCAGTACTGTCATTAAAGCCAACAAAGTTGGAAAAAAGGGTCCCCAAGTATTTCAATGCCTATTTCTCAGTATGAAACTTTCTGCTCATTTTTCAATTTTGTGGACAGCATCAAATGAAGGCTAATTGATTGACCTTCTGAAAGCAATCTTTTCAAATATAAACACATTATCGAGGAACCGTAGGCTTATTTTGTGTTTTTCCGTGAGATGCCTTTTGTATCTCAGAAAACAAATTTGTAAACAGACAATACGGTTTCTCCATAAAGGTCTATACTTAAATTTTGCACACTTTATACAGTGTTTCATCGATAATTTTTTAAGAAATGCTGACAAGATATGCAACCTGATTCCCTCCTGTAAAGGGGGTTATAAAATTCTTCAAGATTATTGTATCGATACGAAACTTTTTTTGTACATATCTAGATATCTGTACAACACACAAAATGTGTAGTTTTTGTGTATGAAATGTGAAACTTAGTTCATCTATGCAAAGTCGAAATCACAAAATCTGTTTGGCGGGGCTCTATCCCCTCTGGTATCTGAAACATGGGCGAGATTATAAAATCTTTTGATGTGCCTATCATAATCCATGCCTCCATCATAATCATATTTTTATTTTTTTTTGAACCCGAATATGTTGGTGTTTTGAAGTATGGGTCATTTCACAAACGGTACTGCTTAGCTTGCAAACCCAAAGCAAATACCAGCTTGAATAGAAAGTTACTATGACGGGTCCGAGTATGAGTGTGATTAAGCAATGACCTAGGGAGACAGGCTACAGACAAGTTTATGCATGGGCCTAGCACACATAAGCTATAATTGTTGGACGGAAGTGGTTCCCATCTGCTATCCCTCACCCCATGCATGGTGTATTTCTCTTTTATGTTTCCAATAATTCAAATAAAATGTCTGTATGGCAGTTTGCTTAGCAATAGCATCTTACTGCCGTAAACACTTCACAAAAACTAACGGCCTGAACATCAGCTAATCATTACAAGCAAATATGTGGGAATATTCTTCAAATTTTGGTGTTCTCAGATATCATAAAGGAAAGTTTAACAAATTGGACCGTACAAAATCGTTTAAAGGGCAGGTCTCGGAAAATATTAAAATGCTGCAAACAACATTTTTGTTGCCCCAGACGTAAGATCATATGAAAATAACAATAATGAGGTACATTTGTTACACACGATATGTGTAATGGGTTTTTTGATGCTTTCAAACATAGCGCCACCGAGGATGTCCGAGAAAATTTCAATCGGGAAGATCCACTTTGGTGACGTCACAGCGGGAACACGTTTGTGAATCTGGCATACGACCTGGGCAGCCGTGGCCATTTCGTGATAGGACTCAAAATTTTAGATTATCTCTAAATTTTATGCGCGAAATATCGGTTTTGGCACCAAATACATTTTTTAGACCTAGCTTATTATTTTTGTCACTGCTATGGCCCATCGCTCTGTGGTAATGTAGTGTGGCAACACCAACAAGACGGGCCGCAGGCCTAGCCTCCGAGCGCAATGGAACAGGTTTGCGGTCGACTGGAAAGACACCTCCGATTATAATTTAAAGCGTGCTAAGTACTATATATTTTGAAGACTCTATGTTTGTCGGTGGTATGATGAAGGATGCTGGGTTTCGATACCACATCGACATTATGCCCTCAATACAGCCACAGGCACAGCCAACCCCTGAGCAGTTGGCCAGTGTCCTGGGACCCAAGAGCGGTCGTGGTGCTTCTGCCACAAAGTTGACTCCCGAGTCCAGACGTCGACGCGTTAGCACGGCAGTGGAGAAACTTGGTAGACTAGAAGCCGTGTACGTTTTACATGATATATTAAAATACAAAGGAATGCAATATTTTGTTTCTAAAACGTTTGGAATTTTTATACCTGTTTACTCTTGGTCAATATAAAGATAATCGTCTGGCCTGGGGCCATAATCTGTATGCACTTCCCTGATTGTTTTATTCATTGACCGTATATGAGGCCTAAGCTTCGGTGAACATTTTTACAATTGTGCAATGAAAACAGCAAGGGTTCATTAAAACAAATCCACAGATTGCATTGGATTTTGGAAATGTTGCTTGAACATTTTCATCATTTTTAAACTTGAAGACCCGAATGCCAGCACGGAGAAAGTTTCACACTCTATCAGTAAGATTAAGAGGACATTCACCACTCAACCTTGCTACGAGTAAGAGGCATGTTACTCTTATTACTTATTAGGACTGACACGTTCAAATACGTTTTCATAAAATGGATCAATGGAATTCTCTTCCTGATTTATATGTTGTGTCTGCCCCCTCTCTGTCACCTTTCAAGAAGAGACTGAGATCCCTGATAAATAACCAAGAGGCATAAATTTACTTTATTCTTTCCATGTACTCCTCCATCCCTATGAAAAAGTAAAAACACGGTTTTGTTTTTTGTTTGTTTTTTTTGTTTCGTTTTTTTGTTTTTTGTTTTTTTTTTTTTCACAGAAAAAAATGGAAGTACTGAATAAGTTTGTCGCTTGTTTGGTTCTTTTATTGATCTGATGTTAAGAATAAATAAATAAATAAATATATATATATATATATATATATATATATATATATATATATTACACTAAATGCATCGCGTAAGTTTCATCATTTATTTTCTCATACCTTGTCTGCAGGTTTTAGTTGCTAATTCCAGGGATGTTGCCCATATCCTTGCTATTTCGAAAAAAAAAACACAGACCAATATGACAGGGTGCCACGGATAAATACATACACTGGTCAGAAAAAAATGCATAACCATGATGATAAGAAAAAAAGTTTACTTATGACTTAATTTTAATACATGATCAAAAGCATGCACCTGCAGTGCACCCGTCCCCTTTGTGTACTTTGGTCCTTTCATGATGAAAATGATTCGGTGAAAAATGCTGAATGTTTCCAAATTAGCGGTTCAATTGTCTGTAGATTGTCTTTATCACATTGGTGATTGGATATTTGCAAGGGGCAATCTCACTCCTATTTTTATGTCTTTGCATGATATTTGTGCACATCATAATCCTGACCATGTAATGATCTGAAGAGTGTACACATCCGTGAAATGATAAGGGTGCAGGCTGTTGTCACGTCTTTTCCTTATATCAGAACTCAAGGCGATGTTACAGAGCCTACTTACTTGCCCACTAAAAGATGTATTATCAATCTTGTCTCACACACGGTCAGCAACAGACTACAGATGACAATGTTATTTTGAGTGATTGATGCACACACTCTTTTATTCAGACAGAAATATTTAGACAGGGAGCCTATGCTTTTCAACTTTGTTGTGAAAGAAACATTTTGTGATAAGATAATGGTATAAAAACATAATATTTCAGTTTTGCAACATTTTAGGTTCCTCCAAAACTAAAACTTGCATGTAAGTGTGACAGTGTGGCATGTACAATGCTGGTGGCCAATTTGCAACTTCACAAAAACATCATGTAAGAAAACATTTCTGCATGTTCTGTGCATGTACACTGTATATGCTAAAGGTAGTTTAATGCAAGCTGAAAATATTCAAAAACATATACAGTGGTATCTGCTGTATGCAACCACTCCTGTGAGCAGCCAAATTGCTTTTTGTGGTCCCTAGGCTCGGGCCTAGGAGTTAATTTCTTTGTAAAATTTACCTGTGGTGACAGGCCACTTTTTCTTGGCGGAAGGGGTGGCCACATACAGCAGGTACAACTGTTTATTATCCCATCGTTCAGCATTTGCCACCTCATATTAAGCTTTCCTGCGTAACAGATTCTAGTGGTGTGCCTTAGACTACTTTGCCCCCCCCCCCCGAAATCTGTTTGTACACTGCCAGTTGAAAAACGACTGGCGGTCCTACTGGATGAAGTGCAGTGAAGGGCATCTTTTGAGTCCTGTTACATTGCAGTCCACCCGCTATGGGTGCACCAATCCGTTGTCTAGTCAGCAGTTAACTGCATTATTTTCTAAAATGCCCTCATTAAACATTTGCATTCATCTACAAAACTGCATTTGATGTTGAGCCCCACAGCTTATTTGTGAAATTTGTACCTAGTCGTGGATATGTTGATATACTGCCTGGGGATCTCAACTTTTTATTCATCATGAGTGATAATTTGAAACAACTCCTCCATTTCAATGACATCTCTTTTCCCTTGCAATTAAAACTGGTGTCATGAAACGAAAATAAAAACATAATGAAAAAAAAAAGGAAATTTATGGTGCTGACCAGTGTAACCAAGTGCTTGCCAAGGCAAGATATTTTTATGGTTGCTTGTGTTTAAGAATCATGGACATTTAGTTTTTTTTTTTCTTATGCTGACAGCCATTTAGGCTACAAGTTGAGTGATAAGTCTTCCTTTGGTTTGCTCATAGCCATTTATGCTATTTATCAAGTATTCCTACTCTTTGTTTTTTGTTCATTCACTCTGGCAGGCCCAACAAAATTGTCTCTATTTTCAGATCATAAAATCCAGTTGGAACAAGCTACAAGACTACAAAAATAACTGCTATATTTACTTCTCCACATCATTCTTGGTTCTCTTTTTTTTTTTTTTTTTTTTTGATATCTCTCATCAAGATGATAGTTAATGTGAGGTACACGTGATTTTGAACTAATAAAACTGTTGTGGATTTCCGCCAGAGTAGGATATGCCAGAGACAGCAAAGTACACAAGTGGTGTTTTCTTTCCTGCACAACATCTGACTTCATTTGAAGTGTAAACAGATCTTTGGAAACAGTGTATTCCACCTAAAACACAACAAGAAGTTTCATCATTTATTGACCATTAATTCATCATTTAGTGGCAACCACCTTATACCAGGACAATGATATATTCCACCTCGGCATGATAATTTCGAATCACTTGCCTTTCGGGTAGGTAATCGGGAATTCTGCTTTTACAACCAGAGTTTAGATATGGGGGCAAGTGAAATACTGTATCATACTTGCCTTGATGACAAAATCGAAAAAAAGGTGGCTGGCCCTTGGGCTTGCATGATGCACTCAACTCAGCTGGTAACTTCAGTCTTGATACTTATCAGCCATATGCATGTTCCATGCTTGCACAGCTGGGTAACATCATTATGGTCTAAATGTTATTGTTCTTTGAAGGTAAACACTTAAAATTATCACTGCATTTTTTTCACGTCTGGGTTACCTTACAGTAGTGTGACTGCCTGCCATTAGCAGTGCTGGTGGCCGATACACAAACCAAATACATTCAGGGGTAGAACCAGGAATCTGAAAAAAGGGTGGCATAACATTGACTTATTTTGTTAAAACGAATGTCTTGGGGTCCTACCCAAGAAAAGTTTTGTGTGAAATGTTGGACTCTAAGCCATTTGTAGACTGAAGTGCAACAAAGATTTGAAGAGCGTTTAAACAAAAGTATTCACATGTATTTTGTAAAAAAAAAAAAAAAAAAAAAAAAAAAAAAAAAGGTCGGCAGAGGGGAATAATGCCTTCTCAACCCCCCTCCAAATCCACCCCTCCTACACATGTGCTGCATTCTAGATCTGATATTTTTCAATCATTTGTATCGAGTTCAATGGATGCAAACATGTACATAAATGAAAAACTTGGATCTGATTTGAATCTTTATGAAAATCAATGATAGATTATAAAATAACAGCAGAAACTATAACTTTGTCTCTATATTTCCTGTGTCATGAACTTCTAACCAACTGCTGTGTAGTTGATGTTGACCATCACAGTTCAAGTACATGAAAAATAAAGTAAATCTTTTGTGACGTTGCCAATTTTTACAATCCTATCACCTTTACATTACAATGAGGAGAGGGATAGTAGAAGATTCAAAATATAGATGTTGCTGTGCGCATAACATTTTAAACTTATACAAATATCTGAATTCAAATATAAAGCACAGAGACTGAATGCTTTCATTGCACTTGAACAATCATAGTTCTGTGCATATTTTTAGATAAGAAGCTGAAAAAAGCCTTAACACACAAAACTTCATTAAATAGTAGCAAAAAAAGAGTATGACCACCTGCTAGCCAGAATGAGAACTAAGTGACCCCTGAAGACCCTACATGCAATATCAAACAAATTGGGCACCTAGTTTTTAAGAAAATAAACTTTTGATTTTTTTTTGTCCCAAAAAGTATTCAACAATTCGTGAAAAATAGAAAAAAATGTTGGCTCCTCATCTTATTTGTACACTTGGTAGAAGCCGACCTGGCGAACCTTCATGTGTAAAATAAAAGCATTCCACAAAACAGTTTTTGAAAAGTGGAAAAAGTAAAAATTTAACATATAGATGCAAATGGATGGCATAAACTCTGCATACTGACAAGTCAGCAGAGCTAAAAGCCATAAATGGCAAAAAATAACATGTAATGTATGTATAAGGCAAAGTATGTTGAGTGGATGGTTTCTGGTGGAAAACACAAATTACATGCAATGAATTGGGCTGAAAAGGTGCCCTTTCAGGACAGGTGGTCTCTCAATGGAGTGGTCCTAAAGACAGGGACAACTATGTACTTGTAATCTACAATCCCTGTTAAAAAATTGTGCAAGGTAGTGTATGCCTCACATATAGCGGTACATTAAGTGTACATGCACCAGGTGCTTTGCTACAATATACATATAGTACCGTATTCACTGTCAGCATTAAGTGACCACTGTTGTTCTAATTATTGAAGGTTGTCCCTATAACAGTGGCTTGCATGTATTGCAGATTGAACAAGAAACAGCTGCAAGTTTCATGCCTATTTTGGTACATCAGACTATCTTGGGGCATAGAACGTGTCGCCCAGTAGACTCAGCTGGTGATATTTCTAATGTGTCCTCTGGCTGACCATTGTCCCTGGATCCAGTTCTAACGCTGAAAAAAAAATCATTAGCTGTAGTTACCATGGTAACAGATTACAAGACAACAGGATTCCTATGCTGCTACTGACAAATACGATTCCTGACTGTTGTGCAACTTGTGATTCAAGTTTGGTGAAAACTGAAAAATGGAACTGGAGCTATCTACATTTATATCAGAAAGTGTTAGTTTAATTATACTGCATTATGCTAGATTCAGTTTGTGTGTCAAGATCAAATTCCATGCCGGTCTGTGAAGTATGACTAGCTCTGTTCAAACTGTAAGAAAAGACCACTCTGTGTCTATAAGCATTATGTAGTGTGAATAAAATACCGTGTACAGCGAGTCAGCAAATGTAATTACCTTCAGCCAAAGCCAGCTAAATCAGTGTATAACTTTGAAGTCAAAGAATGGCTTCCAATCCCATGGTCAAATTTTGAAGCATAATTTTGTCTTTCAGCCAGTGAGTGGTTGTTGGATAAAGCACCAATCCACTTTGAACTTTTAGGCCTATTGAAGAGGTCACGGTGACAATTGTAACAGTTGCATGTATAGATCAGTGTATTCAGTCTGTTCAGATGAGTATACAGCGCAGTGTGAGTAGTGACAAAATTCTGCCCTGGCCCGGGTGATGGTCATTTTTCTATTGATAAATATGTACACTTGACATACATCTTATTCTTGACAACCAAAGGCTCAAAGGCTCCAGAAAGATGAACGCTACATATAGTTTCAACTATACATGATTCATATTCTAAACTGTGAATGTTCGAACTTAGTAAGTTAGTTATAATATATAATATATAAGGCCTACCCTATGGGACTTGTGACAAAGACGGCGAAGCTGAATTGCGGCCGCAGCCTCTCGAGATTTCAATTTATGGGTTTCCAGCGACAGTGCTGTTCAATGCAAAGGTTAACACTGACATTTATCGTCGACTGGGCCACCATGCACTCTCCTCAGTCCGTGATTAACCAAGTATCAAAACTTGCGCTTCATCAGTTGTTCATGGCTTCAATGAACATGCGGAAAGTTTCAAAATCAAAACAAATAAAATTACCGAGGAAGGTTATCCTCTCAGCCCTCGCACGGATGAGTATCGTGGGCTGGTTGGGCCGCGTCCGTCCGACAACCTTTTGCTAGGGCTTTGGGCCAATGTTCGGTTCGTTATCTTCCTCTTCAATCTTGTCCACATAGAAAAAAAACCTCCTCCACGTCGACATCGACCTTGTATTGTAGTTGTGTGCTATCTTGTGCAAGTGAAACGAGTTCCCTATGTGACGTCATGCGCTTCGCAGATTCCGATTCAATGTTTTCCTTAAGAAATTGGTAAAAATAGACAGCAGCTGCTTTTTCCAGACCTGCTCTTAAAACCCGTGGTACAGGACAAGAACACAATTCTCTGTGAAGCACACAGTATTGCTGGCATCATGAAAGGGTACCAGCAAAAAAGTACATTGCAGCAGTAGCAGAATACTACGTGTATACACCATAGTTGAAAATTGGTCCAAGTCTAAAACTGTCCAAATTCTGTTAGATCTGTCAACATAAAATGGCAAGATTCGAATAGCTATTAAGCAAATTATTATTGATTGAAAAGCTAAAGAGAAAAAGATGTAATATTTGCAACATAGAAAAAATGACCCTCATAAAAAATAGACGTCAACAGCGGTTTTCAACAATGATAGAGAAGCTGCGCCAAAAATCAGAGTAAGGAAGATTATCCATGATCAACAATCTTCCATCATCAAACAGGTCAGAATCCACCAGCTCAATGTAAACATACTAACCTTTTTGTGATATTTTTATATATCAGACAACGAATACGAAATGCAGCATAATTAAAAACGAGGTTTTCCTGACTTGAGACAGGTACCAACAAAAGTTGGCAGTAGTTTAAATTGATGCTAGCAACTCTCAAAATTAAGAAAATATTTTGCCTCATGCACGCACTGCATAAAATGTCAGTTACAATTGTTAGGTTTTATGTTTATTACATAATTTATATAACATCTCAAATCCACTAGATAACCATATAATAATAATTTTCGTTTTTACACAGAAACTTCAGAAACGATCATTTTAATTTCATTTTCGAATATACCTGCTTCAGAAGCTTTTAAAAAAGCAGTAAGTGAACGGATATCAGAGTTGTCAAAATCACTGCATATTCTAGCAAAGGCAGTTAACTTTGAAACATAGACACCACAAGCTGGCCCAAGTTGAATATCACTATTCATATGGGGGTTAATTACTCGGTTGAATAAAAATTACTCACGTTTGTCCTATAATTAGAACTTCAAATCACCATTATAGTTATACATTATTATGTCTAAAAATGAACCCATGTTATTTTTGTAGGTTTTTTAAAAATTAAAAATCATCGGGTATATTTGTGAAATATATTCTAGGAAGCATTTATTGTTAATGCTTGATAAGTCATTAATATCTGTGAGTGTTAATTTAAGACATGTTCCATGATATGGGGTTTTTTTTGACAGCTTTGCAAGCAACTTGTACTCTCCAACAACATCAAATTAGATAAAATACAAAATCCTGTTCATACCAGAAGGTGCTTCGTAGCCTGACCACAGTAATTAAATCAAAATTCTTGTACTTTCTTCCAACCTTTAGTTAAGGATAGAAAAATTTGGAACCTGCTATGAATAGAAACTTATAAGGATTTTTATGCAGTTATGGAATTGAGTAAATTGTGGATAAATAGGCATGTACATAAGTAAATTCAAAATCAAAAAACATAGAAATTGTTGATATTAGTTCAAATAAATTTTCTGGGATTCATTTACTTGCCCATATGTTAAAGAATTTGAGAATGTCGACAGGCCGAATTCGCCAATTTTTTTTTTAATAAAACTATCTACAAATGAAAATAATATTGGATGCTTTATTAGCACCTACAAAATGCACCTGTATTCACGGCTTCTGGATTTAGCAGAATTGGACGGGGTGGTTACCTACTAGAACTGTCAGAAGCACCCTGTTGACATCATGGGTAAAGCTCAGAAAAGAGCTTTCCCTATATTCATAAATTGCAACCTAACAATGAGAGCATAGTTAAATATACTAAAGGGCAGAGATTACAGAGTTAACAAAACATCAATATTCATCACCCATTATCTATGTGAAGAATTACAGTTCACTCCTGACTTGCGGCAGGCAGTCACCCATAATCGGCATGGAGTGGTTGTAAACCAGTCTTCTTAACCTTAGAAATATTCTCCATTAACCACAGTATTTATTTTTAACCCAATATACGTTACTTGTGCCAAAGCCAAAAAGAGAACAGGTAGGCCAGTCACTTTTTGGTTCTGCTGACTAGTTTGTCAGCTGAATTGATAGCAATGACACCGTCCCCTTCAGGTTAGCTGAAACACAATGGCTGTCTGAACCACACAGCCTTAGCTGACTTTGTCACTAAAATAACCTAGTATGTGCAGCCCTTGTCAAGGGTCAACAACAATCATTGGCTACGTTTTTAGAGAGGAATTTTTTCGGCAATGACTACCCCCTCCCCACCAATGAGCATATACATACATACATAGAAACAAACAAACATACATACATACATACATACATATGTTTCAAGCTGGGTCACCCTGACCATCATGTATAATGGAAATAACTACTCTTAGACCATTGTCAGCTTACGCTGTTTTCAACTAATTACCAACAAGTATGTACATTGCATTTTATATGATGTCAAATAAATAGATGCGAGTCTGAATCATACGTACATACATAATACACACAAACATACCTGTACATAAAAGATATTTTTTTATTAGAACATTGTTTATTTGAAAACAATTTAAACTTACCCAATGTACAACCCCACAATCTTTGAAGGAGACGTGGTGCTTATGAGGTGTGTTGACAGTTTTCATGCCGGGACATGTTGTAGCATCTGGTGATGTATTTGTGAGCAATGGTTAAGGCTGAAAACGTTTTTAAAGTAGCCTGGTAATTCATTCAAGCCATATCTGAGAGTATTATGTCTCAAAAACTGTTCGATATTTCTGATAGATGTACCTCATGGGGAATCTTGACTGGATACAAACTTATGTAAGTAACATTTAAATAGATAAAATAAAACGACTGTGACTGTACCAGTTGAGCATGATGAATTTTGAAACTCAAGGTCTGACTTTTAAAATAATGGAGCATGCTGTGGACATATATACATAGAATAAGCATAAAGCGCACATGCAGTTACAGTGGTGTTGTTGTCTTAAGTAAAGAGAAACATTCTACACAAACTCGGCGACTTTTTGGCCCCTTTTGCCATGGTAGTTTACATTGTGGAGAAAACAGGTCAGCCATAACATTGCCATTTGTTTCCTCAAGCAACGAAATGTTTATTTTAGGCCTTTTTTATCTTTTGAATAGCACAATGTAGGTAAAATTAGTTTATAATGTTCCAGATTCACAATTATCACAAAAGTGATGTAGGACTAATTGCTCCTTTGGCTAGAAACGCAGCTGGCGGGCAAGGCACGAGATGCAAATACCAGCACGTCTACCTTGTCTACTTTTATGTTTGGCACAAGTTATAAAATTTGGGTTGTAAGTGGTTAGGCTAATATGTTTTGGATACACTAAAGTCTGCAGTTAATGAAGAATATTTGAAAGGATCAGAGGACTAGTTTAGAACCACTAGTTCCCTTTTATGAGTAACTGCCTGTTTCACGTCTGGAGTGAAATTTGTCTCTTTAATTTGGTACTGAAAGATGAATGTTGTTGTTTTGGTAACTTTCGAATCTCTTTGACGGAATTATTGGGCTGAAGTCTATGGATATGGAAAATGTTTATTTCTGACGTATTCAACAATTTTCCAATTGACAACTAAAATAAAAAAGCAGTAAATGTAAACGACATTTTAATCCCATCCAGACCTGCAGTGTTTAATTGGAAAAGGTAAACGTAGAGCATTCTATGCAAACAGGATGCTCCGTAAGAATATTGAAACAGGTAGAAGCTGAAGATCAAAATCAGGAAACATACAGCATACAATGTCACAATTTACTATCCTGGTTCTACAAAGCAAAACAAAACAAACAAAAGCAAAAACATAAAAAACAAAAACAAAAAAACAAAAACAAAAACAAAAAAAACCAACAAAAACAAAAAAAAAAAACCAACCAACCAACCAACCAACCAACCAACCAACCAACCAACCAACAAACAAACCCCCCCCCCCCAAAAAAAATCCTGTAATGCACTGCATGCCAATTATCAACATGATGTAGCATACTACTATAAGGTATAATAATGGCACCGAAACCAGTCTTGCGCTGGTTCCCCGCTGATGACCCGATTTTATAGAGGCTAAAATGCCTGAAATTGCTATTATGATTTAGAACTATGCAGTTTTGCAGTGAATGGTAGGGAATAGGACTTTGCTCTTAGAATATCGCACTTGATAGTGTTCAAACGGTACATGGGCTTACAGAATTAGGTTTGTAATGTTTCTCTTTGTATTAAGTACAAGTGAAATACCACAACAATGGAACGTCCAGAACGTAAGATGCTGCAGCTAAAATGTTAAATGCTGCAACGTGTTGCTCATTACAATAATTGGTATATATATATATATATATATATATATATATATATATATATATATATATATATATATATATATATATATATATATATATATATATGTATATATCAATCATTGTAATCATATGCAACCCGAGGTGGCTACACCTGACGTAGTACAGGTGAGCATATACCTACAGGATGGACTGTAAGTGATTGTTTTTTCCTTTCCTTACACGAATCATTTTTAATGCTTGTGCGGCATGGTAGTCCACTTGTCATTTAAATGCAGGGAATTTTAAGTAGCTCGCACAGTGCACATTGTAACATGGGTATGGAGGTTCAACAAAGGTCTCACGTATCAAGGCCAGATGCCCATCTTGTAACTGTGCAGTATGGCATAATGTACTTTTCAGAGTGGTGTTTGCTGCATATAAATAAATTGTCTTCACATATTGGATACATACATTGTTTAATAACATGTTTGGAGCATAATGAAATTTATGTGCCCAAAAAAGAGAAGAAGTTTAGTTCTAAAACGCCGCGAAAGATATCAATGATTGTACAGACAGTTCTTTGGTTGAAAATACAAGCATTCGAGGATTGGCGTCGCCTCCCATACAAAGTCAAAGTGCATACGTTTCATGGATACAACCTAGTGCTAGTAGTGAAGACAGCTAAACCATTGCATGGCGATATCACAATTCATACTCATTGTGATTCCACAGGGTCTTTGTTGTTCAGTGCAAACAGACACTTGTTTAAAGACTTGGATTTGATTATAAATGCATTTCATAGTGTCATTTGCATTACGTTTCTGTCTGCTCATTTTTGGCAGCCTCAATTGTTGATCATTCTTGTCCAGCCAACTTGCATCAAGGAGGGTCTACCATATGCCAATAGCAATACCTGGAACATTGTGTATTCATGTCTGCATGCATATATGAATTTCCACAGTCTCGAACAAACTTTATCACAGGTTAAAAGGTGCTCAAATGACAGCATACAAAAATGTAAACTAAAACAGCTGCCCGTATGGATAGTGACAATGCCAGTGCGTCTTTTCGTTCACGAATTTACCGGGTTGTGTGGAAGAGGAAAGGCTAGGAATGAGAAATCAGCTTTGTACTCAAGAAACACTCTTGCATTTTGGCATATAACTGCAAGTACTCGATACACAATTAATGTGAAGTTTATTGAGATGAATTTATTTTATGTGGGTGGAGAATGTAGGTTCATATATATTGAACTTGTAAATTCAAGGACACTGATAAGCTATGGTCGTTATTGCGATAAGGTCGCTCTTGGTGAAGTGATACCATTACCTTGGAGAATTATTGTAGTGTTGCGAAAAACACAGATTAGTAAACCAACGCAATTTTCTGTGTTTTTTCTGTATTATCTCGTTTCAACAACACTGATCAACTCTAAAGAAAACAGGTTTGCTGACAACATGACAATACATGTCCGTCTCAGGTACCAGATGCCATTTAATCGTGATTCCATTAAGCATGGATACAAATTTATCTGGTACAGGAGAATACCTGAAGGAGAGAGCTTTATTGTCAGTGTTGTGTGTAGTTGTGTACTACTGAGCACGTTGGTATTACGGCTTTTTGATTGGCCCATTTGCCCAACAAATATCATATATCAAAAGCAACTTAAAAAAGACATACTACATGAAATTTATAAAGATCATATTACAAGAGGTCATATTGTATCTATAACTTTGTGCTGTAAATATTTCCAAGGTTTTGGGAACCTTCTTGTGAAACTTAAGTCTTATCCCATAAACATTAATATAGGAATAGTTAGACTACCCAAGCAATCAATTGCTGAAACATTGTCACATAATGCATCCATACAACACCGTATTAAGACTCCGGGATTCACAGGGACCGTACTGACTGCACCATTGTTATTTCAAGTTAACCTTACCTTGCAATTAGTTGCATGGGAAGGACCTGTATATTGGACATGCAGTTACGGTGGTGTTGTTATATTTAGTAAAGAGAAACACTCTATACAAACTCGGCGACTTTTTGGCCCCTTTTGCCATAGTAGTTTACATTGTGGAGAAAACAGGTCAGCCATAACATTGCCATTTGTTTCCTCAAGCAACGAAATATTTATTTTAGGCTTTCTTTTATCTTTTGAATGGAATCTCCAATTTGCTGTGTCAGGACTGTCTACACCGTGCATAGGAATACCTAAAGCATGTGAAAGGCAGGACAAAAAGCAACTAGAAAAATATTTTGGCATAGGATATAGAAATATACCTTACGCATCCTTCATGCTCAGTAAACCAACGTGCTACCAATTTTATCAATATACCTCAACCAAATACAGAAAAACCAAAAATACCTGTAACTTCTCTTTGCAAGCATTTCGGGTAGGCAAAGTATATGCTAAAGTCACCAGAAACATACCTGACAGATTTGTGGAAACTGTACCTGTTATATACAGGTTTAGATCCAAAACGCTTCATTTTCTGAATACTGGCAGTATATTCTGCTGGACTATGTATCCAACAGTGTATTTATCGAGACATATACTGTTTGAAAACTTAATGGTGTCAACTGTAGATGCGTCGTGCTTTGACCTACCTACATTACTCATCAGTATTTATGTGAAATCCGTACTCGATCGTTACCATCTTAATATTACGAGCCAAAAACCTTGTATCAATCTAAATGACGTATTCTATCTATTTTCTACAATATATGTACATGAAAAAGTGTCATCCGTACGGGTTCAAATATCGTTGTGTGAATCCTTTGTATGGGGACATTTTGGATGGATCTACATGTCTGTAATTATGAAGCATTTTGCACGAGAGGAAGCACTGTGCACTAATCACGGGGCTGTTAATATATTGATGTGGCAGCCTCCAGTCCATTGTCTTTTTAAATCTGGAAATACAACAATGTATCAGAGGTGCGTAAATAAATCTTATGTGAGATGGGAATGGCATGAACGAAAATTTGTATATTTTCAGTGGCAATTTGAGTTCTTCATGCTTGGATATAGTGAATGTCTACCAAAGTGTATTTTCACTGTGACGCGTATTTCATACAAGGACGAGTCTCAGGGTTTATATGTAGCTAAAAACTGTCCACTTAATATCACTTTTCAACCACATAAATTGCAATCTCTGAAGAGACAGCAGGCTTTACTTGGTCTAACTAGACGTCTTGTCCTAATGAAGCAAAAACAAGTTTGGAAGTACAGCCTCTTTGGCCGTGTCCCTCTTACCTTTGTATCTCGTTGCCATTGGTTGCCAACAAAACAATGTATTTTGAAGTTTCAAGGTATAAGACCAGGGATTTGGAGCTGGATTGATGCCCAAAAGGTGTGTGGCAGTCAGAACCAGGCCCTCCTTTCCATTGATTCCCATCTGACATTATCACTATTTCAACTTGGTATACCATTCAGTTGTTGCAATGCCTTTTTTAAGGAAAAGATAAGCTGCTTGTTGGATCAAGGGCTACCCTTACAAAATATACTCTTTCAGGCTGATTTGTTATTTCTTGGTCTAAAACAGGTGAAGGTAAGAGAATGTTAAACAAAAGGTGTGACGTACAGTTACATTGCGTAACATTTTCTCCAATAATGCCGTCATTAGCAGGATCTTATTGAATAAGTACATGGGGCGCTTGCCCATACTGCATAACTAGTACAATGGCTGCGGTTTTTCAGAAACACATCAGCATATCAATAATCAATGTTTCGCTTTCACCTTGTTTGGGTTTCACTTTTCACGTTTTGTCTTCTTGTTTCTTGTGTTTATATAATATAAGTAGTATATACTTATATTTATCCTATGTCTGAAGCTTATTAAGGATGATATTCTAATTGTGAATCTTTCATATGATTTGTCACTCATTGGTTTGCAGTAGAAGAAAAACCAATGAGGGGCCATGGTGCATTTAAAAAAATACATCCCACCACTCTTAAAATAGCATTTTCATATATATTTCTAGGATAGAACTTCGTTTCATGCGTATTTGTTGTTTTCAGACATAGAAGAAACAAAAAAAATCCAGTATGGATGTCCTGCCACACACAACAGAGGTAAAACCGGCTTTTATGACGCATGCTTTAATGGTCTGAAGAGAAGTTTCTCCAAAAGGAGCCAGGACACAATGGAGCGAGTACAACAGACTACATGTTAACTTCATGTTGCTTGATATTGACTTGATGTTCACTTCAAGTTCACTTCAAGTTATGACTGATACAAAATAAATTAAGCCTCATTTACAAAATATATGACAAAAAAGGCTGAAATTACTTATTTAAACAGATTTAACACTTACTTCACAATTTTAGATTTACGCGACGTTCACGACTTCTCACAAGTCGATAAATTACCTAGCGTTTTACAATATGAAAATACCCACAAATTATATGTGCGAAGAACGAAATTCCCTCCTTGGTCACAAAAGACTTTCACAGGTCTACTTCATCGAGCAATAAAGCAACGAAAAGCATGTATAAAAGACTCTGCATCGAGAGAATTCAGCATTTCCAAATCCACTGCATGTGTTGTAAAACAAGTGAACATGTAGCCATACTGCTTTCTGATGTGATTTGCTCTAAAAAGGAACAAAGGCGTCAATACCTACATAACTACATGCAGGCAAGTTCGGTTGGATATGCTCCACAGGCAACTGAGACATGAATTGCCTGGAAGTTTTAGCATACATACTGATTAGACTAACAGTCCATTCACAACCAACATGTGCAGCTTCATGACAATTTCTCACCAAAGCCGTCAGAGTCACGTGATTGCAAGGTTACAATACAGGCTGGTTTCCAGTACGCCCACCTACTTTAAGCAAGCCGCAATGATCCAAATATGGACTCAAGTCAACTTGATCTTTTCAAACATTTACCTGAAGAGAGATAATTAAATTCCTGTGCATATACCTGTCTCTGAATATATTTAAACAAAATGATACGACACTGCTTCAATTCTTGCACCTCTAACGGACAATGTGATTGTGAATGACCACCGTTTAATGACAAAGCCCAGCAGCTGATCCACGCTATACCCCTGATCATTTTATTCCAGGATGACAAATGCTAACAGACCTTTTGTAGCCAATTAGAACATTGACACTAGTAGTGGCAACAGTAACACTGGATCGATCCAGATCTGTCAAACTTCCTGATTTTGTCCATAAACCAGCGGGATTGTCAGCTGAGGCTACATAATTCCAGTCACTCATGTCAGTGATGCTGCCCTCTCCGTATGCAACTGTAGGCTGAACACAACAAGCAGCATGTCTCTCCCCTCACCGTCTCCATGCACGAACACGTCCATCAATTCTCTGGAGGGAAAAGCGACACTCATCAGTGAAGAGAACATTGCTCCATCCTGCATGTGTTGTACGGACATGTTCTCTTGTCCACTGCAACCGAGCAACCTTGTGACGTGGGGTAAGAAGCGCCTTTTTCATCATGTTCCGGGACCTTAAACCAGCAGAATGCAGTCTGTTACGAAGAGTCTGGGTGGACATGCGTCTTTGGTGAGGATTGGCTCTCTCCAGCTGGCTCTGAATATCAGCACCTGTGCGGCCCCTTCTCCTCAGTGCTGCATTGACGATGAAATGGGCTTGTTGCCTGGTGGTCAGCTTCGGCCTTCCCAGGCGTGGTAAATCTGCAACATCATTTGTGTTTCGGTATTTTCTCAACAACTCATTGATAGATTTGTGGTTCACACCCATTGCCCGTGCGACAGCTCTGCAACTTTCACTGGCTTCAATGCGACCTATGGCTCTTGCCCTATCCATTTTGGATAGCCTTGGCATGGTGATGTTCACAGTTTGACCAGTGATGGCGAATCCATAACTGACAGAAAAAAGACCCATGCCTTTATACCCATGATTGGCACAGTTTCTGGCCACATTACACAGGTATGGTGAGAAAAAGCAATGGTCAGGAGGGTCCGAACAGGGACAGGAAAGACCACACATGATCCTTTCTGCGAAGTGCACTTTTTGACCTTGTGTCACATTCAGCCCATGTGCAGTCAAGCATGGGCTCCAACTCTGCTCTTCTTTACACATGATGTAATCAAAGGATTATGCTACACATACATATGCGTATCTTTAAATTACCCTTAAAAAAGTATGGGTACACAATTTAATTATTTAAGCAGAGGGCTATTAATTTTGCCTAGTTTAGTAGTGACTATTTTCAACAAAGGTACGAAATCTCCAGTCTTCATTGGAGATGTAACCAAGCACAATCATAGTGTCGGACCAAAGGAACGCTGGAACTGTTTGTAAATGCAATTCAGAACACAAGATCGACAAGATTTTTGCTGCTTATACAGCTCCTTGAAGTTCAAGTCTGGGAATAGTGCAATATTTTATTGTAGCAACACACCCTTTGCTCATAAGAAGCTGGCATGAAATCGCTCCTTTTGTGTTAGCACATTGTAAGTATGCTACACTTCTATATGTGTTTTCATCTACATCAGAAAAAATGTGGTATTCATTATAACCCACATCAAAGGCCAGAGATTTGACGCGTCTTGGAAAATTCAGGTCACAAGCAAAGCGCAAATATCCTAACCAAGCACACCATTTAGTTCCCATTTCGACCGGAAGTGCATCATCCCATGTGTACTTCAAACGACTGGCTTGTTGAAAAAGCAACTTTCCTGGTATGACCCATGGTGTGTTCGTGAATGGAAAAAAGGAAGACCTCGTCATGGGAATCCCACTTAATCCTGAAAGTCTTTTCCACTGAATGTGGTGTGAAGTTAATACTTCTTTTGCACAATCAGTTACTGGGATTTCACTCAAGAGCTCTCTATCATTGATGGATAATTTGGCAAGTTCAAACCCACGGATTGCAATACAGCAGGCACACCAACAATAATCTTTCACATTTCTTGCTTAGTTTTAACTGATTGGGCAAAATCATCCACATACATGGCTTTCAAGATTTTATGCTTTATAAGCTGATCCACTTTTGGATTATGTAAAACTGTTCTACGGAGTGCACATGTGATGGAACTTGCACACCATAGACATCCGAACAGACGAGTTGACATGAGTAAGTGCACTAACTTTCCGTTCTCTCGTACCACAAGAAACGCAAAGCATCGCGGTCATTTTCTGGTATACTGACTTGGTTATACCTGGCTTTAATATCAGCTTGAACGGCGTACTCATGTAAATGGATCCTGAGCAAGATAAACAACAATTTGTTAACCAAATCAAGTCCCTCCAAACAACGCTCATTTAAAGATTGACCTTTAAAGCGAGGCGCACGGTCGTAAACAACTCTCTAATATTCTGCTTGGGCGCCTTACAGTTTAGACCCCAGCCGAATTTGTAATGCACAGCATTCGCCTCCCCTGTTTTCCCTTGCGTCTTTCCAGCGGGAATGATGCATTGGCAAAATCTTGTCCTAAATGAAAGTCAACTTCTTGACAGTCTAAATTTGCTGACAAGTCAATATCGTGCAAGTGAGAATAGGAAACCTGATCTAATGAAGCCGATGTAACAGGGATGTTATCGATTACTTTGACCCCTGATATATACTTCGATTCATTGTTACCTGACAACTTCATGCTGACCTGTTTTGACATAGCTGGGGAAGTGCCTCCCATGGTGTTCAAAGTATAGCGTGTCACAGGACCTTAAAGATCTATTGATTTTGCAAGGGATTCAGTGCAATGAGAGTTGCTGGAAAACGTATCTAACGCTGCCTTTACCCACACTTTATCGTTCACACACACCTTGACCGTTGGCATGAAACAACTACCTGTTTTTGTGGCGTTACTTGTGGAACAACTGTCCAAACTAAAATAGCTGAATGTTTATCCTGGCAAAGAAAATAACGATTACTGCTGGTGCAGTTTGCCGTGTTGTGGTTATCACCGAGCATCTTTTACAAAAATTGTGACTTTGGACAAAGTTCATCCTATCTAAAACTGTCATACACTTGAAGTCTGGGCGACGTGCCAAAAAACGCTATTGCGCACACATCTTACAGGTAACACAGCAACTAGTATTACCGTTAGTACGTGATGATTCCGGGATAGAAGCCACCAGAACTTTAGCACTACACGCACTGGAATGTCTCTGGTGTACATTACCTTTACATCGCTCTCCCCTCTGCCAACCGAGTGTGTCTTTGTCATGTTAACGGACACTAACTATTTTTGAGTAGGCCGCTCAGCAATTACCTCTGAACCACATTGGGGATCGGCCATTTCATCAGGTATCAGTTCAACAAAATCAACAAGGTCTCGAAACTTTAAATATGCATCCAATTCCCGCTTGTTTTTAGTTCCTTTTTTAGACCACCTTCGTTGGACAAAGATTGGTAACCGTGAAGCGATCCCAACTTGGGTGTTTACCTCGCTCGGCGAGTCCAAATGCTTAAAAATGGCATTCACATTCGCAAGCTCATAACTTAATTGACGCATATCCTGCTGCGAATTTACTTGTTTGGATTTGCGCAAGTTTTTAAAAATGGACTCTATAATTATATATTTTGATCCATGCAATTCTGCTAAAATTTTGCAAGTGAGGTGTATCCCTCCTCTCCGCCAATTATCTGGGTGACTGAAATATATCCATACGCTTGACCACCTGTATACTGTAAAAGACGGGCCAACTTTCTATCCGGGTTGGTACATAATCTGTCAACATTGACATCAAAAGCCCATATGAAAGAATAATACTTTAACAGATCACCAGTGAACACTT
Source organism: Hermodice carunculata (assembly GCA_964020975.1). Classification (NCBI taxonomy): domain Eukaryota; kingdom Metazoa; phylum Annelida; class Polychaeta; order Eunicida; family Amphinomidae; genus Hermodice; species Hermodice carunculata. The sequence continues at coordinate 62,425,054 of OZ026628.1, forward strand.
CTAATTTAACTTTAGGAAGGCTGAGCAGTTTTACCTTTTCATAATAAACAGGGCCCTGGCTAGATTCCGAATCATTACCTTTTATTTAATACAAAGAGAAACTTAACAAAGCTAATTCTGTAAGCCCATGTACCGTTTGAACACTATCAAGTCCGATATTCTAAGAGCAAAGTCCTATTCCGTACCATTCACTGAAAAACTGTATTGTTCTAAATCATAATAGCAAATAAATTTATAAAACGAACAAATCATATTCATAAAATGTGAAATTTAGAAGAAAGTTTTAGGCATTATTAGCCTTTAACAAATCGGGTCATCAGCGGGGAACCAGCACAAGACTTGTGCCATTAATCCCCGGACAAGTAATTCTGCTAACTGGGGGCACCATGTTTGCATTTCCAATACAAACACCCCGAGCTGATGTATTATGGAATAAAGCAAATATGATGTTCCTTTGTTATTAGGCCTACTTAAAAACGTAGCCCACATGACATAAATATAATGAAACTAAACCTAACACTCATGATTAGGCCTAACGAAATTGAATAATGAAATAATAAACCATCCCACACTTACCTGCAGCGCCCGACTAGGCCTACCATCTTATATGAAGATTACCTTTACCTAAAGCAGCTATATAATTGCACTCTACTTGTAAGTAATAACTCTGATGGTCTGTTTCTTCCGAGATGTGCACTGTTATGACGTTACCACGGGCGATAACAAAAACATTGAACGCACTTTTCAATTCATCAGCAATCTTACCAATAGATGGCAGATCACTCTCTTCAGCGATGACACGCCCTAGTTTTTTGCATAACCTGGAACAAGGGTCTTAGCAGTCTGTCTAGTGCCCTTTAAAGCCATCAGATGAGCCATATTGATGACATTAACAGATATGAAAAGTAGAAAAATACTTACAAATATTGGCAAAACCTTTATACGGCACTGCATATGAGGCCTATGTACAAGAAATAATCACAGTAGAGTCAAGAATACCGATGCGCAATATTGCAGGTTCACTGCAACATATAGTCCATGAAATACGCGGAGGCACGATACAATGTCAACTGTCACTGATACATAGTATACAAAATGTTGTGGTTCAAGCCCAGAGTAAGATGAAGACATAGGTATAACCTGACACACACCAAGAGATAACAGGAGAGGAGCATGCTGCTGTAATGATGTAATCCACCATGACGTAAAGCAGAATTACCAGAGGTTGAACCAGGTGATACAATAATGTGACCATGCCCATACACTGGAATGCACGTGTTAGGCACCACACCTCGGAAACAGATCACGCCAGTCTTAGCGATGAAGCAGACAGGAACAAAATGAAATGGGAGTCCCAATGAAAAACGCACCTAAACCCTATGCAACAAGGAAAATAGGTAAATACTTCAGTCCCCTGGGACCATTATCCAGCCAGGCCCTAACATGGACCAGAGAATCACACTTCAGTCCCCTGGGAACTTAATCTTTCCAGCTGGCCCTTAAGATGGACGGAAAGTCATGATATGCCGGCACAGATGACTGGTCACATGCTGACGAATAATTACCTCTGTCCAGTTGCCAGTACTGGTCAGATTGGTATCATGGAGGTACTGCATTGGCAGGAGCGTGTCTTCATTCTTGTCACACACAACAGAGGTGAAACCGGCTTTTATGATGTATGCTTTAATGGTCTGAAGTGAATTTTCTCCAAAAGGAGCCAGGACACAATGAAGCGAATACAACAGACTACATGTTCACTTCATGTCTATGGACTTGACTAGATGCTCACTTCAAGTAAACTTCAAGGTATGACTGAAAAATTGGTACAAAGTAAGTTAAGCCTCATTCACAAAATATCTGATAAAAAAAGCTAAAATTACTTATTTGAACAAACAGACATAGCACTTACTTCTCAATTTTAAATTCAAAATACATTCTTGACTTCTCACCAATCCCTATATTACCTACGTTTTACAATATGAAAATACACACAAATTATACGAGCGAAGAACATAGCCAGAGACCAAAACTCAATCAAATGACCGAGTTAAAATGTATACACTTAAGTCTCTACTAACGAAGATACTTAGTTATATGTATCTAAAAATAGGTATACTCTAGACTTAATGTTCCAGAAGCTACAAGACCACGCCCAAACTACATTCATACAAGGCATGAAGGGAAGGATACATGTGTGCCACAAAAATATGGAAAAAATATATGTATATGTGTTTTTAATTACAGACATATTTCCAAGAAATTAGCCAGGCCAATGGCTATCTTTACTTGGAGTGTGTAACAAACATTACCACCAGGAAAGCTAGACCACCTGACATGTAGCCGAGAAATTGGCTCAGAACCCCAAAGGGGGAACCCTTGTATCGGCTGAAACAGACCGTCTGCTTGGTGTTCCTAAACGATCGAAAAACGATGGAAGCCCCAGACAGCACATGCATGGTGCTTATATATGAGCACGTACAGGCTGCGGCGACGCGATTAAGTGAATCCTGTCACATGACCAGCACAAAACTGAAGCTTTGAGTATCAACTTGTGACCCAATATACTGAAGGCAATTATTCAGTAGTAGTACATGAACATTCAAGCAAAAAAAATGTTGATAAATACAAGAGGAAACTCGTTGTTTGATTTTCATGATTTTGCTTGGCACAGCCAGGCAAAAAGATGAAAATCCAACAACTCGTGATCCCAACATTATCCTCAATGGGCTACCTATACTGGATTCTCTTTATGCATTTCTGCATGTATGGTGGCAGTACTATTTACGGAAGTAAAACTACAGTTGCTGAACTGTTGACGGTTGTTGATGCTTTACTTATTACCATTAAGATTAACTTGTAATACTACTATTTTGCAAAATCATAAACATATCTATTTCAGTACTTTAATAAGGAACAGCTAAACAAGATCATTGAAACATGTATGTTAAGTCTTCATCCCGTGTAAATTAGTACAGTTTTGAAAATATTCCCTTTGTCACGATTAGGCAAGTTCTTGCAAGAACCCAATAGTTCTCTGGAAAGGTTATCCATATATTTGTTTTTACTGTGTACAGGTACTGCCATTTGAAGCAGGAAGAGATATATACCCTTTTTATCTGGGGGAGCCAATTGTAGCACCACAGAGGCCCACTAGCCCAAGGTATCGGTCAACTTCCCATTCTTGTGTTTGAAATATATCTTGAACATCCAGCTGATATTTGGATTTAAGGGCAAGAACCGTTAGGTGTTTCAGCCCATTCACAATGAACGCATATATATAATGGAATCGTATCTTTGATTATAAAATAAGTGGTCATTATTCTTATTATTAAGATGATGATATGTCGATACATAAAATGGTACCTTGGGTGTGGCAGCCTTAATAATTATACCTTCTCTTGCTTTAATTTTCGTCAACACTTAAGTTTTAAGATTTAAAAGGTCGACCATGTAACGCAAAGGAATCCCATGACACACCTAAATTTGTCTTTTTCTGTTTCCGAATTCTGGAACTCTGTATTTTGTCATGCAAAGGGCTGGTCTTCTTTCTTAACAAACATAATTCGAATACCTTAAGAAGGAATGATAAGTCAGAGACAGATTTACTGCATGTACCCATGTTTATAAATTCCAACCCAACAATAACAGCAAAGGTAATTACAGAAAAGGGTTCCATTTCAATAAACACCACAAAATTACAAAATCAACATTCAGCTTCCAATTCCAATTTAATACAAAGAGAAACTTAACAAACCTAATTCTGTAAGCCCATGTACCGTTTGAACACTATCAAGTCCGATATTCTAAGAGCAAAGTCCTATTCCGTACCATTCACTGAAAAACTGTATTGTTCTAAATCATAATAGCTAATTAATTTATGAAAGGAATAAATCATATTCATAAAATGTGAAGAAACAATGTTCACTTCCGACTTGAGATAGGCAGTCACCCTTTAAAGGCAACTGGTGATTTTAAAGCAGTCCTCTCAACCTTTGAAATATTCTCCACTAACTGCAGCCTTTTGTGTTTTCCAAAATATATAGGCCTTAAAGCATGAAACCAAGCATGTATCACTTGCAGCAAAGATAAAAAAAGAAAAATAGAAAAATAGCATCCTACCAGACATTTGAGTGTAGGTTTTCATTTGCAAAACCATGACTTTGTAGATTACCCAAGGCCAGGCTACTCCCGAAGTATATACTCTTGCAAAAACTGGCACATTGGCCTAAGGTAAATGGCAGAGCGAATCCACTTGTTCCGGGTTTCGGCATGAATAATTCAGAATGGATATGGCTACATTTATGGGGCGTCCCTTGTCTGTCAAGCTTTTTTTTGTGAGTTTCCTGATCTCCCAGACCTTTTTTTTTTACACTTTAACTCTTGTTTTCTGAGAAACCGGTGTCCTCGAAATATACATCAAAGCAATTCTTCACCTGGTTCTGACAGATATTCTCTGGAATAGTAGTTCCGTTCTGAATTTTACCCTGAGCATGGCAGATTAGACCATGGGCAAAATGCTGTAGGTCCTAAAACAAGTGGGGTTGTTTAACCCAATCCACATACAACGTTTGCTTTGCTTTCATGGAAAGGTAAGAATAGTTACTAGAATATCTTAAGGTAGTAAGTTGTTACAAAATTATGGTGAGGCTTTCAGTGGCTGGCTATTATGTAATGAGGTATTTTTTAAAATTTTTTATCAATGCAATTTGTCGAAAAGTATGGAGTAAATGATTTCAAAATTGCACAGAGATACCTTTAAGAACCTGTAGCTTTGCATTTGGTCAACAGGTGCCACTGCAACTTTTGGCAAAGAAATTCTGATCTTTTGGGGGATCCCAATTGCCGTTTGATCCCAAACGTCAAACTCAATATGTTTGTTTCTGTGGCATAAAAACCAGATAAGGCCATTGATGAGAATGTCTATCTCTCTGTGGATTCTGATTTATGTGGACATCTTTCAAATGTGTTCTGGGCTATGAACAATCAATGGCTCCATACTCTTTTGGTTACACAAATGACAGGGCCAAATAGAAAACAGAACAAACAAACAAACAAACAAACAAACAAACAAACAAACAAACAAACAAACAAACAAAAAACAAACATAAAACAAAACAAAAAAACAAACAAACAAAAAAGAATAAATAAATAAGTAGATGAAATAAAATAAAAAAACAAAAAACAAAGAAAAAGTAGCTTGCTTCTGTCAGACCTGAAAAAGAGTTAAAGCCTATTTAAGACTATAAGTGCAAGGTGCAGGTATATCATCAGTACTTTTTCTTGATTGTATGGAGATCAATCGTCTGTTTAAGACTCAGGGTGCATTCACATTTGGTGCATTGGCCTTGAAGCACCACAATTTGATAATATTATCTTTTCGCAATGATGGGCGGAAACGAGAGGTTCTAACCTTTCAAAACCACTACCATGGCAGGAGAGCATTTGAGACGCGGATCATGTGTTGACCTGGAAATCAAAATCCAGAGTCAGTGAACTCCTTCTTCAAAGCGGTAACAAAAATATATTACCAACTTACTAAACAAGATTAATCTATTTACCTTCCTGCCAGAGACACAAGGTCAAATTAAGCAAGGACAGCTCCAATCAGGTTACTGGCTTTTCCTTTGTTGTTTTAAGGGTGGTGGGAAGGTGGTGCATCTAATAAATGGGCATTATGGGATTCTAGAATTTCTGACTGTAGACCATGAGGAATCAGACAACAGAACCCTGTTGCACAGAAAGCATGCCGTAGATGAACATGAAAGGAAAGGGATGCAGTATGGTGATACAGATGATACAGTCCTGTCCGCCACACTCTTTTGATATTTCAATTGCAAGGGCATAAGTTCAGAACAAGAGTAAAACAAGAGGGCTGTGTGAACAGCCCATCCTCAGCAGACCTAGACATCCATCACACTTGCAGCAATGTGAACTTGGGATTGGATCAAGGTCACCCAGGTACTAAGTGAGTCGAACCTCTATAGAAGAACACTAACATGTGCAACATCAAGGTCCCAGTAAAAGGAGTTCGCAAGTTTTAGTGTGGAGTAAAATCCATGTATGTTGCACTGTGACCTCAGAAACGAGTTTAAGGTCACTCATGTACTGTCTAAGCATGACCTTCATAGAAAAATATTAACATGTGCAACATCAAGGTCCTAACTCAGAAGAGGTCTCAAGTTACCAAGTGAACAGTAAATTTCATGTCAGTTGTCCTGTAATCTTGGAAATGAGGTCAAGGTCCAAACATCACTGGAGCATGACGATTTACACAAAATAGGGAGACACTTATAAAAGGTACATCCCAACCAAGTTTGGCACAAATCTGGCCAAAATTATTTAAGGTATAAGCATAACATGAAATCCCAATGTTTAACTTTTCTATAAAAGCCTTTTTTAAAGATTTTCAATAATAATAATAAAAATAATAATAATAATAATAATAATAATAATAATAATAATAATAATAATAATAATCATCATCATCATCATCATCATCATCATCATCATCATCATCATCATCATCATCATCATCATCAAAATAAAAATTCATAAAAACACAGGATTCACTTGAGCGTGACCATTTGAACAAATTTGGTAAAGAGCTACCCAAAGTACATTGCCACAAAGTTTGAAGTCAATCTCAGAGACAGTTTCTTCAAAGATGTCCAAAATTGAATTACCATTGGCTTTCATAGTAAGCAATGCAAAAGGTGCATTTACCGATAAGTTCCCGAATTCAAAAGAAAACAAACAAACAAACAAACAAAAACAACAACAACAACAACAAAAACAAAAACAAAAAAACAAAAACCAAAAAACAAACGAAAAAAAAAAAGGAAAAAAAAAAAAAAAATCAGGAATCAACAGCAGTGCTACATACTGAACATCTTTGCTTGACCCTTTCACAAGGGACATATCCACAAAGTTTGAACTTAATCTGAGAGGCAGTTCTGGAGCAGTGACAAGACACAAAACATGCAAAAATTCATTAAAAATTGCAGCATCACTTGGTGAATAATTAAAGAACTAGGAGTCCATTGGAGTGTTCTTATGTGATATCAAAGCAATTGGGTGAGTGGTTGTGGAGATGATTTTGTAAGATTTGTCCAAAATAACAAACAAAACAATTCTTTATAAATCCCAAAGCACTGGAGCGTTTGCATTTGAACAAACCTGGCAGAAACCCCACCAAGGTTCATTTCCACCAAGTTTGTTGTCAATTTGGATGACGATTTTGGAGTAATAGTCGAAAATGTGTATTAGCATTAGAATGCTCATTGACTTACATAGTAATCAATAGGAAAACTGTTTTGACCGATATGTAACCAAATTGAAACCCCAAAAAAATCGTTAAAAATCAGGAATCCACAGCAGTGCCACCCAGTAAAACAAGTTTTTTTAATCCATCCACAAGGAACATATCCACCAAGTTTCAGCTTAATCTGAGTAACGGTTCTGGAGAAGAAATCAAAAATCGAAAAAAAAAACGCTCAAAAAGTCATTGAAAAAGTAGAAAAAATCACAAGCTACCTGGTGAACAAATCCAAAACTTAGATTCCACGAGAGTGTCCCTGTGCGATATCAAAGCAATTTGTTGAGCAGCTTTGGAGAAGAACATTTTTTTAAAGATTTACCACCAAAAAACTAAAAAAATCATAAAAAGTCCAAAATCAATGGAGCGTGATCCTTTGCAAACAAAACCTTGATAAAAACCCACCCAAAGCACATGCCTACATGGTTTGAAGTGGATCTGGCTTATGGTTTTGGGGTAGAAGCCGAAAAGTGAATTGTGGATGGATGACGGACAACAGACGGACAACAGACAGATGGACAAGGGACAGAGAGACAGCGACAGATGACAGACCCTCACAAAGGTCAGCTGACTGACAATTCAGCTGAGCTAAAAACAAGTTAAGATTTATATCAATCCATAGGTGTCAAAAAACAATTGAAAGGTTTTTTCAAAATTGCATGTAACTATATAACAGCCAGTAGCTCAAAATCTTTCACACTTTGCACCGCTGACTTACCCAAGGGTGTCCAAGATGACCTGTTCTACTATTCTGCATGGGTAAATGCTACATGTGGTACAGCAGTAACAGAATGGCAATTACAAGTTGTTGTTTCAATACTACATGGGGAACTGAGACAAGGGAGGGCATGCAAAACCTTTGAGCTTCCTCCCTTTCCTTACCATGAGAACCTAGAACAAGGTATAAGTTAGTCCAGGTGCAAGTTATCCTCTTGAACATCGGCAACCACCTCTGTATGTTTGCAGTGACAAAGCATGATGACCGCTTTTATCAGTTCAAGCCGGGCATTCTAGTTTCTGTCTTCTAAATCAATATCCTGGTCCACTGAGATATGAAAAGCGTGAAGCTCAATGTAAGACCAAGGGTTTTTTCATTCTCTGCCAAATTTGATACATTGATTAAATCTACTGCCCCTCTCATTATATATATTATCTGGATTCATTGGACTGTCTTCCAACTATCACATGAGGTTTGTGAGCCAATATGCAATTTGGCAGATAGATTTGCTTTCCACAAGTTATTTTATTATGTACATTTCTGACCCTGTCGAATATTTTACAACATATTTTTATACCTAAGTGTTCATCTGGAATAGAAACCCGATTCAAATTCCCACACCTTGTCTTAAGTACACCCAAAAATCCAATAATAAACGTCACATTTTCATATTTTCAGTGTGTGCTCATGTTACCTATATGCCATCCTATAACATATCTGTTACAATACCGTCACTAACATTCCCCACACCGATGGTCCTTAATCTCTTCGTGTAAATGCAAAACCTCATGACATTTTATATAACTTTGTTTCACACCGATTTCTATTTGCTTTTCTTACATGTATGTCCATCCATACATTGTACAAACAGGTCATATTGAACTCCATTAACACTTTTGGTTTTGTGTACAAACAATTCATTTACTAGCACACTTCACAAAAAATGGTTTACTATATTTGCATGTTCAACTCTTAAATTTATTGTTCCTGTAAATGTGTGGATTAGGACTGCAAGAAATATATAATGGAACTGCTCACAAAAGGGATGAAGATAACTATTTGGTTACGGAACCATGGCATGCGAGAGTCCACATTGAAATGATAGATATGTCTTGGGGTCTTCTAGAACTATGTTTGGAATGAGTCAGTTGTCTGGCCGCTCAATAGACAACATAGACATCTGCACCTTGGTGGTTCCAACAACGATAAAAAATCGCTTTAGAATTGTTGAAGTTGTTATGTATTGGTGAAATCAGAGGCTTCATTAAGTTGTAGTTTTTATGAGAGCATTCACAATAAATGGGAATGTTTTGATATTACTATCAGCAGATAGAAAGATCGTGTATTTCAAAGAATGACCAATTTTGTGTCTCCACAGTCAGAGTATATAATTTTAGACCACCATAACATTCTTACAATGGTCATCAGTACTCAACCGAATTGGCGGGGCAGGCGGGGGACAGAACAAATAAAATATGATTAAGTTAATTATTGTTGGAGAGCACCTCCTACTTTCTCGGTTTAGGTGCCCTCCTGGTATAAGGTGTTATACGCAAATAAGTGAGGTCAGACTATTTTATGGCATTAGTAGATTTAAGAAGCTATTATTTGTTGCAGGAAGGGTCCCATTATCTATTCACTGCCAATAAAGCAACAAAAATGTAGTGATGTGTATGCATTTTGAGTGGAAGGAGGTAGTCAGAGGATGTGAAGTAGAATCAGTTTCTCTGAATTTTTGGCACAGGCCATGGATTCAAGAAACGACTTTCCATATATTGTAATTTTGGAATGTCCTGAAGAATGAATAAGAGGCAAAGCACTTTGAAATTGATCATATGCAAAATACAGTCAACAACAAGTGGATGATCGTAAGATTGTCATGATGTGTGGCTGAAATTATCTGATGTCATATTACCAGCTGATTTTTTTGTTTAAAATTCCAGGGATGCCTGAACTCGGTTTGATCGGTTAGATCAGTCAAAGAACTTATGTTAAACACGGTTTATACCTGACGTGGAATAAACGACCATTACAGTATAGTGAAATCTACAATAAAAGGGTGTATCCTTCAGATACAACCAAGTACGACAGCCAGCAATCAATTCAGTGGAAATAGGACCTGGCAACAGAAAATTTCTATACAGCCTGTATTATCTTTAAAAATGACTGCATGAAGTGACTGATGAGTGTAAAGGACTTTCAGTGGCTGTCAAAGCCTTTATAATGTAGATGCTAATGTCATTCGATACTTTTTTTTTTTTTTTGAACCTCTATTTTCTTGGTACTTTATGCTCCAACTTTCATTAAAACACAGATTCCATATTTTTTTATTTTTATGGTTAAGGTGGCGAGTTCAATATGGCCCCCAATATGGCTGTCAAATGGTAGTGACTGCACATAAATGGTTGTAATTCAATGGAATTCTGGTGTTTTCATCATGTCTCTGAAGTATTGTTCAGTTAATGTGGCTGTCCTCATAAAAAAAATATCAATAGATTTTCAAATCCAAAATGCGATTTGATGTCCAAAATGACCACCAAATTGTATGTAATTTACACCATTGTTTTAATGCCTGAAAATATTTATGTTCCTTCAATCCATTCTACACAGGTAAAAAACCTGGTCAATGGTTTTTGCACTGCCTGGTAACTAATGTGCAGCTGCCACAAGGGCATGTTCAGCATGACTTGCCAGGCAGTGCAAAACTCACCGACTGGCAAGACGAGGCATGTTGGTACTTGAGCGAAAACTCTTCCTATGAAGAATATGCAGTAGTCATCTAAAATCTATCTATCTATCTATATATATATATATATATATATATATATATATATATATATATATATATATATATATATATATATATATATATATATATATGTATATATATATATATGTATGTATATATATATAGGCTACAGACTACTTGCGCATCCCAACAGAGATAGTCCGTATATTGTGAAAATACTGTGTTTTCAGCATGCTGTAGCTTCTGTTTAAATAAAGTTAGCTAAGTCAGGTTTGTTGCATCGCGGAGTTGCTTCATTGATGGTCATATGGGTGCACTGTCTTCCAGGCCAGGTGGGAACTTTATGGTGGGGAAGGACAATGATGTGACCCTGGCAAGAGCACAGTTCATACACCTCTATAAAGCTGACATCCAGGTGTTGTTTCGTATTTCAATTATCACAAATTAACGAGCTGGGAATTGTATGACAAAAATCCGTCCATATTTTTCTGACATTTATATATATATATATATATATATATATATATATATATATAATATATATATATATATATATTATATATATATATATATATATATATATATATATATATATATATATATATATATATATATATATATATATATATATATATATATATAATATATTATATATATATTATATATATATATATATATATATATATATATATATATATATATATATATATATATATATATATATATGTGTGTGTGTAAAAAATCAGGGATTGGTATGGAATGAGTTAAATATAACCATTTTCGCTTAATTTTGGTCACAAACTGGGATCCGACAAGTGGATTTGTTGTAATGTTAAGACATTTTTGCAGGAATGGCATTTTTGTGTCAGTAACGGTTGCAGAGATTAAACAAAGGTATTAATGTTTCTGAGCCTAAATACCATACTAAATTACCATGTGATATCCCATTGCCTGGAAGTTTTAAATATATAATGGTATTTCTGGAACACAGAATATTAATATCAGCTTTCACAGGTCTTATATAATACAAAGTACATCTGTCAGTGT